>OW679202.1:51173189-51228683 GCA_940337035.1 Agriotes lineatus | reverse complement strand
CTGCCGTTTTATGCATAACCAGAGGGGTGCCAATAAGTTGAATTTTTCACGCGGTTAAGTTAGCGAGGCGAACAGTAATTAGTCAGGCGGCTATCGTCGTATGTTGTACCTTGCGATGTAGCAGCCATTTTGAGAGCATTAACGGCCCTTAGTTGCAGCTTTGGAGCCGTCGGATTTAATAGCTCACAAAGCACAGCCTATGAAATTCCATTTCCGGTTTCGTCGCGGTGCCGTGGAATTTAATTTGAATTCCTGCTCGAATACTTGCGGAATTTCGTTTGTCACGGCGTCAGTCATTCTGCAAAATACCCCTATAAGCGAAGCATACGCCGACTCAGACCTAAGTAATCCCCTTTTTCATCGACATATTTTACCGACACTGTGAACTGAAGCCGTCTATTGTTTTTCGCAAAGCCCGGCCGCCGATCTAGCTTGAGTTTCCTGCTATGGTTTATATCAGCCAAGTATGACTTCTCTGGTTCTTGTATTCTCTTCCGCCAATTAATTGGTGCATTCAGATAAGTTAAACCTGTTTTATTAGTTAAGCAGTGGATATTGTAAATTACCGGCAATAATTAGTATTAGGTAAGCTTTAAAATATTTAGAAATTGACGATCTTGAGCGGACCTAAGTTTGGAATCTGTAACGTCACCAACAGATCAAATTCTTTGGTTTGTTTTTGCGATTCCAGTTTAGCAGTAAACGACGATAAATGTACTTCATATAATTGACAAATTTAATGGTGGGTAACTCATGTTACACAGTTCTTACATTAGGCGACGCCTATATAAAGTGTACGCATTAGTCCTCGTACTTTCAAGGCATAGTTTTACTTGGACTATCGCGAGCACGCTTTTTTTCAGCCTGCGACCCACCCTCTAAGCTAACTCCAGCACAGTTTATGGTTCCTTTCGAGTCGTAAACGGGTCCTCCTCTGTAACAGCCATTCATATAGGTATCCAAAAAGAACATTTCAAAAAGGGGATATAGTTCGTCATTCATTTATTCATCCTCTTCATGGCTTGGGACAAGGTCCGTTACGCACAACAAAGTTAATGAACCATATTTTAACATCTACCCTACATCTGAAGAATAGCGATCTCTAAGCACAAAAAAATAGTTCCCTTGTAATATAAATGCACACTCGTAAACTCTTTCTTTATATGATCACGATCAAAAAGAACACCTAAATCCCTGTGTATATTTCTGCAGCCGTACTATAAACGCTGTATGGGTAAGGACATTGTACACGAAGGGCATATGTACAGTAGTAGACTGTTTTTTGTTGAAATACGACATTTTAGGATATATTAAGAAGAGGTACAAATTGTTAACATGGGTAAGAAGGTTTTTGCATTAACAGGTTGCGATAAAAGATAAAGTCTCTCTGTTCGTAATCGCTCAGAAACTCTTGCGTGAAGGCATATAAGGAGGTGCTGTAGAAATATGCCCCAACAAATTCCTTCTATTAAAATTAGATGACATGAATATCATGAATAAAACAGTAAGAAAAGAAGGGGCCCTAAGTTGGACCCTTGAGGAGCACCGGAGGAAGCAATGTCGGCGTGGAAACACTCTCCATTATATGGAAGCATTTGTTTTTTTTATTGCTTTAAAACATATATTTTTTCTACATTTTAAATAACTCTAAATATTAAACCTCTGTAAAACGGATTCTTACGTTTTCAAAAAAAAAACTATAATACTTTTGCCATAAACAGCATCCTACTAAGTTTATTCTTATAACAATGTCAAAGCAACCATTCGCCCGGGGACAATCTGAAACTTAGCTCTTAGTAGTGACAAACATTAAGCCTGGGGAAGGCAATGCTGGCCAACCGCAAGTTCGAACCGCACAAGTTTTAGAAGGTAGAGATCTAGGTTAACTCAAGACAAATGCTGCGGTTCGTGGACCCTTCACTAAAGCTGTAGTAATCGGAAACTCGTCGACATTTCTTGCCATTCTTATATGGCTAATTAAAACTTTGCCCCGTATTATTTTGCTTTCATCACGTGCTGAATGTATTTTTAACAAAGCACATTCCAAAAACTTCGTTGTATACAAAATTATACACACCCAGGGTCTCTGTAACTTTTATACCTGTATTTACATATTTAACGCTGATAGTATGCCCCGAGGAAATGTTGATGCCTCCAGGATAATGTAATATAACATACTCTCGCGGTTCCTCACATCTCTTTAATTCTTCCCACTCAAGATTTCTCTTCTGGGAACGCACAGTTTTACACCCTCATTAACGCAGTAGTGACTACGAAAATATACTTTAATCTCTTTATTTAATTTTTAATCCCTACATAATGTTACTTTATTATAGAATGGAACGTTTATTTGACTAATAATTTTTCCTCGAGCGTTGCTTATTCGGAAAAAAATTAAGCACACAAAGACGTTTCAGCTAAATACACGAGCAGGTTTATATATTTCTGGAAATAAGTACTTCAATTGTGGTAAGATTTTAAATGAAAAATTTATCGACACGATTTAGAAAACAAAGACAACACAATACACCAGTTTTGGTAACGTGCAGGTTTGGAATAGACAATTTGGTAGTCCAAGAAGCCAAACAAGAACTTGCTTTGAGACAGAACTTGAGTATTTTCTTATAATAGTAAACAACGAGGAAAGAATTTCTGGTGGGTTTGATTATATTATCTAGAAGCTGAAAAGAAAAGGCCGCTGGCCTAATATAAGAGGAACATGACGAAGAATAGTATATTCATAATAAAAGTGATGGTAGGAATGTAAACCGAACTGACCATTAATTCAGGGAAGATATAAATACAATATCACTCAGAGAGACAGATAAGGGCTCTCGCCATTATTTAATAAGAGTAAGAGTTACTTGTGAAATAATAGAAATAGGTTACAAGCAAAGAAGAGAGTTTAGGAGAGAGATTGTCAAAAATGAAGATATATGGAGAGTATAAACTACAATTCGTGAACAAGAAAACAGAAACAGCAATTGAAGATGAACAACAATATAAAGAACCAGAACAAAGAGCAAGAGGAATATATAGGCATTATAAATGGGAATATCAAACAAGTAACAAAAGTAACAAAAAAAGGTAAAAGAGAATTATCGAAATAGAAACGTAAAGAACGTTTATCAAGAAGTTAAAAGTTCAAAATAAGGGTTTCAACAAAGAGCACTTCTTTGCAAAGAGAAGCAAGAAAATATAGTAGGGGATGGAGAAAAGTGCAACAATACAGAGAATGGGGAAGAAAAAAGTAAATATAAAGACAAATATAGTTGTTACAGCTCAAAACGACTTTTATGACCTTAAAGTACTTCTGGGATAGTCTAAAGGGGTCGTTAGGACACGTTAATCTTAAAAACGCAAAGCTCACTCCAATCACGCCTCAACTTGCCGTAACAGACGGTTAACTGGCTATTCACGCAGGGAAAAGGGGGAGGGTTATGATCAATACGACGGAATTTAGAGCGAGATGCTGTCACAATAGGGGTTGATTCTAACCAAAATGAGGGAGGAAAATGAGCCCCACGAATGTCATTGATAAAATGGGGAAGAACCTTTTCGGCCGGCCCTCATAGATTTTTGAGGTCAGATGACCGACGCTTCACTCCGACGGTTTGGTGCAACGTGCGGGCTGTTCGGGAACCTACCTTTGCTGGTCTTTTAGCTTCGTCGGTCATCTCACAATTAAAAATGTTAGAAACCATAACACATCTAAATTAACACCTATAAGTATCACAAATAAAAGTCCAGGAAGTTAAAAACGCATGCAAATCTATTAACATTTAAGTATGGCCGTAAATGTTTGACATGAATAGTACTAAAGGGTGTTAGTAACTCCAAAATCTACTCTACCGCATAAGAATTTTGTATGAATGGCGCAACAATGATGATAGTTTACTCTCAAAGTAGGTCACTCGCCAAACATAAAATTACCACTCTCTGATGTCAACACAAGTGCGTCGCACATACGCTGTAAAGTACACAGGCAATAAAAACAGTAGATCACAGTACTTGAATGATGCCCAGCGAAGTTTGCTGATTCCTGCAGCCGAAAAGTTTCACCGTCTCGTCGCCTTCTCTAACGATGGTTAAAAGACAGTGTAGATTGCTGACCGTCAAAACGATGTTATAAACCGAACCCCCAAGAGGCCAACTTTTGGGTGAACATCCTTGTCACGACAAGCATTGGGAAGAGGGAAAAACCTCTCTCGTAGATGTCCGCCAAAGCGCTAATTGCACACCCAGTGCTATAATACAACGGAGATGATTGGTTCGGCCATAACACACACCCGCCAAGGGAAGTGCAACTACGCACACAACCGTACGGTAATAGCTTCAGCCGTTGAGTGTCGAGACGCAGGCTGAAGAGAAAAGGGTATGGGGCGCTTTATCTTGTTTTCTCTGTCCCACTCATACAACTAATTCGCTCTAACACAACATTACACCCACATCCTCGAGCCAACAAGCCATACACCGTGACTAATTTTTACGACGTGGCGTGATAAAACACCTGCACCGCGTCTCACACCTGTAATCGATCAAACTGTACTATACTAGCAAGAGCGGGAAGCGTCGGTATTTAGATTTGAAATAGAGGCACGAAATTGCCAATATTTGAAATGCAAGTGCGGGATTCTAAACTGATCTTAACATGGTATCGGTCGAAGTAAACTAAAGTGGAACAATCAACAAGAGAAGAAGTGACGGATGTCATATTGGTTTTAGAAGAGCTTATAACATATGGTGGTAATAAAATAATAGAGGAAATGTATGGATTAATCAACGACATATTTCATCATGACAAAATGCCCAAGGCATCGAATAAAGTAATAATAATTGTAATGTTTTAAGGTGGTTAAGTGGTAATAAGTAAATAACACAGTTTTAGCCACCCTGTATTTGCTTCGACTCCCTGTGGGTGCAGGTAGCTGCTGGGATTCCTAGGCCTAAACTGTCCGTCCGAGCATTGTCGGCACAAACACCACAATAACTCCCCTATAAGATTAAACCTTTATCTTTAATACAGTGGCAACTTAAACACACCGTTACCAAATCTTACATATAATATATACAATCTTAATTCTAACAATAGATACTATTTATTTGGTACATACAACTGATTCCTGCGCCACTATCAAATTTCCGTGGTTAAACGTAGATTACCTATTTTTACATCTGCTGTAAACGGACTACTTTTATGCGCCCTAATGTTATAAAGCGGTAAATTTGCACTATCTACAGACTTAATACTAAGGTTATTAACTGGTTTCTTACAATTACTGGATTGTTCTCTGAATGTCATTTTTTGGCAGTGGTCTATTATGATATGTTTTTCGGACTTTTTCCACTGTCGAGGGTGTAAATCACACAACGTTTCTAGAGTTTTGTTCTACTCTCGTCTTCAGGTGTTCCTGGTTAGTCCTGAGAAGGACTGATATTGTAGAACAAAACTCTCGTAACGTTGTGTGATTTACACCATAGACAGTGGAAAAAGTCCGAAAAACATATCACAATTACTGGATTGCTTACAGTTATTCGCAAAATGTCGCACCGCTTGACACTTGAAACACTTCACGTTTGTGTACTTACACACTTGACCGGACTGGTGAGCTTTTCCACAAATATGGCGGTTCCGACGCTGCATTTTTCTTTTCCCGCCGAATTGGTTCCTTCTTTTCCTTCCGAAATTTGTTTGCTCTCATAGTCCCGTTTCTCTGTTTCCAGTTAACCCCGATGGTTTGTATGGCTGCTTGCAAACTGGCTTTCTTCTTTAAAGCAGTGTCCACCACATCCTTCATAGTTAGTTCCTGTAATCTTCTTCGCATAACCTGTCCAGAATACGCCCTTTAATTAGGCCTTCCGCGAGATTTTTTAGTTTGCCTTGCCATTCGGTTCTTGATTCGTCAAGCTTTTGCATTGCTCCGCAAAGTTCCACCCTTTCGCGAAAAATATAAATTTTCGGACTGAAATACTCGGACATACACTCACATAACTTCTTAAGTTTTTTCACTAGGTTTCACCGGATAACACAAGTCTCTTAATAAGCTATATGTTTCCGGTGATACCTGACTAATGAACACAGCTCTTCTTCGTTTTGATGCATCCGTGTATGTGATTCCGTTGGCCTGGAAAAATTGCTCCAGCCTTTCTTGGCACAGCAGCTAGTCTTGACCCTCGTGGTTAAAACGCTCAACTTGCCCAATTATTGCTGCCATTTTTCTTGCTTTTTACTAATCTATGTACACTTGCACAAAAGTTCACAATCACGATTGTTACTGCCGCACTAGCTCTTGATTACTGCGTTTTTTTCTCGTCGCCAATGTAATGTTTTAAGAAGGTTAAGTGGTAATAAATAAACAACACACAACTTTGTATTTTCGTTTATAATACTGAACGTTACAAGGCTCAAACTATGAATGACTCCAAACGTTTTAGCCACCCTGCATTTGCTTCGATCCCCTGTGGGTGCAGGTAGGTGCTGGTCCTTCCAGTCCAAAACTGTCCTTCAGAGAGTTGTCGGCACAAACACCACAATAATCTCACTGCATAATAAAGGTCTGATTCTCAATTTCAAAGGCCCATCTCTACCTTCCATCTTTGAACATAGGCCTCCCCCATGGCATTCGAACGGTCTCTGTCTTGTTCTTCTCCCGTCCAATTCATCCCTGCAGCCAACTTAATGATCATTTGTCCAGCGTGTCGGTGGACGTCCTCTTTTTCTTTTACCTAGGTATGGTCTCCAGTGAAGAATTATATTATTCCATTGTGAATCGTTACATCTCGCTATAAGAAAGGTAACAAGCCTATATACTCTAACAATGGAAAAATCACACTCCTAGATACAGTCTGCAAATGTAGTCAAAAGCCGCTCTCAAAAATATGCTGAACAAAGAATCGAATAATATGAGTGCAGTTTCAGGTCCAATAGGTCAATTATAAACCTTGTTTTTATTAAAAGAGGCGCAAAGAATATCATATGAGAATAACTTATAATATATACGTGTATAAGTGTGCTATCTACATCGTCTTCACAAAAAGTATGTGACTCCACACGTGAAAATGTAAATGAATCAATGCTGTCAGACAAATTTACTATCAAATACTCTTTAACTTAATACAAACACAAAGGGACTAATAATAACGAAGAGTCACCAATGTTTCAATTAGGCTGAGAATAATGCCCGATTGGCAAGAATTACTTAAAATAACTAGAGATTTGGAAAGAAGCAAGAATGATGGGATTAATAAACAATTAACGAAGCAAAAACAGTCAAGTCTTGTTTCTATTATACACAGCAGATCTTCTATCTGCAATTCAAAGCAAAACCAGTATCTACCTCAACATTGCAAATGGATCTAGACACGGTTACTTGTTGGTGTTCAACATGGCTTCTCCCGTTAAATGTACGAAATGTATTGTGATAAACCTAGAGAAGAGAAATCCAAATACAGTATATTTTATGGACAACACACAACTTAGCACTGTAGACTTTCAAATGGATTTGGGAATTACCATTACGAAGGACTTGTCGTGGTTTAACCACATACTAACCATCACCAAAAGGGCTAGATCCAAAATGTACCTTCTTCAAAAGGTATTTCCAAACCCGTCACCAGATTTAGCCCTTAAAATTGATACCACTTATATTCGAACGCTGATCGAGTTTGCATCCCCTGTGTGGTTTCCGGGGCTCCGTCAAGGCGTGCAAGTCCTAGAGAAAATACAAAAAGCAGAAACTCATTGGTCCAGACAGCTCAGAGTTCAGATACTTATCCTACGAGGCTAGACTTAAGTCACTAAATCTGACAACGCTTGAGACCCGAAGAAAGCGGGGTAACTTAATTCAATTATATAGATTTACCCACAATCTGTTTCCTTCTGTTAAAAATATGGTAGAACTATCTTCAGATCCCCCCTTACGTGGACACAGTTTAAAACTCAAAAAATAATCCTTCAGGACATCTTACCGCCAACATTTCATCTCGAACAGAACTTTTCAACGATGGAACGATCTTAGTGATGATATAGTGACTGCACCCTCGTCAAGTGTTTTCAAAAACAAAGTCGACTCATACTTGAATCCGGAGTGAAGTGCCTCTCGGGGTTTGTTATTTATTGATGTACACAGTAGATACATTTTAAATTAATATGTTTCTTGGAAAGTTGTTTTAATTTAGGACGATTTGTTTAATTTAGTATATTTCGTAATGTGTTTATTGTATGGTAATTTAAAGGGTGTTTCGAATTTTTATTTTAGTATTTGTGATTGTTTATATAGTGTTACTTTGGAATCCATACTAATTTTCTCTAATTTTTTTATAATTTTTCAATTTTTTTTTATTTGAATGCATAACCGTAATATCATTTATTTTTTTGTACTGTGCTTATAGATTTATCCTCAGCATGTAAAGTTTTGTAATAATAAAATACTATATGATAATTAATCGACAGAGAGAAATTTAAATATTAGCTAAAAGGCAACAAAAACATGGAAACGATCAGACTATAAAACTATAAGTGTCCGGCAACGAAATGAGAATGCAAAATCTTTCGTCACACGTTATTGAGTCAGCCGGTATAATCTAAAATATTTTAATAATATGCACCACCTTCGTACCTATAACTTTTATACAAACACATTTCATGTACCTTTCGTTCTTTTACAAATCTCTTCCACCTACACATCCTTACTCGACCCTGTATACTTAAAGGTTCAAATAACAAGGGAAGGAAACTACAGTGAAGTCAAGAATAGTCAAGCGGGTTCACTAAATGCAGTAATGAAATCCAAGCATATCTAAGTTAAGACTTTATAAAATAGTGATCACGTGATCACACCGACAGTGGTATATGAGAGCGAGAATTTAGTGCTGCGCAAGATAGATAGGGACAGACTGGATATATCGGGGATAAAAGCTTATACCTACATTTTTTCTAAACTGCACTAAGTTGTTTCCGGTCATTATAAGGTAAAAATGTTTAATAGAAAATATAAAGGGTGTTTTTTTAGAGGTAGAGAACTTTAAATTGAAATAAAACACAGAAGAATGTTTTTAATATCCATGAAATTGGCTTTATTTGAAAGATAATTTTATGGAATTACTGTTTGAATATGATTTCGCGTATGTGACCGCCGCGGCTGGCGCGTACATGACGTAATCTGGAGGTCCAATTTTCACACACTCTTCGCAGTAAATCAGGCTGTGTTTCGAGAATAACGCGTCGAATGTTGGCTTCCAAGAGTTCAATTGTTTACAGTTTATCGGCGTAGACATGCGACTTTACGTATCCCCAAAGAAAATAATCTAATGGCGTCAAATCGGACGAACGAGATTGCCAGTTAACAGATCCACGAAATGGATCCACGAAATGGATCTGTTAACTGGCCACCTCGTTCGTGCGATTTGGCGCCATTAGATTATTTTCTTTGGGGATATGTAAAGTTTCATGTCGATAAACCGGAAACAATTGAGCTCTTGGAAGCCAACATTCGACTCGTTATTGCCGAAATATAGCCTGATCTACTGCGAAGAGTGTGTAAAAATTGGACCTCCAGATTACGTCATGCACGCGCCAGCCGCGGCGGTCACATACCCGAAATCATATTCAAACGGTAATGCCATAAAATTATCTTTTAAATAAAGCCAATTTCATGGATATTAAAAACATTTGTCTGTGTTTTATTTCAATTTAAAGTTCTCCGCCTCTAAAAAAACATCTTTTACATTGATCAGTGTCTCAAACTAGATAACCCGCAAGACGTAAAAACATACCAAGATACTAAATTGGATAATCATTTTAGTACCATATCCTATTCTAAGTTCTTTTGAAATGGCATCCACCGTCACACATCTGTCTTTCCTAATGATTACATTAATTCTTTTCTTATTGGTTCAGTTGAGGCTGTTGGGGGGCAACCGCTACGAGGTTAATCTTGGATGCGGGTGTCCCCATTTTTATAATACTTTAGCCGTCGTCTAACACCAGCACCCATGTATCAGATGATCAAATAAGTTTCAGCTCTAAAGTGATGTGGCTCCATTTAAATTATACGGATCCACATCACACTAGATTATTTGATTACCCTACACACATCTCCATACATACGCTGAGGTTTGTATCGAAAATCAGCTGTGGGAATCCTGTCTTTAACAGGAAATTTAATGACGGCACGCTGACGAAATAAAACATCTTTGTTGGTCAAAGTACCACTTGTTGCTAATCACTTC
Source organism: Agriotes lineatus (assembly GCA_940337035.1). NCBI lineage: Eukaryota > Metazoa > Arthropoda > Insecta > Coleoptera > Elateridae > Agriotes > Agriotes lineatus. Next base: position 51,218,453 of record OW679202.1, on the reverse strand, counting down.
CAAAAAATACTCAATATTTTATATTACAGAGATGCTAACTTTGCGACGTTGCTTATGATTTCCGATATGACCCCCGTATTATCGAAGTTAATGTAATCTACTAGTTGCATAGAACCTCTAATCTACCAGTTACTTCTAACCATCTGTCAACCAATCTGTATAAACTCTCGACGACCCAAAGCTCGATGAAATGCTTATTAATGAAATCAAGACACTCCTACTTATGAATTTTCTTGTTGCAACTCATCAGATGTGTTGTCTATATTTATTGAGGTTAGAACACGCCACCATAAAAATAGAAAGTAAGAAAAACAGAGTGCATACAGTTAAAACTTTTTAACGACTCCCACGTTCAAATACTCTAGCGAAGATCATGTAAAAGTTTTCCATCTGAAAATTAGGTCAAAGTAGTAAAATATGAAAAATTATAGACTGCTCGATTTGTACTTCTTGAAGTAGTTAAGCTAACTTTAAACGAAAATTGCAGCGTTTCTCTTTTATTTTTCGGTAGTTTTCCAATATTTCGTTTAATACCAGACTTTAAGTTTTAGCAGCAGCAAGCATCCCAACTAGTTGGAACTTCATTTGAGCCGCAGATTATTTCTGAAATTTTTAAACGTTTTATGCTTGCACTGAAGACAAATAGCAAATGCTGTAATTCTCTGTTACTTCTTTGGAAGTTTGTTTTTACCACTCTGCTACTTATATGTGAAGAAGTTTAAAAATCTAAATACTATTCTAACAAATTTCACACGAATAATTTACTCCTAGATCTTTTTGCTAGTGTGAGTTTCTTGTTAATTTGAAAAAAACGGTCTCCGTCGTAACACCCGTTTTTCAATAGCAGAAACAGATTACCTTTTTACAATAAAGATTATAGTTTAGAATTGACGATTTACCATTAAATTTGTTTAATAAAGCTACATTATTACTGTAACAGACATTGTTGTGCAATTGCTACCCCTTAACTTTATTATGCAGAGTGTGTCAACGCTCAAATATAGGGGTGCTATTTATTCTACAGTAAAAACATTACTAAAAACAATCATTTGAAAGTTATCCTTAGTTAAAAAGCTACAACCAATATCTAACAAATCTGTAGCTACCGAAGTTCTCTCAGTTTTTTTTTTCGTAGGTAACGTACACCTCGATGAAACCATCTTGAGCACGTCTTATCGTGGCAGGCTTTTTTTAAACAATACTCTCAGGATGTGATTTTACCTAAAGTATCAATGCAGAAATGAGCAATTTACGACTCCGGGAAGAGTAATCAAAGGACATGAGGTCAGATGATCGAGTTAGCCATATAACAGAACTATTACGAGCACACGCTACCCCCATCTAACTTGTTTTACAACAGCAGCGGCCTTTCTACTTGAGTCTAACTTGCCTTTTTGTTGTCATAGTTCTTTCTGTAAGTTCTTTATCACTTTTTCGATCTCCCTATTTTGCCTTCCATAACTTTTCTTCTCATGCGCTTTCGCCGTTTCTATTAATCAGGTCATTTCTTCGTTGCCACCTATTGTTCACTTTCCTATCTTCTAAAATTCACATTAGCACTAATTTGGTAACATTCACACTTGATTCGCGTACAACACTACCGACCTTATCAATGTTTTATAGTCTTTTAATCCGTGACACCACTTTACGTTCTACAACTTACCTTAGACTCGTTAAAGTAACTAAACATTTATTTCCGGCCATTCTTCTTGTGGTATTATATTCTGCGCCTCCTGGTTGATTTGATTGACTCCACCCAGATATACAAACCTTTCTACCCCTTTAATTTTAGACGTCTTACCGACAGCTGATTGCATCTCCAATCATCTATTTGCTTGAACTGATCTTTTCCTTGTTAGTTAGCTGGATGTTTGGATTTTTGAATGAAAACACACAATATTTACCATCAGAAATTACCAATAAATAATGAAGAATCACTTTTCTTATATGATTTTGAGAAATCCAAGGTACAAAATATTATAAAGCTAATATGGGTAAACTCACTAGACATATATGATCAATCGGTTTGCATGAACAAAGAAAATGTTTTATGCTTATCTGCCCTGATAGTTAATATTGCAGACATCATATTAAACAGGAACATATTTCATAATAACTTGAAACAAGCCAAAATTGTACCTTTATCTAAATCTGGTGAAGTAGATGATAGATCAAATTATAGACCCCGATTTTAGTTAAAATTATAGAAAAAATTAATGCAGTTCGAATTTAAGTGTCTTTGAAACCAAAAATATTTTTACGGATAGACAGTTTGGATTTAGAATAGGAAGGGACACGTCGGGAGTCGTGCTGAATCTCATTAATTATATAACAAAGTCTTTGAAAAATTAAAAAAATCTACAGTTGCATTTTTTTTATTTAAACAAGACGTTCGACTGTGTTTCAGAAAGGAGTATTACGGTTGCAGGGGAGTAACAAAAACTAATGGCATCCTGAATGCAGGCTTTCACGGCCGTTGTCCATAATGATAGGTACTTCCGGGTTATGCCGGGGTCGTGGATTTAAACTTGACGTTTCGCTGATCATGTTGTAGGCTTCCTCAGAAGTGTTCTAAAGACTAATGTTGGTGCCTTCTGTATCTAGTATACCAAGGAGTCGTTACGGTTGGCTGATCTGCTCAAAACCTTCCAACAAAGACAGAAGGCGTTGACCAGCTCCAATGTACTTATGGCAAATCTTACATCGGACAATAGTGAAGAAGCATCCAACGTAGAATAAAACAACACCAGAGCCACACACGACTCGGAAACACACAAAAATCAACCATCGCAGAACACTTATTAGGACCAGAGGACCGCAGAATAAATTACGACTCCGTGAACGAACTAGCCAGAACTAAAAAATACTCCCTTCGTGTTATTCGGGCATTCCTAGATATCATTAAAAATCAGAACAATTTCAATCGAGAAGACGGTTACCGCCTTAGTAACACATGAGGCGTCGCTCTGCAGAAGCAATAAAAGCATAAAGAAGTTTCACGTGAGCAACCAAACATGATCTACATGAGCAGCCAACCGTAACGACTCCTCGGTATATAACCAGGAGCAGGAGACACCAACATCAGTCTTTAGAAAACTTCTGAGGAAGCTGACAGCATGAGCAGCGAAACGTGAAATTTAAATCGACGACCACGGTATAACAACGAAGATCCTACTTATCTCATAGATACCAATGTGTATTTTGCAAAGGTCAGTATAGCCAGATGTCTTGAATTTAACATGGCGTCCCACAAGGAAGTATATTGAAATCGTTATTATTTTTACTCTGTATCAACGACTTACGACTTGCCGAACGTCATGCCAGTTTTTACAACTTTATTTCCAGACGACACGACCTTTGCAAACTACATAGCAGGTGAAATTCTTGTCAATGAATTAGAAACAAACACTATTAACGAAGTCTCCCATTGGTTCAAAGTACGTAAGCTTTGCTTAGACCAAAATAAAACTACTAGTGTACTATTTTCAAATAAACAAATAATCTCTGAAACCGTAAAATTTTCAGGCAATAGGTACCTTGGACATCAGACTAACTTGGCAAGCACATGTTGACATTCTTTCAACTAAGATATCAAAAACCATCTATATAATTAGACAAATAACAACTCGAGTACGCTTAGATGCTGCCATTACTGCATACCAAGTAATATATCATAGTTGATGACCGATGACATACAGTCTGGGGTACATCTATACATACTACGAGGGAGATTCAAATTTGACCTGCATTTTATTTTTTTCTGAACATAATTGGAGAGATATTGCAAAGCGGATTTATATTCATCGGAGTAGGTATAAACAACTGCAACTTGATTGCGCCAATATGGTTAGTAGTATTAACAATGTCGTGCAACAATGTCTCAAATTCTGTTGCACAACGTACAATGAAGGTATAAAGGCGACTGATATTCATTAAAGACTTCATAAACAGTTTGAAGAGTTTATCACTCACAACAGTCTTTGAGTGGTGCAAATCCTTCCAGGAACATTCAAAAAGTTGACCAGCTGATCCGGAGAAATAGGCGAATATCTGTGAAGGGAATTGCTAGGATTGTAAACACTAGTGTTGGCAGTGTTTATACTATTATCTACGACAAGCTTAAATTTAATAGAGTTAGCGCCAGGTGGATTCTAAAACAACTTTCGGCGGAACAACAACAGAAACGACTTCAGGTTTGCAGAGAACTACGGCTTCACTACGAGTATGAAGGCGGTGACTTTTTGTCACGTATTATAATCACTGATGAGACCTGGCTACACCGTTATATCCCAGGCAGCAAGAATGTTAGCATGGAATGGTGTCATTCAAGCTCACCTCCGCCTAAAAAATTCAAAACACAACCATCGGCTGGCAAAGTGATGGCGACTGTATTGTGGGACGCTATTTGACCAATTCACGTGGATTTTCTCGAAGAAAGAAAAACGAGGTTAAGCTGGCCATACGAACAAAAAGAAGCGGTCTTTTAAGCAAGGGCGTTATTCTTCTACAATATAACGCTCGCCCACATACATCTAACGAACAATACATTGACTAAATTGGGCTGGAAAGTACTCCCTTACCCTCTCCCCCCAATATAGTCCGGAGTTGGCCTCAAGTATCTATCATTTCTTTGGGCCATTTAAAGGGTTCTTGGAAGGCAAGCGATTTGCCTCTAATGAAGAAGTGAAGTATGTGGTGCAAAATTGGCTACGTGGTCAACCGAAAGAATTTTTTTTTTCAACAGAAATACAGAAGCTACCGGAGCTGCTCGACAAGTGCATTTTAAAGGGGGGTTATTACTTAGAAAAATTATGCATATTTATTATTAATTTGTAGTTTGTGTCGACCAGAAAAAAATAAAATGCAATTCAAATTTGAATCGCCCTCGTAAAAAAATCAGTGTACAAAAAAGGGCCTTGAGAGCGTTGGCGGGGGCGAGTCAGTAAGACAGTTGTAACCCATTGTTCAAAACATTTAACATATTAAAGCTGCCGTCAGGGGCGTCTTAAGCGGGGGGTGCAAGAAGTGCACGGCACCCGGGGGCGGTAGCTAGACCTTGGTTACATAATCAATTTTTTTCTAATTTTGACATATAAAGTGTCACTTTCGATGCGGCACACTTTTCGTAGCTAGTTATGAAATATTTCACAACCAATGATTAAAAGTATATCAAATTAACATGCCAAAAAGCGAAAGCGCATCTAGTTGATCTTCAATACATTGACATGATTTCACAGGACATTTATTATTTCATCAGTTTAAAGCTAAAAGATCAATTTCTTTTCTCAAAATTATAAAACATCGTATATAAAACATGTTAGGAAAGGCAATTGTGTGTAACATATGTGACTTTGAAGGACCTCGCTACACTCGTCCCGCAAAAACCCATGCATTACACAAAATGACGCATTTTTAAATTAAAAATTTAAGATTGCCCTTTAATTCAATTTTTGGTGATAAAGCATCGTAACCAATGAGATAACGTGACCTCACGTCACCAGACACTAAGTATTGGCGGTTTCGGCTGAATCACAGTATAACATACAGATTGATCGATACCATTCTCAAAGCTTTTCAATACCTTTTGATCAAGCGTTTCAAGGGTTTGCTACATTTTATCCATCCGGGATAATATCAGTTGTTTATTCGTTTCTACGTTTATAGTTCTGTTTTCCATTTGTTGTCGGTCATTTATGCTTCGAGCGTATATTTTTTCTTCATTTTCTTTTGTATTTTGACTTATTTTATCTCTATCATCATCATCTTCCAGGTTTAAACCTTTAAGGTTTGTTCCGGTCTCATGGGGGTGGGAATTGATCAGTCCACCGCTTTTTGGGTCGCCCTATTCTCCTTTTCCCACGTGGTCCATAGTGCAAGATTTGTTGAGGGATACGGCTATCGTCCATTCTAGTTACATGTTCCATCCAGTTATTCCTGTATTGGTCAATTTTTCCTAGTATACTGAATATATTTCATTCCTGTCATATCTCTTCACTTCTGTTATAATCAAGCAATGTGTAGCCTGCTACTCTTCGTAGGAATTTCATTTCTGTTGATTCGATTTGGTTCTTTTCTTTCTGGGTGAGGGTCCAGTTTTCTGAGCCATACAATAGGGCAGGGACAGCCATTACTTTATAGAACTTCATCTTTGTTTCCTTGCTGGTTTCCTTCATGTATCTGAATTTGTTTAACTTATTATATACATCTTTGTCTTCTGCGTATGTTACGTCTAAGCCTAAATATCTGAAACTGTTGACTTGCTCTATATTTTTGTTCCCTATGAGAATCTTGGCTCTTATTGGTTCGTCTCCCTTGAAGGCCAACACTTTTGTTTTTACGTCAGATATTTTCAAATTGTACGTTTTAGAGATGATATTTAGCTTATGTATCCTATATTGCAAGTTATCTTCTGTATTTGCCATGACTACTTGATCGTCAGCAAAGAGAATCGTGTCCATGTGTAAATTATTAATTTTGAAAGGTGTTTTTATCTCTTTCTGCCATTCTTCAACAACTTGGTCAATATATATTATTATGATGTGGCTATATAAAGCTATACTTTTATTAATGTGATGCCCTTTCAAATTCAATAATAATTCTCTTATCTCAGGTGGTTCGCCAAATCAAGATCTCTATCTATTAATTGAATGTCAATATTACAGTTAATGATGTTTAGTTGTCAAACCGACTTCCAAATCTCAATAAACCAGGTATCGACAATTGTGTTTTTACATTAATCAATTCATTCAATTAAATATTGCTTTGTATTTCACTGATTGATCTTTATTTAAAATGTTTTAATATAAATTTCTAACAAACTTTGTCACTTATTCAGCTTCACTTGCACAACTCCACACATCAGCTCCTCCTGCTTCCCAAAAGATTCCAATGTCGTTCTAGCCTGACACCTACAGCATACACCTGTCAACCAATTCCAATACCACTGCTGATGCCGGATTCAATCCCTCTATCAAACGGCAGCTTCAACTTCAACAAAACCTGGTAAGTTCCAAGTTTCTAACTGCAACAGCTCTTATCTTGTTTCTTTCTTAGATATCCTTCAGTATTCTGCAAACTGCTCCGATGTTGTCCAACTCTGGTAGTACTACCTCAAATCCCGCTCTAGCTGAATCTCCTTACCTCGATGCAACCACAAATGTGAAACATAAACATGTAATTGTGCGACACGCCAGTCAATAAATCCAATTGCATCCAATTTTGTCGCTCTCTAGTTCCTTTAATGTAATTCGCAGCACTTAACAATCTCTTCACCGATTGTGAGTATTTTTTAATATTAATATTTAGACTCCTTCTTTAATACCTCGTATATTTCTTAATATCAACCCCATTTGTATATCAACCAAACAACTATACAAATTCTGCACTAATTTCCATTTTTATTTAATAAATATCACGTTTCAAAATATCTTATACATTTTTCTTTTAGTTTATTTATGTAACTACCCTTAAACAAAAACTTGTTCTTGTTGGATACTATTCTTACTGCACCCTTACATATTTTAAATTATCCATTATTTACAATTTAACAATTCACATTATCATTATAACACATTTGTCAATCGTTACCTTGGCTTGTATTTTATAAAAATTTTCTGTAACTATTAAATTAACATATTCAATCAATATCAAAATCTCTTCTCTCATTGTCTCAATTAAATTTATTAATAATGTTTGAAATTTAACACCCATCAAGATTTAATTATATCATTCTTCCAAGCTTATTTGTTTCAAATATTTCTTTATTGAAATTAATTACACTGCCTCATGTATCATAACAATATATTAAATAGCGACGGTGATATAGGACATCCCTGTCGCACTCCACAGTTGATTGTTGCTGTTTTATTTTCTTGTTTTCCATTTTTTGGCCCAATGACGATTTTGTTTTCTTAATATATATTCTCGATAACTTTAATCAAGTGTTGGGGAATTCCCTTATTCATCATGAATTTCCAGTTTGTGTCTATTCACTTTGTCAAAGGCTTTTTTGTAGTCGATGAACGCTAGATAAGTGGGTAGGTTGAATTCTCCTCCTTTTCTGAATTAACTGTGTTAAAGTAAAAATGCAATCTTCGCAGGATCTGCCCTTTCTAAAACCGTGTTGTACTTCGGGTATGGTATTTTCTATTATTGTGTTTAGTCGTATTGTCAAAATGGTTGCATACGAGTATAGCTTGTAGCAGGTGTTAAGTAAGCTGATTCCTCTGTAATTATTGCAATAGTTTCTATTCCCCTTTTTATAGATGGGTATCACTTTAGCTAGTTTCCATTCTTCTGGTATATGCCGCCAGCGCAACAACATATGTTGATATGTTAATAAAGTCTATAAGGTGTGTGTGGAGGGCGGCTGGTGCGTATTTAATAAGTTCAATATTAATTGTATCTATTCTTGGCGACTTCTTGTTATTGGAGTGGTGTAGGGCCATTAGAAATTCGTCTGTTGTTATCGGATCGACATCTTCATTTATACTTGCTGCCTCTATTAGTTCATATTCTTCTACTTGTTCTTGATGTGTCCATAGGTTTTTATAATATGATAGCCAGGTCTCTTCTGGCATTGCATTAAGTTGCAGATTATCTTTCTCCGTACTGTTTAGGTGTTTTACTATTTTATAAGCTTTGTCCTGTCTTCCGTGGACGTCATGTTCGATTGTATTGTTGTATTTTATCCAAATTTCCCTTTTAATTTTTCTTACTTCTCTCTTCTTTCTTCCCCAAGTCACATGCCTATATTTATATGGGTGTTCAGTCTTTAGAGGAGAGAGACATTAATTATCTTCCAATGTTGAATGGCTCAGTGAACTGCTGGAAAAGTTTCACCTGTCAATAGATTCGAACCAAGCACTTGTCCATTACAAGCCCGTCCCGCCACTCTACCCACTACGTCACCAAGATGGTGTTTTATTATCTACATATTCCAACCTTTGTGCTACCCCCTTAACACAAACATTGTGTATTCAACCAAGAACAAAGGAATGTTCAACTGTTTATAATTGTGACTGTTGCTGTCCGAAGGTGTCGCTTCGAATTTCGACCCGATTTTGATGCAACTCCGGCAGTTAGAACGCCATCGCTACTTCAGTTCGCTAAATAACTTTTTATTTGTGTTAGCGCTCATTTCTTTCCAAAAGATTCTTTACGCAGCTTTATGGGTGTCTATTTTGCGGCCTCCATTGCCTTCTCAAAAATTGTGGGTATTCTCGATTTTTGTTTCAAAGCTATGTGACGTATTTGTTCGGGATTTTGCTTTTGATAACTCTTCTGAGCGGATTTTGTCCTCAAGAAGTCGTTGATAATATGGGGCCCATTTAGTCTTATCTGTTCGGTGAATTGTCGTACCCTTCTAGTTTCTTCAAAATATGATCGTATTTTGGAAGCAAAACATCTGTTCTCCTTCTTCTTCTTCTTCGTGTAGTAGGTCTGAAACCTGTTGATTTTGATAATTTATTGGGTGTTAAGGTGTTGGCTGCTCTTGAGGGGTAGACTGCCAACTGTCACACCATCTCTTACGGGGTCTTCCTGGTAGTCTGGTTTTTCTAGGTTTCAAGTTTCGTGCTATTTTTGCTATCCTTTCGTTGTCCATACGCGTTAGATGTTCGCTCCAATTTCGTCTTCTTTGACGTACCCATCTAACAAGATCTTGGGTTGCACAGGTCGTTCTGATATCTTCACTCCTTACTCTGTCTTTCAGCATTTTTCCTGTGGTAGATCGTAGTATTTTCATCTCGGTTGTTCTCATTAGCCTTTTGGTTTTCGATGACTCTGCCCTCGTTTCCACAGCGTACGTCATAATTGGTCTGACACAGCTTTTGTATATACGTACCTCACTGTTGGTGCTCATTTCTTTGTTACTCCATATAATATCTCTTAGACAGTCTGATACTACCACTGCTATATTAGCTTGTTGTAAAACCTCTTTGTGAAGAGAGCCATAGCATGACATGTTAACACCTTGGTAATCAAATGACATTACTTGTTCTACTTGATTGTTATTAAGAACTAGTTTGCATCTCGTTGGTTTCTTTGATATTGTTAGGCATATTGTTTTGTTCGTAGAGATGACCATATTGTATTTTTCGGCTTCCTTTGAAAAGTTGTATAGTAAACGTTGTAGTCCGTCTTCATCCTCTAATGGCCACATCGTCTGCATAGCAGGTGATTTTTATCTCTTTATTTCCCATTCGGTATCCAGTTTCAAATATTTTTGTATTATCTGTAATTTTATCCATGATCATATTAAACATCTGTTGCCGCCATCAAGCGAATGCCTTTTTCTTCTTCCATGTTTTCATCTCCTCTCTGTCCCTGTATCTCTCATTTGTGATTTCCTTTTCCTGCTCCGATATTTCTACGAGACCCTCCTTGCTACCTGTCGAAAGTCCGTTAATATTTGAAGTTGCTTCATCTTGCTGTTCTGCCCGCAGGCTGGATTACAGAATCGCCGATGGAAAAAGCCGGAATTCTCTTTTGCGATTTTCCAGTAGGCACCGCAGCTATTAAAGGCAGGTTTTTAATTGTTTTCGCGCAGCTGACAGTCAATCTCAAACTCCCTGTCACGAAGCAAAACATGGTTTATCCAATCGCTCCCATCAGAGAGATTGCTCATTGGCGAACTTAAATTTGTTAGTTAAGAATAGCAAACGGATAATTTTATTGGCATAGGTATCTAAGCTACCGGGTGATTATGGCTAGAATTTGTTTACTTAGTGGTGCGATAATTTAGTATCTTATCTATATCAGCGATCGTCCTTGCCTCGTCATTATATCATTGGAATATTTGTTTTGAAGATCCTGATAAGGGTCACTTCAAATAGGGTTTTTATTACTTCGCTCAATCGATTTCCTGCGCTCTTATCAAATCAGATTTTTACTTGCGCTCTCCCCGTATACCATACGTGCTGCTGAATCTGTTGTAGTAATTTATATGTTAATAATTTGAGTTCTCAGTTCATTTTGCATTCATGAAGCTGGTGCGTTTAATGTATTTCAATATATTAATGTCGTCGTTTCGAATAAATGTGTTGTGGGTGCTTGACGCCAACCGTTACTATTTTTCTTCGGTATTTATTATGTCTTTGTAGCATTTCTCACCTCGCAGCTCGACTACTTGTCAGAGGAGTATGTCACGGTAAGTTGCTCCACCTGGCGCCCATAACCGTCTGTTTACTTCTGATTATGAAAATTAGATAAATTTATCACGTATTTTCTATGACCATGACCTCTATCAAATCGTTGTTTAAAAAAATGAAAGCTAAATACACATACAGCAAAAATGAATAATTATTTAGACATTGTTGCATTTGAAAACTTATTACTAGCAAATAAGGCAAATAACTAGTATATTACGTAGGGATATTTATTAATACGAGACAAGATATTGCCTACAACTGTAGTATCAGGCTACTTATGAAATACTAACAGGCTATATAGGTTTCCAACAAGAAATAGATCAAATACCCATCTATAAAACCTAAACAAGTCTCTATAAAATATTTTTAACAAGGTACATTTCAACTATTTGGTTTATTTTAAACACTTGTGCAATTACACCACCTCTAAGTAAACTGCAAGTGTAATCGGTTCACTTAAATCTAAAATCTGATTTAACAATCGTTATCTGTAAGAAGTCCGATCCTCTGCTGCTCTAAAAAAGGGATGTACAAGTACAAACTATTTTGTACGATATCCGATCTTCGACAGGGTAGGATGTGACATGAAACGCTAATCTCGAACACAGGTTCTGTCATATCGCTGCTCGCTGCTTACCGGGATCAGCGCACTGTTCCAAGCTCGGATAGCGAAAACCACGAGGGAAACTTGTATCCTTGTTGCCACTACAGTTGTAGATCATCTATCTGACATATTTTATAGGTCCCCACTGGGCTTAGGCCACGAACTCAAGCGTTTGAATTATCGATTTGGCCCTCAAGTTCTGCATTGAAAGTTCTTGCTCCGCACTTTTCTCATCTTGAGAATTCTGGAAGTAGTGGGATTAAAATAAAATTTAATAAAAATCGCCGGCAACTCATTGCTGGCTGATTTTTATTGTTACCGCATGTTTTCTCATGTTCCTATGGCCAGTCTTTCGGCAAAGGCTCTCGTTGCGAATTTGACAAATGAACTACTTTATCATTTTAAGTTGTAAACAGTAGTTCACCTTTGTAAGCGATTTATAGTCCACTTTTAGCTAATTTATAGATAAGCAACTGAAACCGCTGATTTTTGCAATCTGGGTGATCTATTACACCGGTAGTTGTTTTATTTTCGTCCGCAACAAGGAGTAGTTCTTTCAACTGCAATTTGATATGTGCACTTTGCAGTATTGGAAATGTTCAGTCTTTTGTTGCAGAGAATACAACCTTTTTGCTATTAACACAATTGACGTAGACCTTCAATAGAATCCTTTACTGTAATTGGTACTTGTATCAATTTTATACGTTCTTTTAGTTATTTTATGTTCGCTTCCAGATTTATATAGAACAATGCCCCTCTGATTTCTACACATTTTGTGTAAAAGCTGGCAGCCATCAGCTACATACAAACGTTATCGATATTTGCTACGAGGTATATCAATGTTTGTGTGCTAAAAGTTGCTGCACTGTGTATTTTGAAATGAGCACGACACCTCCGTTTCATATTGAACGGTATTATCCATTAGACAACATAGACGATAGCCTAGGGCTGCAAAATTTTAGGTGCGGTAAATTTTGCATAAGTTTTTTTTTTAATTGCCACCTCCCAAATTTTCTAAAGTTTTCTAGTTCATTGTCCATTTCTAAATCTAAATTAACTAATGATGATTAGTGTATTTGCGGAGAATCCACGCCATTTATTTATCAGAGAATCACCCATTTGGAGCCTGTTGCTAATGGGCTAGTAGAAGAAAATATGGTTCGTGCTGGCCTGTGAGAGTGGCCATTTTGGAAAATCGACACTATCTTTATCTCGAAAGCTAACGCTTATTGAAAATGCTCTGCATAGGCATATGAGGTGTCATTCTACATGTTTTTTAGGGTGCTGAACGATATAAAAACAGTATAGCACAGATTTAAATAATCTATGCAGGGATGAGCAACCCGTGGCCCCTGGAGCGCACTTTCTTGTGCGGCCTTTCAAAGATTTTACATTTTTTACTTTAAAAAATTCCTACAGTGTCCCGCAGCCTCATTGTACTCTATTTCTCATTAAATAATATTTTTCCACATATTTTTTTCACTGTTTTTTAATAGTATTTCTATTAATGAGAGTTTTATTTTTGTATTTCTTTTAATATAGGTTTATTTTGTTAATAAAGAGATAATTTGAGTTCATCATGCAGTGTTTGTATTATCATATGTTTCTTACATGCAGCCCGCAAAACATTTTTAAATTTGTAGCAGGCCCGTTGTAAAAAAAGGTTGCTGATCACTGATCTATAGTGTGTTCCCGAATGGGGTATTGCAACATTTCAAGACTTTCCCAGTTTGGATTCTTCGAGAAAAAGTCATTCTTGATAAAAAGTTTTGCTTGTCTTGTGGTGTCACAAACAGTTGACATATTGCAGGGTGATATAAAAATTAGAAAATGTGGAAGCACCCAAAGTAATTTTTGTGAAAAACGTTAGTTAACAGTTGTTTCAAAACGGTAGATATACGCTTAAATGCAAAGTTCTTTAATTTTGAATTACTACCAGAAACTTTTTTTCTTTTTGGTCGAATGGAGGCTTTCACGGCCGTTGTCCATAATGGTAGGTTCTTCCGGGTTATGCTGCGGTCGTCGATTTGAACTTGACGTTTTGCTGCTCATACTGTCAGCTTCTTCAGAAGTTTTCTGAACACTGATGTTGGTGCCTTTTGCTCCTGGTTATATACCGAGGAGTCATTACGATTGGCTGCTCTTGTATGTTATTGGGACTTGTCGTTTTTCCGTTTGGTTGCTCACGTGAAACTTGTTTATGGGTAGATTGGTTTTGCAGAGCTACCTTCCATGTGTTACTAAGGCGACAGCCGTCTTCTCGATTGAAATTGTTTGGATTTTTAATAATTTCTAGGGATTCCCGAATAACACGAGGGAAGTATTTTTTAGTCCTGGCTACTATGTTTACGGAGTCGTAATTTATTCTGTGGTACCCTGGTCCTAATACGTGTCCTGCGATGGCTGATTTTTGTGTTTCCAAGTAGTGTGTGACTATGGTGTTCTTTTATTTGACATTGGATGCCTCTTTCCGTTTGTCGGAGGTAAGATTAGCCACAAGTACATTGGAGCTGGTAAACGCTTTCTGTCTGTAGTTTGGGCAAAGAATCTTTGTTGGAGGGGATCAATTGTTCGACCTTTCTTATTGTACCATAGCGGACTCCGATGTTCTTCTTATCTAAGACCTTTCTTATTCTGTCGGTTACTCCGGTGATGAGAGGAAGGCAGGGATAATTAATAGGTTTTGATTTAGGTTCTTTCGGTTTTATGGTGTATTAGCACGCTTTCCTGATGTCTCGTCGACTGTAGCCATTCCTGTACAAGGCTTCTTCTACATGACTCAATTCTTGTGGTTTACTGTCCTCGTCACAGATAGCGTTGGCCCGATGAATAAGAGTCTTGATCAATGATCGCTTTTGTTGGGGATGATGATGAGACGAAGCATGCAGATAGCGGTCACTGTATGGCTTAATCTGTTGTTAGTGGTTCGTTTCACTAACACGTCCAGGAAAGGTAGGCGTCCATTTTCTTCAGTTTCCATAGTGAATCTTATTTTGGCATGGTGGTTGTTTAAATGTGCCAAGAAAGCTTCAAGAGCCGCTTTTCTATGGAGCAATATGACAAAGTGTCGTCGACGTATCGGAACCAGCATTTAGGTTTGACGTGGTTGGACTGAATAGCTTCTCCTTCAAAGGCTTCCATAAATATGTCAGAAATGACTGGAGATAACGGGAATCCCATACCGGTTTCTTCCTTTTGCTCGTAGTACATTTCTTCCCAAAGAAAGTAGGTCGTCTTGAGGTACATCCTTACTAACTCTGGGACGTCTTCTCGGAGTCCTTGAGGAACGAAGCATTGTTGTATAAGATTTACTCAATCTTCTACTGGTACAATGGTGAACAGGGATTCCACATCGAAACTGACCAACATGTCCTGGTCCGTTAGTTCCAACTGAGCCAATATTTCCAAGAAATGCTCAGAGTTCTTCACGTAGGATTCTGTTCTGCCTACGTATGGTTGTAATATGTTAGCGAGGTATGCCAAAATAAGATTCACTATGGAAACTAAAGAAAATGGACCTACCTTTCCTGGACGTGTTAGTGAAATAAACCGCTAACAACATATTAAGCCATACGTGTATCGAAAGAAGACTCACACTGACTGTTATCTGTATGCTTCGTCTCATCATCATCCCCAACAAAAGCGGTTAAACCACAAGAATTGAGTCATGTGGAAGAAGCCTTGCACAGGAAAGGCTACAGTCGACGAGACATCAGTAAAGCGTGCCAATACACCATAAAACCGAAAGAACCTAAACCTATTAATTACGCCTGCCTTCCTTTCATCGCCAGAGTAACCGACCGAATAAGAAAGGTCTTAGATAAGAAAAACATCGGAGTCCGCTATGGTACAATAAGAAAGGTCGAACAATTGTTCCCCTTCAACAAAGATTCTTTGCCCAGACTACAGGCAGAAAGCATTTACCAGCTCCAATGTACTTGTGGCAAATCTTACATCGGACAAACGGGAAGAAGCATCCAATGTCGAATAAAAGAACACCAGAGTCACACGCGACTAGGAAACACAAAAAAATCAGCCATCGCAGAACACTTATTAGGACCAGGGGACCACAGAATAAATTACGACTCCGTACACATACTAGCCAGGACTAAAATATACTTCCCCCGTGTTATTCGGGAATCCCTAGAAATGATTAAAAATCCAAACAATTTCAATGGAGAAGAAGGTTATCGCCTTAATAACACATGGAAGGTAGATCTGCAAAAACAATCCATCCGTAAACAAGTTTCACGTGAGCAACCAAGCGAAAAAACGTCCCAATAACACACACGATCTACATGATCAGCCAACCGTAATGACTCCTCGGAATATAACCAAGAGCAAAAGACACCAACATAAGTCTTTAGAAAACTTCTGAAGAAGCTGACAGCATGAGCAGCAAAACGTCAAGTTTAAATAGACTACCACGGCATAACCCGGAAGAACCTACCATTATCTTTTTGCTTGTATAAATTTATAATTTCACAGAATATAAGAGATGGTTATTCCACTATTGAAATCCCCTTAAGCAGAGCTGTAACTAGGGGTTCACAAGTTGTCGTCCACCAAAGGGGCCAGGCCTTCGAGCGGTGCAAAATCAAAGCGTAAACACTTTTCCGCAAAATTAAATTTTATGAAAGACGACGCCTGTCAAGGGCACCAAGCCATGACCTGGAAAAGGAGCAAAATCTGGATTACGTTTCCTGATGATTAAATGCTGGATTTAAAAAAGATTTATTACTGAAATATACCTGGTTTGCAAAATGACCACATATGGCCCAGCTGGACAGAAAACGGTTCACACAATGCAAGATATAAAGAAGCAAGTTAGGGTGGTTCCACACAAACCTCTTTGAAAGCTGATTTTGCACCACTGTTGTATTTCACGTCTTTACCTGAAGGTTCAAAAATTTTAAATGGAGACAATTTGGCGAGTTAAATTTTTATCGAATTTAAAGTTATGTATACACAAACTGCTGTCCTCAAAATTCAGGTTCATTGGAAATGTTTGGAAATTTATTAAGAAGCCAATGTTTTAATAATCTTTTTATTAACATGTTACGTTTCGTTGGCATGCTAACTTCTTCAGACGTGTTCCTAAATTTATAGTTTTACTTGAAAAAATCTAGAATGAGGGAAGGAAGTTAGACCAGTAATCAAACAATATTGTATGAAAATCCTTTACCACGTAGTAGTGTTAATTTTAATACGGGAGGAATTAACACTCCCTAACGTCTTTTTTAAGTAGATGATTTAGAATGGAATTGAGTAAAATTAATATTAATAAATACAAATAATTGTTAACAGTGTGGAAAATTAATTTACTTTGTGAATTGTCATTTAGGAATTCCCGTTAGTTCAAATTTCCCAATGCATAATTTTTTTTAAAGTAAAAACCAGAGTGAAATATTAATATTTATTAATTAATATTTTAAAACTTATTATGTAAAATTAATTAAGTGTAAGAATTAGTTATATGTATTTAGAGAAGGGTATAGTATATTGAATGAAGATTTTCAATATCAGTTTTGTAATTAATAGATTTTGTTGTTTTTTTATTTCAATCATTGCATAAATTAGACGTATTTTTAAATTGTTTTTCCTTTACAATACTTAAGGGGAGTTAAAATTGAAACTATGGTAATTGTCTACAGCATGATCAGAAAGTGCAGTTGGTTCATTCTAAGTTGATATTTTAGTTTTTATGTTGAATGATTTTTTAAAGATATTTTTTAGTTTGACCAATGTAATTGGCATCGCAGTTATTACTATTGATACAGTAAACAATATTTGATCCTGACTGAATTTTTATTTTATTCTTTAAATTGTTAAAAACTTAATTTCCAATTGTATTAGAATTTTAAATGTACATTAAAATTATAATTTGTAAATTATTACTTAAACGTTGTGATAATTTTGGTATATACGGAAAAGAAGTGTCAGGAATTTTTAATATATCGGTTGTTGTTCAATACTTGCCCTAAGCAATTATGGTATAAATCAATAGAAGAATTAATATGATTTGTGTTTTTATATTTAAGTTTATTTATCCTTTTTCTAATATTGAAGTTTATGAAGTCAATAGGATAGTTACTTTTTACTAAACTATTTTTAATGTTGTTAATATTTGCATTATGATATTTATTAGAGGATAATAACATTGCACAATCAGTTAAGCTGTTATTTACACTTATTTTCTATTTTAATGATGTTGGAGAAGTATAGTTTAAATATATAATATTTGCTCATACATCGAAGCTTTCGTTTTCCCGTGGTCTAAAAAAATTGAATTACGAACAAATTGCAGTAGCCACTCATACTAAGATGAGGTTTAGTAAATTTCATGGCATTAGACTTTAAATAACTTCTGTAGGTATTCCATTGAAATTTATTTCCGGTTATGTTAGTATTAGCCAAAAGGAACATTTGTATTCAGAAGGAGTTAGTTGTCAATCAAAAATATAAATTTTGTGGCAACATTAAGAATTGTGTCAATTTTTTGTTTTCATATACATCTAAAATTGAATAAACCTTCAATTTCTAGCATTTTGCAAGTCACCCACAGTTTAGTGACGTAAAAAATGACTATTTATTTTATTCTCTTAATGTGAACAGATAAAAAGATACCTACTCAAATTGCTAAATGCTCTGTCTAGGGCCCAAAAAATTACAAAATATTTTTTTAAATGCAGCGTGCCGTCATATTAATGAGGAGTTGTCAGGTCACTATGTTTTACAGAATCTATTTTTAGACTTTTAAGCTTATGTCGGTACTGTGTCGATAAAATAAATATTATTATGCTTTATACTTTAACGGAGGCGAAGCCGGGTAATGCAATTGGGAAGTCTCTATGCGTGCATTCAGCAATTCCTCGGTTTGAATCCCGCGGAGACCGGAACTTTTCGGTAGCCATGGCGATTGGAGTCGGGCTCGGGGAGACCATTTACAGTTGGGCACCAAATTAACTGTGCCCTACTCAGAATCACAAACCTAAGAGATAGAGTAATAAGGGCAACACATCACCAAGACACACACCTCATACAATGGTTGCTGCGCAAGCACGAAAGGCACGCTCCAGCCTTGTAACCCGAATCCGAGGCAAGTTGAGCATTGTACCACCAGGCGGGATCATATAAAGCACCGCAAGGTAAAATGAGGTTACAGATAATACAATACAATACAATATTTTAACGCGGGCGGCGGTGGAGCGACAAATGTATACTAGCCAAAGGTGCATTATTGACTCAGCTCAGGCTTTAAGAATATTTTCGACCACTCCAATTACAAACTGTCATTCTCAACATTAAAACGCATAAAACATATGCACGTACTTCAATGTCCCAAGATCGTTTAAACTTTTTGGCAGTTCCATATAAATTCTGAGATTGTGATGACTTAATAAATAAATTTTCAGGAATTAAAGTTATGCAGATACAATTCTAAAATGTGATAGATATAAATCTGCAATAAATTAAATGAAAGCATTTTGCAGTTAGTTTAGTTCTTTCAGTTTCAAAAAGAACTAGAGATGAATGAATTAGAACTTATAATGCATTGACTAAACATGAAAATTACTAGAAAATTATTTAAAATCTGTCTAGGTCCTTAAAGTCTGCCTAAGGGCAGCAATATCCTAAATACGGCCCTGGTTGCAAATGTGTTTGTTTAGACCATCATCGTTGTCTGCAGAATTGTTGGGAAACAATTTAAAGTATTGACATTTAATATAATGTTCTACAGAAAACTGCTGTTAGGAATAATTGTGTGTTTGTTTAGAGCCCTGGAAACTGAACAACTGTAATTGCTGCAGTGCTATTTACCCATTACGTACACTACTTTTGTTCTTAGCAACGGAGCAGACGTATACCCTGACAGGTTCGTTTAAGCAGAAATTCTTTCAGTTTATACCTAGGTCGTGTTTAAGCGACTGTGTACCCGCTCCAGAATCAAATTGTAAAGCTAGAGAGACCTGCAACCAGCCTGCCTCTGGAGATTTCGGCTTCACTGGTGCATATAAACAAAGCATCGTTGGCATATTTTGGAATAATTACTAAGCCAATTAATTGTAAGGGTATCTGTATCGCTGTTTTGAAGATTTTTATTTAAAAATACTGACATTTTATTAAAAAAAAAACAAAAGAACGCCGTAGTTAAAGCGATTATTCTTTTTAACTGTGTTAAATTACCGTAACCAGAGTGAATGATTAATTTGTAAATATGCTTCAACTGCTAAGGTTACTAGCACAATAACTATTATTACTATACAAAGTAATAACACATTAAGTTAGTCATTTACTTAGATGTAAAAATGTTAGCAACAGAGCACAGTAACTGAACGTGTAACGATTAGCAGGTGTCGTCGCGGTTGAATGAAGAGGGCGGTGGGTGGGGTTTATCACATAGCGCTTTCCACATGGAGGGAACGGGAAACTCTTCATTGTCCTCTTCAATCTCAACAATGACACGATGCAATCCCGTAAGTCGTTCGTTACATAATATTACAAGTGTTACATTTGAGCTGATCGGTGTTTTGTAGTAAGTGAAAGTATATAAAACGAGTATATCCAATTGTGATTATGGTCAAAACACTTTTCTCTTCCATTCCTCATGTATGTCTCTATACACACATCTTCTAAGATGTGTCTTTGGCTTCTAGATCTGTCTTTTCATTTTCAAGCATTTCAATATGCGAAGGGGTATAGAAGAGTGTTAAGCTCTTAGTAAAGTGCTCAATAGTGGTACAAAGATGCAATACTTGTTGTATTGGAGGTTCTGTGTTATACACATTTTTAATAGCTTATAGGAAGCTTTTTGTATTGGGAGTAGTAAAAAGGGTTTGCCACGTTGCTTTTGAATCCATTATAGTGCTTTTAGTATTCCAAACGCTTTACCAGAAAATAATTTGCTATGCGGAACTTGTAGTAGTTGTTACAGGTAACAAACGCAGTTCCTACCTCATCTTCAGATTTCAGGTCAAACTTAATTTTAAGGGTACAAATAATCCAGGGAAGAAATTCAGAAGAAGATTTAGGAATAAGGTTTAAATTTTGTAACATGATAGACAGTCTGCAATGAAACGGTTGTGATAATCCAGTATTAATATTATAAATTGAATGCTAGCGGATATGTATTCCAATACATGTACTAAAGTACAAGTAGGAAATCAGGTAATGGAAGAAATTAAATGCTCCACCGGAATTCGACAAGGAGACTTGTTAAGCCCATTTCTATTTAACATAGTGATGAACCAAATAATCGACAGTGTTCAAGTACTACCAGGATATGGATGGGAAATAAAAATATATGTGTCGTTTGTTATGCAGATGATGCAATTCTCCTTGCAAAAACTAAAAATTACCTTCAGCACCTTTCGCATAAATTTGTTACAACTTCAAAACAATAAAACATGGCTGTTTCAATTGAAAAAACTAAATCAATGGTTATATCCAAAGAGCTGATACGGTGTAAACTAGAAATAGAAGGAAACATGATAGAGCAGATAATGGATTTTAAGTACCTGGGAATAGATGTATCAAGCGATCGCAATCTGTATAAGGAAGTTCAACATCAGGCAGGAAGGCGAGCAAGAATTTCAGGATACCTTCGCAATGTAACTTGGAAAAACAGATATCTCAACATAGAGCGCAAAGTCAGGATTTATAAGTCTATGGTGAAACCCGTACTGACATACGGAGCAGAAACCCGCGCTGACACAAGGAAAACACAACAATTAATGCGTACCACAGAAATGCACACAGTTAGGACAATTACTGGAAAAACGAGATTAGACCGAGTGCGCAATCAAGATATAAAAGACCAATGCAACGTAATGGACGTCATAAAATTTGTGAAAAGTAAAAGGAAAGAGTGCGACAATCACGTTATCAGAGCACACAATGATAGATTAATAAAAATAACCAGGGATTTAAAGCCCACAGGAAAAAGAGATCCGGGTAGACCGAAGAAGAGGTAGGCGGAAAGCTGGTTGTCGTCATCAATAGACACACCATAGTGTAATCAAGTATTAAAAACAAAAAGCGTGAAGAAAAACAGGTGTAACACCTACTATAAAAGAAGAAGAAGAAGAATGCTAGCGGCCGATATGTACACTGTTGAGCCATAATTTATGCTGGAACAACTTAGTGCTTTGTAATAAATATTTTGTATCCACTCTCATAATTTGCAATCATTTGTTCTGCTTGTAGGTGTGAAGCCCACATAAGTTTTTGTCAAACATCACTCCAAATAATTTTATGTAGTATTCATATTCAGTATTGTGGTTTTTTAAGTTAGTCTAGGCTCTTGCTCTGTTCTGCCCAGTAAAATGTACACCTTTAGTTTTCGAACACGAGAACTTAAATTCAGTTCGTTTTGTTCATTCCAATAAACTTTCCATAGCTCTTTGAAGATGTTCTTCAATTGAATCCATTTTTTTTGCAGTATTGGGTTAGGCAGCTATAAGAAAAAATGGACACTAAAAATGGACCCTTTTGGAACACAATTTTGTTGTCTTATGGGGCTGGAGAAAAAACAATTATAATTGACTCTTAACGGTTGTCCTTCGAGGAAATTACGCCAAAAGGTTAATATGTTACCACTCAATCCATAAACATGTAGGGTTTTGATTATTCAGTATCTCAATATCATATCGAATGCTTTTACTAAGTCAAAACGTGTAACCATTAAATGTTTGTTGCAAATGCTTTACGTATATCACTTTCTAAACAAACCAGATGAAGATACGTTCAGCAACCTTGCCAAAAGCCACTTTGGTATTTTGTGCGTGCATGTGAAATTGGCCTATAGCTTAATGGGTTGATTTTATTCTTCCCTGGTTCATAGGTCGCAAACACGGTAGCTTCCTGCCATGCAGGTGGTCCATGTAAGATTCGGGACCTTAAGTAATTTTGTTTTGGATCTATCAGTCAGTCAGTTTCTGTAAAAATAGAAATAGTACAATAAAAGGTCTATGTGCAGAATTACGACATACTTTTTTATGAAGTGTAATTCTGCTATGCCTATTTCTGAGTGTATAGGATCTACATCTCTGTATGTGATGTTGTTTTTCTGAAGTATTTTTATGTTCTAGAAATTAATCATCATAAATAGTTTGCATTACTAGATATATTTGAAAAGTTAGTCGCCAAAACTTTGGAGAGAGATACTTTCAGATGATGAACCTACTCGTAATTTCATTTCCATAATAATTAATAACATTAATCGTAGAAAGATTGGGAGTTCCTGTGAATTGCCTCATCTTGTTCCATATTGCCGATGTACGGATATTGCGATCTCTTGATTGAACATACTACTGCCATGACGTATTTTTCCTGTCTTTAACAATTCGTTTAATTTGCACTCGTGGTCTTTTGAATGCAATAAGGTTATCTAAAGTGTTAAAGACTTCATACTGCCATCAATCATAGGCGCATACTGACTCCAATTTCCTTGTTGTAACTTTCATCAACGGTGTTCTCTTTTAAGTTGAATTTGTGTTGAGAAGTGATCGTAAAGATAGGTTTTCCATGTACGTCGTGATGCTAGCTGTGCTGAACTAATAGATACATCTAGTTTGTCTCTTTTAGACCCATAATATCAAGTGAATATTTAGCTAACACAGATTTCATATTTTTCATTCTGACGTAGAATCTTGACATCCAACTTAAAATTGAATAATAAATCAACCGGTGGATTGCATTTGTATCGTAATTAAATATATATTTTGATGTATTCCGATTTCTAAAGTAAACTGTGCCTAACACCTGCAATATTGAGTATTTTTTGTTTTTCTCCAACACGTATAACAGCTACTAAGGTCAGGTCTTTCAATTGTCCCTATTGTCGCGCACCTGGCAACGCATCGGACGCTTAGCAATACGAATAAATCCATGGTTGGTTAGATTATGCTCGTCATGAATGTTATCCGTAGAATATCTAAAATAGTCGGTGTGCAGATCAACCGTTTCCTGATTTAACATTTTATTTTATATAATTTTACTTCCGGTGGAAAACCCTGTTTTGTCTACCGATTATATGTATTTGTTCACGCTGTAAGCCTTTTTTTGGTTTTACATTGTATTTTTCGTTTGTAACAACCGTAGTAGCCTCGTAGTTCAATTGAATTTAAAATAGTATTCTCAGCATATTGGGTAGATAGTGCTGGCAATTTCTATACTTTTCGATTTGGTATTAATTTAGACCATCGGGGCCCTTTCCGTATATTTTTTGTGTGTTAGGGCCGTTATTCTGGATAAATATATTATTTATGTTTGACACTAGCCGTTGTTTGCTTTTTAGGAATTTATTATTTCCTGTAGCCTGTCTTACATCGCAGCATACTACGCTAAGTTGTTGCATATAGTGCCCTTACGTATTACATTATATTGCTCATAACAAATTTGTTATGCATTTTTATACTCATGACCCCTCTCCGGCATTCTGTTTGAGCTAGTCCTTTAGGTTATTATTTACTTAAAACTTATGTAACATCTTGGTCCACTTTATTCTTCTTGCTCCTGTGGTAGCTGCACTCTATCTTCTAAAGACTTACTCGGTCTTTTTCGCTTTCTCCTGCTGGTCGTGTTACGAATACCCTTCACGGTGACCTTTTTACGTTAATCCTCAGGAAATACAGTAATCCGTTTAGATGCCTTCATTTTATTAATACCGGCATCTCTTCTATACATTAATCTTTTCAAATTCGATCTGGTCGAACCTTTCCTGTCATTTTCTTTAATTTTACACCCAGTAAATTTGTTACGCGACATGGTATTATGAAAGAATATGTTCCAATACTATCACTTTCGTCTTTATTTCAGTACAATTCTATATATATTTTAGCATCAAATTCTCTACAACTAAAAAAGGCATTTTATATAAATTTTACTAACACATTTATGTTGTGAACAAAGGTAACCCAACTACTCGTATCCTAGAATTATATATCTATGTACAAAAATGTTCGTCATAAGATTCGTTGTAATTTATAAGTTTCTAGACCTTCGAATCCTGCCAAATTGTAAACACATGTAGTCTTTTTAAGACATTTTAAGTCGACATGTAAAGAAATTGAACGGCGATGCAGTACGATATTTGGAGAAAAGAATTTGAGCGATACTTGGAAAAATTAAAAGACAACGAAAATGAAGAGAGTGACTTGTAACTTGGACGTAAAAGAGATAAAAAATTGTTCAAAATATGATACGTTGCATTTATTATCGAACAACGGAACTCCGGAGCAATTATTTATTAGCAGATTCGATTGTCCGCATTACTAAACATGGACGAGAAGTTGGGGAAGTCGATGTCACTCAGTCAAAGTGTAAAGCTTCAGTAACCCGATTTCAAGCGTTCATGCACTGCAGATTGCATACGTAGCTCTACAATTTTGTGACAGGATTTCTGATTTGATATTAAAGTTACTGGAAACTAGCGCGACCGCAACCAACCTCTTTGATTGTGATAAATTGCTGGTATTTTCTATAGAAAGTAATTTTCTCGCTGGAATCTAAATGAGTTTTAAATTACATCTTTGAAGATAAATATATTTAACTTTATTACACACAGTTTCAAGATTCTTAGTATACTGTGTTGTTTTTTAAACTAAATTGGTCATTAAGTACGACTTAAAAGTGATTTAATGTTTAACTTCAAATGTTGTCTCCGGTCTTAGTTTTACATCCAGCTGATGAACGTTTGGTTAAGTGTTGCCATACAGAAAAAAACTATTAGAATAATGAAAGAGTCTGCGACTATTTTTATCGAGTAATTGTTATTTTTACATATTTCTCTGAGCTTCGCAAGATAAAACAAAGATAATACTATCCACCAATACCTTTGCCAGCGAAATTACAGACAGCAAAAGTAGTGATCATGAAGAAATGTCGGGCGATCATAACAATGCACCATTTGGTGTGGAGAATGCAAAAACGGTTACGGTAATGATAATAACAATTCATGAAAAACGACAGAAGTTGTTCTTTCGTATAAACTGAACGTTTTCGTGGCACTGAGTAACCAAATTTGAGCAATTGCGTCTGACGAAAATCAAATGTACAAAGAATCATAGCACTTTGCACACTTCGTTATTATATCATCGAATACAAAGTAATACAAAAAGATGTTCTACGAGCTTGGAAAATAAAAATCTGGTGTGATACACGCACATAACTTCCCATTACAGTGATCTTATAATTAGCCAAAAATTTTATTTTAAATTTTTAAGCATTTGTCAAAAATTTTCAAAAATTACAAATTTTACAAAAACGGTACAAAATAGAGTGTTAGTTCAAGAAACAAATTTTCTCTAGAATTTTAAGCTGAATCCAAAAATGTAATAATATACCGGGTGTTCTATTTAAAATAGGAGTTAATAAAAAATAGGAAAAAAAACAAAAGAAACCCATTTTAGAAGTATTCAACTTGAAAATCACCTATCTCACATCAATACACATTAAAAATGTTATAAAAATGTAAAGTTTAAAAAAAATCGTTAGAGCCGTTTTTGAACAAATCGAAAAAACTGATAAATCACAAGAGTAAACACCTACTTCCGGTTATGCGATTTTTTTCAAAAGCTTGCTGTCGCATCTACATAGTACACAAAACTTATATATGAAATTTCAACGCCATAGCTCTTTCCGTTTTTGAGATATTCTGTTCACAGACACACAGACAGACCAATGAAAAAAATATGTTTTTTGGGATCAGGGGACTCTAAAACGTGAAGATCTGTTGAAAACTCAATTTCGAATTTTTGGGGTGAATCCAATACTTCCTTTATTGTAAAAGGAAATAAAAAAGGCAAACCAAAATATCGATGATCAGCATTAATATTTATCTGAAGATAATTTCATCTCCAAAACTGGTGCGATCTTTGTTTACCTATTTACTTCTTTTTCTACTTGTTCAGGTCAAGTAACTGTTGCTCCTTTTTCATTTTCTTGGAACTTGATTGCCATATCACCTTCCCTGGTTTGGGGAATCTTCTTGATGGTGTTACATCGAGAGGTCCATCAACTTAGCGTTGCGCACTATTCGTTCCTTTTCCATTATGCTAAAATGGTCATCTTCTTTATTGGGACAATCTAACCATGTGTTCTATCTTGTGGACCTGTCTAATCATAATGTTTTGTAGCCCATGCTACCATAGACCTCCAATCAGTACCTTGTGCAAAACAATTTTTATAGGGCCTCTCTAAGTCCATATCTATGATCATACTTTATATGTCATGTATATAGGTACGATATGTGCGCTTTTGTCATATTTGTTGGAATTGTGAACTATAACATATATTCAGCAAGGTAAACGTAGAAAATAAGATAACATCAACAACTTATAGTAATATTTATAAGTAAATACATTATGGATGCTATAGATATAACTATGGGTGTATACAGAATTGAAAAAGGATGAAATCCAGATCAGGAAATCAAATGCCGAATAACTATTGCAAAAACTTAAAAAAAAGTTAAATCTACGGGATAACCTGAAAAGCAGCTCAGTGCCATAATAAATGAATTAAAAATAATTTAACTGTATATACAGCATAGAATATTATAGCTGTATTCCAATAAAAGAGATGTTAAAAATAAAGCATCAATAATAAAGTAATAGAGCTATTGTCAGCTGTGAATTACATAAACTGGAAAATGAGATGTTATAACAGAAAAATCAAGTGGTAAAAGTGTCAGGATACCTGCTATATTACAAAAAAGCAAGTATGATCATAAAGATATGGACTTATAAAGCCCCTATAAACATTCTTATCACACAAGGTACTCTACGATCCATAGTATCAATTATAATAAAGTATAGGTTACAAAACATTACGATTACACAGATGCACAAGCTAGAAGACGAAACTGGTTAACCATTATTCATTTATCGTAACATATTTTCTTCATCTATAAGCGTACTTTTGAATAGCATGCACGCCTTCGACTCCTCGTTTTATGTCCACTTCTTTTGAGGTAACTTTTCCACAATTATCCATAACTTATCTGTAGATCATTATTTTCAATTTATATTTGTTTTGTCGTTTTGCAATTTACGGACGCTCACAACTGGTTTTAATCAGCGGAGAAGACGATGTGACCTCTTAGTTTTAGAGACCAAAGAACAAGCATTGAGATTAAAGTTCTATTCACGTACCATTGAAATATCGTGGAATTTAGTTTTCGATCCACTCGGATTAAATAAAGGCTATCTTGGGTCTCTATGGCTATCTACTTATTTTCTTTGCCCGATTCTGCTCGCCCAGCGGTTGTCACAGTTTATCTTTGTTCGTCTGCTTCTGCCTATGCCACCAGCATTTATCGCTTGAGTCTCGACTTGCCAAAATCTTTCTTCATATCCATCGCAGGATTTGTCATTCGATCCGAGGTCCCTGCCTTGTATACATTCATAATGTACCGTCAATTACTGCATTACAGCTAAGTATATAAACATCGGTGTGTAAAGTAAGATTGCATCAGCACCCATTGTTGAAGATATTATTGCCTATTTGGTATACACTATTTATGTTGAAAATTATTAAATACCGTCCGCTTCATAGGCTATAGTTTTGTGCACATCTCTGTTTGAGTGTGCTAATCATTATTTGAAGCCGTGATCAACTTGCCGTCAATATTACTTTTCGTTAACCTGTAACTTGCGGTGATGTCACTTGCAAATAAAATTCCGTAATCGTAATATCACGGGGTCCTACCTTCAGCTAGTAATATTAGATTACTACTTGTAAAGCTAAATGCAGTGCGCGTTTTCAGAAATGCTTGATTGGTTATTACCGAAAAAATTGGAAACAATGTAAGTACGACCTCGAGCATAGAACAGTTTTTTTTATATATGACATTCTTTTGACCAAATACACGTGAAATGCATCAATAAGTGTCTTTAGAAGTACATTATGGGGTAAAGTATTGGTTTTACAGATACTTTGGCTGTCTACGTTGCGGATGAGGAATAGCATAGGCTATAGGGAACCGCCTGCATGTCGTATTTCTCTGTAACCTTCCATCCAGATTTCTCTAATTTTGCCATTTAGCTTCCTGTTACTGTCACATATAGCCCTCAAGTTATGGACAACAACCTATCTACGGAATAAACACCCCGAAATCAAAATACCTGATTCTCTAAGTTGAGAGTTGAGAATTTTGATCGCCCTAATCTCCGCTCTAGTGAGATTAGGTTTAATTCTCCTTGATGGTACAAGGACTTCTCTTGCTCTCCCTCGAAAATAATTAAAAACCGTCCACTTCACAGGCTTTAGTTTAGTGCGGATCCCCGTTTGAGTGTGCTAATCATTATTTGAAACCATGGCTGACTTGCCGTCAATATTACTTTTCGTTAAACTGTAACTTGCGGCGATGAAATGTGTAGATAAAATTAAGTAATCGTAATATGACGGGGTCCTAGTTTCAGCTAGTAATATTAGATTACTACTTGTAAAGCTAAATGCAGTGCGCGTTTTCAGAAAAGCTTGATTGGTTATTTCAGGGGAAACTGGAAAAAATGTAAGTACGATCTCACTCGTAGACCGCCATTTTCCGAAGCCGGACAAGGTCATCCATGATAAAACCTTCCCACCGTGCCATTGGCTAATGATTAATCATCATGATGGAGCCTAAGTAAAAATGGACATATTTTCTCTACCCATTTGACGATTGCCTGCAAATACCAGTGTTCAATTTAAGACCATGCCCAGTCCATCCCACTGACTAGCCGAGTGCAACCTTTTAAGTCTGTGTAAGACTGCAGACAGTGGACGAGTTAAAACATGTAACATATTTTTCCATTAGCTTCGAACTGTGTATATATTTTGTAAGGATGAAAAAGCTTGACTGGTAGTATATACATATATGCAAAATATCGCTTCTCCTTCCCTGCCTTTAATAAAATATAAATTATGTCTAGCTAAGGTTCGTTCACTTATATAGGCCGCTATGTATAATTTTATACAACTGAAACCTGTGATGTATGAAACATCACCGTCTTGAAAAGTTTAAAAATAACTTGTTTTGAATAAACAGAAATTGTATACACTTTGATGATTCTAAGAAACTACTTTATATTTGCATCTGTTGATATTGCCGTAGACATTTTTGCTGAGACTATAAAATTAGAACTTCTACAGTTTATTAAAATGGCATAATTCTAAATTTTGATGTACAATAAAAAATAGTACCACGTAGTGTATTGAGGTAAGTTCAACATCTTTAAACGATCGTTCTCGAATGAATTTGCAAGGGTTTGAATAATTGCGCTTTGAGAAACTCGGAACTAATATTAGTTTCATTAAGGTATGTATAGTTTTGACATTTCATTGTTGGCTTTTAACTATGGAAATATCATAAAGCAGCTACAGTTCAAAACTGTAAACCTCAACAAACACGCGGCCGCCCCCATCCTCTACACCATTTATTAAAGCAAAACCATTTCCCAGGCTTCTCCACGCTTGAACGAGCACGTCAGAGCCCATGGGGCTTTCGGTTTACTTTGATTCTGACCTACCTACACAAAATGTGCATCGGTCTAACATTGCCATTATTGCACAAAGGGGTCTAGTGCTTCTTGTTCGAGACCCTGGCGTCGGGACGACAAGCAACTTATCTCTAATTATCTCTACTAAAATTTTAGTGCTGCTGTGCATAAGTCTATAGGAGGATTTTAGCTAATGATAGTACAAGTTACACCAAGGGGAAACATATAATAGACCTCTCATGTAGCACGGCACTATATTATACGTTTGAGTATATTGGAAACCCATTTCTATTTTGTCTATTTTTCCTTAAATTTTGCATCACTTATCTGCAGATATGTAAATAAGGACGGCTTGACTTTATCCAGATGAAATCTTAAGGATTCAATTAATCAGTTTTGCGTACGAAATTACAAGACACTAATTTTCTGCCTCGTTATGGTTAACACAGTCAAATGTCACTTAAATGAAAGAAAATGAAGCTAGATAAGTGATTAACCATTATATTAAGTTGAGATGTAGTTAAAATATTTATTGTTTAGTGAAAATCGGAAATATTTATATTTGTCACATCCCACCGCTCATGAGCAGTGCAGTTCAAATTATTCAATATAATTAGTAGTTAGCCCTATATGAGTAATTAAAACTTCAAAGGACCGTATACGATCGAAAATGCTTTTACAGGATATTACAGTATCTTCTCGTTTATGGTTCTACAATCTTTCGAGATCATTTCAAGTTTTAAAAGTTCAAACGAATGTGCTCGAGACATTACCGTACACAATATTGTGCATGACTAAAAACAAGTTGCGCTAAATATAAACCAACAAGAAATAAGGCTTTTCCCTGCTCTGTATTACGGAAATTACATCCTTTTACTGGAAAATCATAATTGCTTTAGTTTTGCAATTTCAAGTTATCTGGAGACAACGCACTTAATTCGAAATTATGTATTTAGGAATTCTGTATGATAATGAAAAACTTCCATTTCATATCGAGCTATTAAATTATCCAAAGTAATATACATTTTCGATGTCCTCACTACGATGTTCAAACCCACACAATTACAATACAAAAGTACGAAATAATGTTGCCACTGCAAACGGTCCAAGTGTCATAGAAGTAGATTAGCAACTATTTGCTTCCTAAATAAAACCTGCAGCTGCAGAATATTAATTTAATATTTTTTTACAGAAGTTTTAGGTAAAATATTATACTAACGAAACTGCTCGATAAAACATAATAACTTTTAGAATTCTAAACAACTAGCTCAAACAGAATTTCGGAGAGACGTTAAGATCATAAAGAATAAATCATATGTAATATATTTACCTAATTGTTATGAACAATAGTGACCTAACAGATAACGGCACCAGGTTTAACAACTTCGTATAATACGCTCCGCCGAACCACACAGAGTAGATCAGCTGCAACTTAGAAGATAACAAATACCCAAAGAAAATAAACAACGACGATTAGTGTTAAGCAACAACAGTACGTACGGTACCGACCTAGAAAAGTAATAAAAGCCATGAATGGAAAATATTAGTATTCAAGCAAAAATTAGATTAAGTGGACTCGCGGATATGGTCATCGCAAACGCATCCTCGAAAGCAACGCTTTCATATAAAAGAGAGGACAGACAATCGTTGCCAACATCGCCGAATAACGCATGTGAGAGTGTTAAATTAACCCGTTTACTGTTCTTATTACAAATGAAAATGCTTGAAAGCGAACAGTTTATAAAATGAGCAAATGAAAATCGGTGGGTAACAATTAATCATCCACATACAGTAAGGTTAAATCCGGAAACGACTTGTGACACTACGAAATGGACGTTACGACACATTAATGAAAGAATTACAGAGCTCACCCTAACTGTACCTTAATTACCCTGTAACAGGCTAATTTTTCGGGCTCAGACATCAGGGAGAGCGACGGTTCCCTACAACCAATACCGATTAGGGTGAGATGATGATCACTAAAGGTGTTAAACGCCAGGTGCTACGACTTTACTAATTAAATCGGGAAAAACGCATGTGGGCTCATTGTGATAGTGGAAGCAACGGCCCGACCTTCCCGATTCACCTTGGCAGTGCTGGAACGACGATCCAACGAACAGCTCTGCTGGACTTACTCGCATTTGCTTACAGCTGACTGAATACCTTTACAGAGGAAAAATACACAAAATTGCACATGCAAACATCTAAAATCTACTAAAGAAGAGCACAACTAATTGAAAATAAACTATACGAACGTAGAAACAAATATATAAGAACAATGGAACATCAGATGAAATATGTGATAAAGGTTAGTGAAGTTAATTGCGCAACGTTTAAGCTAAACACAGACGGTAAACTTGACGACAAATAATAGAACTGACTCAAAGACGGTAAACTTGAATCTCACAGCGTTAACCTAAATACAAACATTAAAGCTTGACGGTGGATGCTCAAAATGACTTAATGGCGGTAATTTCTATTCAAAATCTTAATTTTAAATTATCAACAGCGCTACGCGAAATGGCGACACTTCAGACATTACTTCACTGCATATTGTGAGCTCGTTAACATTACAATATGACACAATACCATTTGAGGGATTCAGCTGCTATGATGATAATGTCCAACGCAACTGCAGGTCGGGTTCAAACGACTGCCTTTAAAAATCTTGAAGGAACTGCGGGAAACTGCATAAGGTATGGTTCGTCAAGTGGGTCTGGACGGTATTATATGGATGAACGACGAGTAACTTACGATAGGCAAGGGTTACGGTACGGTACACGTAGCTTCATCACAAACGAATTAGCACAGAAGGGGTTTCCAATTAAAGATCCTCCCAAGACGATGACTGGAGATGCCATCTCCACGCTACGAGATTTGTCATCTAAACTACCAAAACGTCACTTAAATTACTAAGACTTGACCGGTAACACCTATTTATTTTTAATTAATGATTTCGATGTTGGCCGACGAAGGCGAAGGTCTCCGCCAGCGGAATAAAACTGTCACCTCTTGCCTTCAACTCGGCGGGTTGAATCCTGAAGCCACAGAAACGCGCGGCTGCGTTACTCGCTTGATTCTCTGTTTAACACATATGGAAAGTACCAGCGTTACGTGATAGCTGCGGAATACTAAATCCCCAGCAAATGAAACGGGCCGCCGCTTTGGAGGCAAAGTGTAAATAAAATAAGATAAGCCAAATTACGTCATCCATACCGCAAGCAAACACGCCTAAATTTAAATATAAAACGTAGTGCAAGACATGAAATGCAATGGACCGGAAAAGCCAGTGTTTAAAAGGAACGAAATTAAGTTTCAAGACGTCACTGAACCATCAATACAGGATATAAAACGGGAAAAGGTGGAAAAGTACTAAATGCAAAATATTTTCTTTCAGACTATTAATCGTTTTCCGTCTACAAAATTGAACACTTTAGATTCGCCTTGGGTAATTTCCGAAGGACGAAAAGTGGTTAGCATTTTAGGAAATGTTATGATGTTATACTCGGGTTCACCAACTTGATATTAAATTGGTTCAATAAGGTATAACCAATTGTGGAAAACAATAACACTCTTTTTATTTACATTAGAACACAAAATACAAACACCTACAAATACGTTACTATGTAGACATTGAAATAGAGAATTATATAATAACAGGCGCCGAAATCTAACGCGACAAATGGGCTATAGAAACTGACCAAAAGCCTCCAGAAAATTCAAAGTGAGCAGACCAGCTGTCAAGACGCAAATGTTTATTAATTTGGCGTGTCAAGCTTGGGAACTGACCAGAGCCCTCGTCTTGGTTAAAGTAACTTAAGCCGAAAGTAGAGACGCAATGTTGAAACGCCAGACCATCTGCCCTTATATACTGGTTCCTTATGCAAATAAAAAGGATTCCTTAATCTCGGGATACTCTTCAAGTACAATAGGTATTGTCAGCTGGACACGGACTATCACGGTCTCTATTGTAGCCAAAAGGGTTGATCTCACTTTCGCCTCGACGAGGAATTCATTTTACTTTCGCGTCTCGTGTATACCGTCCATTGTTGTTCGAGTAGCATGACCGACCGCTTATTGCTTTTGCAATTGTCGTGTCCCATTACGCAAAGGGTACAATCGGTTCCATAGCCGTAGTGTATTTGGTGCTCGAGATGCTCACGCTGTGATAAGATGGAATGCATGCTGTTTGAGAAAACTGCAGAACGACGTTTAGAAAAATTTTCGCATATTCTTCACGCGACGAACACTAATCAAATTTAACGTTAAAGATATTTCTTAACTGCACGCACACAATTAACTATGAACATCCACTAGTCTATAGGCTCCGCTACAGACGCAATCTGGCAAATCATAAATTTCCCTCATATAGATAAGCGTGAGGTGTGTTGCTAGGCACCTAGAAAATTAGAATAATCGAAAGACTGACTTTAGTAACGTCAAATTCTTCGTCTGACGGTGTACTGTTACTTCCCGCATCCGCAAGTTACAGTAAGAAAGAAATAGAACAAAAAAATGTTTAAAAAGAAAACGTTAGCCTACGTGGGAATACATATAATCACATCCTTCCCCAGATCGGAAGCTACCGTATCTTGGAGACGGGAACAGCGAGGCGCCGAACTAAACAGACCGAATCTGCCACATAATCGACGGTTTCCTGGGGTTTATAGAAAACCACGCACAAACACGTCGTGTAGCTTCAGAAGTCAAAGTAGAACTTATCAAGAGAGAAAATGATATTATAGAAGCCGGACGCTATCCCCCATCTCAAAACTGCGCACGGGAAATTTTGAAAAAGAAGTCACTCGTGAGTCCAAAGGCTGTTAGAACTGTTCAGATAACTCGAAAGAAACAACGGCGTTCGAAGTGTCCGAACCTACGATAGAATCGGCAAAAGTGGCAGTTTCGGCCTTTAATACATTATTGCATGCATGTTCAATAATTAAGTATATAATAAGTGCTTGCGCTAGCAGTCGGCAGGTAGTGGGTTTGAGCACCACACCTGGACATTGGTAACATCAAACGCTCTCCGGCTATCCTACGAACACTTTTGATGGTCTGGACCTCTGTGAGAGCATTCTTCCTTAATTCAAGAGGTTAGTCTAACCACCTACGCCGGCCGCGGTTTGAGATAGCTTATAAAACGGCACTCGGTATGTGGAAGGCTCTCAGTCTATATTAAGAGGAAGAAGAAGAAATATATTGTATTTGTTTCACAGTATACCTTTCCTATATGAAAATTCAACGTTGGTAAGAGAATCTTCCTAAGCTTTAATTGCGCTTGAGCTCAACTGTCATTCCATTCTTTCTATGGTATATGACCGCCGTCTGTCCAAAATATTACTCACCCAAAACGTTTTCATATTTCTTACAGTTAAAATAACATAATGTCAAATTGACATTATAAAATCTTCAGACTCGCTGTCTTCTTTCTTTATGTATCTCGGTGGCATACATAAACCGCGAAGGTAAAATAAATAATTGAAATTACTTAAATATTGGATTGTGTATTGGTCTCTTCATATACATCATTTACATTCTTACTATGAAACTGATCTACTGAAAATTCTATCTTCATTTTTGCAGTGTGTGTCACTTAATCCACGATTCCTCATCTAATTACCTCTTTTTTCAGTTTCCAGAAGCACGGTCATCATTCCAATCCTTGCTGTTAAATGTATTGCTTCTGTTTTCTTCGCATTCAATTTTTGCTTTTTTATATATAAACTATTTATTATCAGCGTTATTATTGCGTAATATAAATAAATGAAGTCGAATTACATAATATCCATATTGTATAGATACATGCTATTGAACGACAGTCGTCGTTGCGTATAACCGGTCTATGTCTTTATAATCCTATTTCTTCTTTACCACTAGTTTATGTAAACCTGACGTGCTAACTTTTTTTAAATCTGTTCTTCACCTAATGCATAATAATATAATAATAATAACGTACGGCGTATAAGAGGAGATATGGTGCCACAGCTTTCAGGTCTTGACGACTGCCACCAAAATGCCAATCGGGACCTACGGATTAACATGCCTTTTGAAGCACTCCTGCTTGCGATCTAACTATCCCCTAGTAGTCTGTCACTGAAACGAGTAGCGAACGCAACTAACGTTGCTTAACTGTCGAGACTTATCGACAGTAGTACTTTCCCGTGTACCCTTATGCAGGATTTCTAATTTAAAGATGAATTTTTATCACATTTTATTTGTCATCTAATTTTTTGTATGCGTTTGTTCTATGGCATACCAGAATGTGATACTTAATTTTCTTTTGCTATAAGTGTTAAAGATTCATCTAAGCTGTGCGTTGAAGTCCAAACGAATATAATTTACTGCTCCTCGCGTCTTTTTTTTAATAAATTAAATATCTGAACCAAGAAGATTATAAATGGAATTGACCATATATCCCGTATACATACTCAGTAACGCAATCAGTAACTTAACTGTTTGCTTGAAGAATGCACCTCAAAATGGTCTCCTTCTATTGCAAAGCCCGATCACCTCGTTACAATCTAACTTAGAAGAATTTTTAATATAAAGTTAAAAAACGTGTTAGAACAAAGCGTCAGTGAAGTATCGAAGCACCATGATCGTGCATTTTATGCATCGTGTGTATCGTCTAAAACTATATTTGCCTGCACACGGTGTAGAATAGTTTATAGTTTTATTTAGCAAGCGCTCAATGTTGTACCACATTTGAGAGAGTCAATAAGCTACGGGACACGGGGTAACTGCTTTATGAACAGTGCCGCCTGATGAATTTATAAATGTGTAATTCAGTCTCCTAACGTGTGCTGAATGCTTGTTGCCAGAGCTTACACACAGTGCAAACTGATTAATCGCTCGATTAGGACATCATATACACCCCATTCAATTAGCCATATTGATACTGCAATTTCCAATTTTTTCAATTCAGAACGATTATTAAATTAAAAGGCTTTAGATTATCACATGTATATCAATTGTTGACCATAACTACAACACATATGCATGACTAAGATAGTTTATTCTGGAAAATAGTATATTATGATACGAGTTTTATAAGAAGCATTTGGTAGCACGCACGGGTTCAGGCTACGACGCCGACTGGCTCAGCGAGGAGTACCCTTAAGGAGTAAGTGAAGATATTATTTTATCTGCTTTGCACTTTTTTAAACAAAACAAAAATAAATTCCAAAATCTAGGGAATTTCGAGGCAGTTGGCAACATTTGTGCGGTGCAATAAAGGCGACTATTGACAGTTCGATATGTACAGGAGCGAAGTACCTATGGTTGTCAACGTTGAAACGTTTTTAGTATTTTTATTATAGCATCACTGTTTATCTATTACAATACGCAAACGAGTATCGTAATAGCCTCAGTATAAACGCAAAGTAGATAAAATAAATTCTATATTTAGAAGATGCCTCTGCAATAAGAAAATTTAAACTATAATTTATTTTTTTATATATTACATAATTTTGACAAAATACACGTCAAATGTATCAATAAGTGTGTTTAAAAGTAAATTCTGTTAAGGTCTGTAGTATTGGTTTTACAGTTACTTAAAGCCGTCTGTGTTGTGGATGAAGAATAAAATAGGCAATCGGATACCCCCTGCATGTAGTATTTCTATGTATCCTCCCATCCAGATTTCCTTAATTTGCCATCTAACTCCCTGTTAAGGTCACATATAGCCCTCAAGTTGAAGACAACAACTTATATACGGAATGAACATCCCGAAATAAAAATACCTGATTCCTAGGTTGAGAGATGAGCCTTTAGAACAGCACCCTAGTTCCGTAAGAAAGTGTATTCGCTAGAAAGTTCGATATGAATAAGCCGGGGAGATCTGGAAACGGAATATGAATGTAGAGACGCAAAACGTACTAGGGCTGGGAAGAAAAACTGAAGAAGTAATAACGGGGGTGAGAAAGATAAAACTGGATATCATTAACGGAAACGAAAAAGAAAGAATGCGACGTAGAAAAATGGATAGTACTTACATATCTGAAACGGCGTTCAGAAAGATCAGAAAGCAAATAAAAGAGTTTCCACTATCCAAAAAATCTGTAAAGGGATTTACTCAGAACTTCCCTCGTAAGTGAACGTTGTGACACTAGATAATTTTAAAAATCAAATTAAGCTGGTGGTAAAAATATCTTCACGTTTCTAATAAATTACATATATTTTTAAATAAAAAACATCACCGGTGATCGAATTCAAAGGGCAGGCGGCTACGTATACGATTCCAACGTTTAGCGAAATCTTGCAAGGGAACGGGGCTATCCCTACATGCGCTACGAAGTCTTCTTGAGTCTGCGCTGCCTTAAATAGGACCCATTTTTAGTTGACACATTTTTCTGCTTTACGGCATTTACGCTGTATCTGTCGGGCTCAAAATTCGTAAAGCCTGAACTATGTGCTAATTGTTACTTTCATCTGTATCTCAGTTAAAGCAAGAATAAAGAATATTACCGGTAATGGGAAATTCAACGCATGCGAAGGAGCCGGCGCATTCGTTTCATTGTTTGGTGGTAGTTCACGGATTAAGCGGGCATTCGCTTTATGAGCCACCGCGACGCGTCGAATTCCTTCAATGCAGCTATATTTAACATAACGCGCTTATTCGTTGCTCCTTTTTGTCTCATACAACAATTATCGTGTATCAGTTTTGGCAAGAATAAATCCTGCGCTCTGTACAAATTATTACTTTTATTAATTTCTACATGAAAGCAACAATAAACGAAATTTTATTTTTTAAGTTGCTCACCCTGTACGTATTGGTATGAAATTTTGTCGATTGCATGCCAGGTAGATATACAGGTTGTCAGGAAAGTCAACCATGTCACTTCTAGAGATGCTAGGGGACGCTATATGGAGTCGAAAAGTCCTAATCCATTTTTGGCTTAAAAGCATAATTTTTTCAGAATTCACTGTTGAAATTGGTACCTACCGCAAATTTTGTGAACCGCTGTATGGTACCTACTGCGTTTTTGTGTTTTTGAGGTTTTTTGTCAGTTAATGTTAATGTAATAAATAATTTCGTGTTTGACTTGTGTAGTAAAAATATACACCGTATGTTTTTTGTGTATGGTGTTCTGGTGATGTTGGGTCTGTGAGTGCGTTGATATTTTGTCTTCACTGTTGGAATTAAAATTATCAAACTTCGTTTTAGAAGTGTTCTAAAATCTAATAAATTATGTATGTAGACGGCATATGTTACAATTGTTTTCCCAGCCTATCTCAAGACACTGCGTCAAACCTCCAATTTAAGGCAAAGTACAGCAGTTCTCAACTTCTTTTTTTAATTTTCAACATTAATTTTTACGAAAACTATGCTTCTAAGCCATAAATGGATTAGGACGTTTTGACTCCATATAGCGTCCTCTAACCTCCCCAGAAGTGACACGGTTGACTTTCCTGGCACCCTGTATAATGTGTGTGCAGAATATTGCATTCCTCCAACGAATAGTTTTTGAGTTATGCCGCT
Organism: Agriotes lineatus; assembly: GCA_940337035.1. NCBI lineage: Eukaryota > Metazoa > Arthropoda > Insecta > Coleoptera > Elateridae > Agriotes > Agriotes lineatus. The sequence goes on along the minus strand of OW679202.1, from coordinate 51,178,733 downwards.
AGTAGACAGACAGAGGAAATTGAGAAAACCTGTTTTTCGTCAACTAGAAACCCGGAAACGTGAAGATCTGAAGAAATCTCGGAAGATGATTTTTTCGTGATTACAATACTTCCTTCTGCTGCTAGCTGAGGGAAGTAAAAATTGTAAAACATATTAAAAGCTGAAAACCAGGGAAGAAAAGGATTATAAAGTTAAATCTTGAAAGTTTTAGATATAGATTGACGATATTGGGAGTTTTTTATAATAAACTTGACGAAATTCTAAGCGAAAATGGCTAACAAAAATCTCGATAAGAAAATTTAACGCGACAGTGAAGTATGGTAAAAGTACCAGAAACTATAACAGAGTTCGACAGTATCCTAGAAATAGAACTCAGTATGTCCGAGCTTATAGGGAACCATTATGCGGTTCGGATTACTATTTGGAGAAGGCCAAAATAATGTTTCAACTTCTCGACCATGGCAAATAAAATTCTCAATTGCAAACCCAAAGGAAGACGTGACATAGGACAACCAAGAAAAACATGACGATTAGTCGGAACAGACTCAAAGACGTAATCCGTGAAAGCGATGATGATGCTAACCATGAAGAGTCACAAGAACAGAGGGGTTTTAGACCGGATAGAACTCAACGGGAAACACACTTGATGGCCAGCGAATTAGTTAACTTGGAAACTGAAGAAATTATTAGGGGATGCGAAGAGTATCCTCATTTGAAATGTAGGAAACACGAATTAAAGAAGTAATGGAATGCGGATAGAATATAGTCAATAACATAGAAAGAAAACACATGGTCACGTTCAGAAGAGGTTTGACAACAGACTTCCAGAGAGAGTAATGAAATTGATATTACCACATATTTGGAATAACAATAGACCAAGAACGAGATGGTAGCGAAGGATTCATAGAAGATAACATTCAGTGAGCCAATCCCTGGAACTGCTACAGATATAAGAGTATTTTTACTTCAATCAATTGTCAATGAAAACGCTAGATGTTTCTTGTGTATCTAATATCGGCGTTTTAATGTTGTAACTTGAGCGATACTCTATTAATCACTTCGATTTGAAAGGTTAAAATAAAAGCCTATAAAATCTAAAATATTATTTGGGGTGCAAAAACAAGGTGAAGTTAGCACCACAAGTTCAAAAATTTTAATTTTTTTCAAGAGTTCCCGTTGCACCCCAAAGATTTCTAGAGTTCCTTGCTATTTTTAAAAATAGTTATATGTATTTAAGAGAAAAAATGTAAATCGAAGATTTGGGGTGCTAACTTCACTTTTCCTCTGACAAATACCACTATAACTCTTTTTCAGTCATACTTATTGGAAAATGTCATAACACTTTTCGATAGAACTCGCCGGGGTGCTACTAGAACTCTAAAAAAAAATCAAAAACATTTTTTTATAAACCGGAAAAAATATCTTTTTAATTTTTTTACGTTGCGGTAGTTCTAATGGGAGTTCTAGTAGCACCCCGGCGAGTTCTATCGTTAACTTTAATAACATTTTTCGATAGGACCCCAAGTAAGGAAGTTACGCCCATGTTTGTGTTAGTACTAAAGTCCTGAAAGTAATTTTTAAAAAGTTCCGGTAGTTCTAATGGGAGTTCTAGTAGCACCCCGGCAAGTTCTATCGATAACTCTAATAACATTTTTTGATAGGACTAGAAGTTACAAAGTCGACGAAAATACTCTCGCGAGTGAGTGGGGTTGTATATTAAAACTGTATAATGAAAGTAAATTGTCACAAAAAATTATTGCGTATTTAAAATTTGTTGGCAACCGTTAACCATGTTCAAATTCATTTTAAAGTCTATTACTGAAATTATAGTAAATACATATTTATTAAACCTTATTAGTCAATACACACTTTATTAATAATTATATTTTTGCACATAGAGAATTGTGTTCGTTAACTGGAAGATAGTACATGGTGTAATTTAGATATATCGGGGCCACCCAGGTAAACAGTAGGTTGATGATCCTCGAGGGCGGCTAACACAATGGCGATGATCTCGACTCGATAGGCCTATTGAGTGGTTAACTTGGCACCTTCCCTTGCTTACTTATAAACAGTTATACATCAGATTACGTTTTCATGTAATGAAGAATGCTTACAACAGACACACAATCAAAGGCTGCAACTAATCTAAACAAGTTACAACTACACACAGCATTTTGAATGGAAATTCCCAAGAAATCGTCTTCCCCCCCCCCCCCCTCCTCTACAATACTCTACTCTTCCGATTAACGGTCAAACGACAAAATAAACTTAATAAAATGCTTCTACCACGCCATCGACTATATAAACAAAACTAATTATTATATAAATTATTATATAGAGCATCACTAACGCATTTATGAAAATACGGGAAAGTCAGTGATTATTATTTATCGAAAAATGTTATTAGAGTTTTGATAGAACTCGTCGGGGCGCTACAATGAAATTTAGTAACTCCCATTAGCACTACCGGAACTTTTAAAAAATTGCTTTCAGGACTTCGTCGTTTTCTAAAAATACTAACAAAAAGCCTGGGCGTAACATTTTTACTTCTGGTGCTATCAAAAAATGTTATTAAAGTTAACGATAGAACTCGCAGCGGTGCAACTAGAACTCCCATTAGAACTAACGGAACTTTTAAAAAATTACTTTCAGGACTTCGTCATTTTGTAAAAGTACTAACACAGAAATGGCGTAACCTCTTTACTTCGGGTCCTATCAAAAAATGTTATTAAAGTTAACGAATGAACTCGCCGGGGTACTACTAGAACTCCTATTAGAACTACCGGAACTTTAAAAAATTAAAAATATATTTTTCCGGTTTATAAAAAAAAAATTTTTTACTTTTTTTTTGTTAGTGTTCTAGTAGCACTCCGGCGAGTTCTATCGAAAAGTGTTATGACATTTTTCAATAAGTATGACTGAAAAAGAGTTATAGTGGTATTTGTCCGAGGAAGAATTCAAGTTAGCACCCCAAATTTAGCAAAAAATGGCAAGGAACTCTAGAACTATTTGGGGTGCAACGGGAACTCTTGAAAAAAAAATAACATTTTTTGAATTTGTGGTGCTAACTTCACAGAGGTAAAAACAACAGCAGATATCTCAGTTTTTCCAAAAGTAATTTTATATACTAATTAAAAAAAAACAAAAATGTGTATCTTTGCATCTTATATGCATAATACAGGCAAATGAAACCATAGAGAAAATTTTACATGACTTTCCAAATATATTATTATTATGTATCAATAATACTAACATCAGATGTTTCTTAAAATGTTAAGCTATCTATAAAGACATAGTTAATCCTGAGCCTTTCTACCATTAAGGTGTAGAGCTTGATGTAGGATGGATTATCATTCTCTTCCTCTTGGAGATATTGGTACCACTTATTTTGCTCTTACTTTTTTTTATCTCACTGCATTCATTCTATTTCTCTCTGTTCGCTACTGCTTTTAGCTTTTCTACCCGTACCTTCCTTAATCTTCCCATTTCATACTTTTCTTTTGGTCTTCGAAGGTTCGCTTGACCACTTTGTTTTCTTTTATTCTGTGTACATGTTCCAGCCATCCTGGTTGCCTCTTTTACACCACTTCTCCCACCGCCTTAACATCTAGTCGTTCTCTGATTGTGTTGTTAATCCTGTCCTGGTTAGTTGTCTCTTCTATCTTTCGCCAGAACCTCTTTTCTGTACTCGCCAATCTACTGTTCTGCTTATCAGTAATCTTCAATATAGGCTCGAGTAAAGTAGGGACGATTAATCACTTTTTTCACAATATCTACTTTCATTTCTTTGGGTAGTTTTCTATTTTCCTTTTTCATCGCGTTAAATGTACGTCCTATAGCTGCTATTCACATATTTACTTCATCGCCTGCTTCCCACTGTTCCCAGGTATTTGAATGTGTCCACTTACTCTTTTTTCCTTCTATTGCAGTATTGCCTTCTTTTTTCTGTCACTATTATCACTGTCTTTGTTTTTTCTATGTTCATTTTTATGTTTGCTTTCTACATTTTTTTGCTGTATATATTCAAGTTGTGCATGTGCAGTAGGCCTCTCTCTAACCTTGGTACTATTGGCATATCGTTTGCGCACAGGAGTTCCGATATTTGTACCATTACATTTTCCACCTTCCCACTTTATATTTCTTGGTGATCTTCCTACATTCTTTATTTGTCTTAAAATACAAACGTTGTCTTATACTTTCCTTCCTTTTCTGTCGCATTGACTGTCTTCTAATTTTTCTGTCAGTCTTTTTCCCGTAATATTGTCGAACCTTTCCTGCTGTACTTAGTAGTGCCACCCTTGGTGAGAAAGAGAATTGTACGAGAAGACTATAACGAAAACTTTTCAGGATTGTCGATTACGAAGCGGTCGGTTTAGATGAAATCTCATCCGAAATTATTGAACTTCTATACGATCACAACCAGTCATTTTTTCATAAAACATTTAAGGCAATCTACAACATTAGAAAATTTTCCCTACTTTCACAAAGTGTGAAGATCACAGACTAATCAGTATCATGTGTTATGCACTGAAAATTGTCCTCATAATAATTTACTTAGTTGAAGTTATTCCATAAATGTGAGGACTTTATGGAGAATTGCAGAGTGGCTTTAGCCAAGGCCTAGAAACCAGGAAAGAACTGGTCGCAACACAAGTTCTGGTTCAGTATTGCTATTGCGAACAGAAGGATGTTTGTATCTGCTCTACAGGCTTGTACGAGTTACTGGCCCACACCGTATATTGTGAGTAATTGCAAATTAACCAGTATCTCCAAAGTTATGCCTCAATATGCCGTTGATACCTATTCTAAGTGGCACATCACACCAATGCATGTATAATACAAAAGAACGATTCGCAAGGCTGCTGTGGACAAAAATTAGTATCTCAGATTATTAGTTCACATACTTACAGTTAATTCATCACGCCCCAAATGAAGGTGTGTCTAGTAAAATGGATTATCACAAAAACAAAAAGATTTTTAATTGAACCATATTGTTGTATGATGGTTTAAAAAAATAGTCAAAAATCATTACTAAGACAAAATACAACAATCGATTACATTGTTTATGCTACATACTTCTTCCAACATAACAGTTACAGAAACTGCAATACCTACAACCCATTTTCAAGGTAAAACTAAGAAAAGGGTCCAGAAGGAGTTATTATATACATTTTTCGATGTACTTTTCAAGCTTTTATTTCTACCATTTAAAGTAGGTAAGACAACCTCGGTATCTTCTATTTCCCCCTTCTTCTCTCTTTGATGCCGTCACATACCAAATTAGTAATTCCGTTATATTTGATTATACCGTAGCTATATTTTATGCTATTCATCCTTCGATATTTCTAAATTGTAATTTTCCTTCCTCTTTGTCTTTGTTTCTCGTGTATTTGACCTTCTGCGATAATATTAGCTACAACAGATTGCCTTAGTGGTGTGTTATTATACGATCTATTTTTTTTCATTCTATATCTATTCTGTGTAACACTTCCATCATTGACATTCTAGAAATTCAGTTAATTATCAACTTTCTCCTATAAT
>OW679202.1:51033499-51173089 GCA_940337035.1 Agriotes lineatus | reverse complement strand
CTAAGTTTGTGGCAAGGCATAGCCCTATTCCTGCTAAAAACAGTTCGTTTACGCACCGGGTGTGCTCCATGAGAGGGTTCGTGGAAATCGCAAGACCGGCACATAATTGAAGCCCCATCCACTGGCAGGGCTGTTGGACTTACCGATTTCGTGCGAAATTGCAGATGCGGATGCCACCTTTAGCTCTGTGTGCAGCTCACCCTTAAGAAATTTTTTCCTGGTAGATAACATTCACACACACACAGCAAGGCTGTGGAACCATTTTTTCGGAAGTACATTTGGGGTTGGTGTGAGATGTAACCCTATCCATGATAAAATCACTTCGACATAGCCCAACGGCGAAGAGGTGAGATTTTCCATACATTTGTACTTCGAGATGCTCTAAAGACAATACTGAAATTAGTTTTATGTTTAGACCTAAGTTTGTTGTGTAATTAATTGATGCATTTTATCAAATTAGGGATAGGAATTTGTTATTTTGCGCTTTATTTTTCGATTGTTATTAAACTGACTTGAATTTCGGGCAATACATTTTTTGTTTTTCCGAGGGTATAAATAGGTGCGACGCTAAATTTTCGAGGACTTTGTTAATTTTATTTCGACGGGAACACCACGTTAGTTTCCCGTCCATTTTAGAGGTCAACTTGAATTGTTTTTTGACGTAATGCTGTATTTTGTTTTGTGAAGCAGTCACTTACGTGCACATAAATCGTTGTCTTTTGTGTACGGTGTTTTCATCCAAATTCACTACTGTTTTATCTGTTTTGGTGCAATTAAACAACTTCTTCGAAAGATTTGGGTGTTGAACGCGGTTCGAGCAACTGCCATTTTGGAGATATCTCATGCAGCGACGGGTGGTTATAAAGTTCCGAAGGCATCAACCAGTGGCATGGAGAAAAAAAAGTTAGCGAAATTATTTTGTGTCAAGTGTTCCTTTAGATCGCGAATGTTTATTTTTGTAATGTTGAGTTCTAATTATAATAATTAAACTGGCAAAATGGGAGTTTAAAAGGGGTCAGTAAATAAAACAAAGTTTGCTATTTTCCATACTCGGTTAAGTTTATTAATGCTTTGCTCCCATGAAACCACGAATTCAATTGTAGTGTTGTGTTATATTTTATGAACACTGAGTTTCTACTTCAACGTAAAATAGGAGTATTTCTTCCTCGTGGACACTTCGCTACGTGTGCCCAGAATATTTTTTTGCATAGGCAGGTGCCAAGCTAAATTGTAAGCTGAAGGGTATCTTTTATCGCAAATCAATTATTAGCAAATCAAATAACTACTTTCAACGTTTAATTAGCGAATTGCATGGCAATATATATTTTTTTAAATCTATTTTTTCTAATCAGAAACATTTTAAAAATATTCCTAGACTTTTGCTCAATTTGGGATTACAGACCGACAAAGAAAAAACCAAGTTCTTATGTGTTATGTGAACGCAGCAAGCGAGTATCAATAGCAGATGAAACTAATAAGGCAGGTTAATAGTTAGGATTTGGGAAGTGTTATCGTATCTGGTCTAGCGTTACAAATATGTAACACAACGGGGAAAAAATTCTTTAGTTTGCCAGTTACATAGAGCCTCGGATAACTCTATTCTTGGGCCATGGTACTGTAAAAAACATCCAAAGAAAAGTAGTCGAAAATAAACGTCTACTAATACTCATATATTACAAAATGAAATAATACTCTTAATAAACTATAATAAAATGTCTATTTATGTACAAGTGTTATTATATTCTTCTGGGTGGTCGGCTAAACACATAAGGCCTGCTGCAACCCATGTTGCTTGTGGAGCTCTACTGGTGGCCAATGTGTGATATCGCAAGCCTGGTTCCGCCTTCTGCAAAGGTTTTAAAATTGCTAACTTTTCAATCCTGCGAACAAAATAAACATTACCGGTGTCAATAATTTATTTGTTGTATTGAAACTAATTGATCGTTATTGGGTGATAGGGGTACTCTAGCGTTCGTGAATTCTCGAAAGCGGATTTAACTCTATAGAGATTATGGTACTATAGTTTTGTAACGGGCGATTTCCGATTTGTCTACATCGGCGGCCATTACGTGAATTTATGTCTACAGTGAAATTCTGGACTTATACGGGGGCTGCCAGGAAGTCGGATAATTCATTTAGTGTTCAATGCCCCAGACTTGTAACTTCCCTTGACGGTTTCGAGTTATAGCATACAGAGTTGTCGAAATATGCTACCTGGACTAGCTTCGGTGTTCAAATCGGTGGGTTAGATAAAAATTCCGACACTTGAACCGGCGCCAAGCGTTCACCAGGTCAAGACAAGTCGTTTTGAGGGCTGAAACCGAACTCGTCACAGACGAACGCCGAAATTCGGTTGGGGTTTCGGGAAAGGGTGCTTGTACCATCACCTGAACCAGTACCTTGTGCACTTCCTAGATAGGTTCTACGGGTTTAGGAGAGGTTATTAATTACGGCAGGCGGACTCAAAGAGCTGTTAATTTTGCCCGGAACGTGTTTTTTTATACGCTTTTGGGGCTCGCGTTATCTCGAATTCAGACTGGAAGTCCAAATAGTGGGGAAAAAGGCTGCGTAGAAGACGCGTGCCGCAGAGTCGCGCACAGTGTGACTGTCATCCAAAACGTACAATAACATACCGAGCTAAAATGTAGGAAGATGGCACGTGCAAATGAAATAGTTAAAATTACTTGTATGCCAAAAATTTGCATCGGATCTATCGTTACCGTGAGGTGTCCTGGGAAGGTAGTGCGGCAAAGGATGTTAGTGCACAAACCAATAATGCAAGAGGAGCCTCCATTAGTTAAAATAGGACCTGGTGGTCAAATAATATAGCAATTAAACAAAAACTAAAGTGTTTAGTGCCATGGTCAAATCAGTACTCCTATACGGCTAGTACACTTGTCACAAACCTAATAAAACAGGTACTCTAATAATATTTTGTGAAGTGCTTAAGATACATGCTGAAGATTTGGTGACTAGAGACAGTTACAAATGAAAAGCCATGGAGACGATCAGATCAGGCTGACTTAAACACAAAGATTAGAAGAAGAAAACTTCGTTGGGGTATACACTGACAAAAGATAGAACGGAAATATGCAGAGTGGCATTAGAGTTGAATCCTAAGGGTAGAATAAAGCAGGGCTAACCTAGGGATAAATACAGGAGGACAGTTGAGAAAGAATAAACATACAACGCCAGAGAACGAAGGGGTAATAAGGCACATCATCATCACAGTGTACCATTAAGAAAATACGAGAAGAAACCACACCTGTGCCAAAAAGGTGAGAAAAGATTTCAAGGAAGAGGTCAAATATGGCCTAGAAAATGGGATAGGAAAACAAAATACAATGGTAAATCGTGTGGCATCTTCTTATGTCTAGGACTCGTAAATGTATACCTACTGTGAAAATTGCGAGAAAAGTGACAAGGGGCGCACGTAACATGTTTTTGTTTTTTTTTTGTAGCAACATTTTATAGTACTTTCAGGTATATATAGATATATAAATGTATGCTATTTATTGGGAACATCAGGCTGCATTATAATTATCTAAGTGCACTATAAAATCTTAGTTGATATACATTGTTAAGGCTTTACGTTACTACGCCTATTTAAATATGCACTGGCTACTCTATTTTGAATTGAATTATACCTTTTGAATTTTCAAAAGTTCCAAATTATAAAATAATAACACTTGAAACTCTTTCAGGGCTTTGGGTTCAAATATCTAGTCACTTAGTCATGTAAATTTGATTTTCAAATATTTCTCAATTGTGTATTGAAATGAATTGTCACCTCTTATGTCAATTCAAACGTCAACAACCAATCTCATACCAAATATGACAAATGCTCAATTCTATTTTTCTACTGTTAACGTTATTAGTAAGTAATTGTTTATAATTAATTGAACTTTTTAAAATTGTCTTTTGTTTTCTTTAGCGTTGATAGAGCAAGATTACTACCCACCTTGTACAACTCTTATATCACCTCCAAGACAGCAATTCCCCGAAGTAAGCAGCCGGACCCCTTTCTAGTCCTGCTGCAATGCTTCGCTCACGAATACCGCCAGCAAACTTCCACTGACCAACAGCTATCAACACTCCAACTCCCGGCAGTTACCTGGACAGACCACGTCCTACTCTGCTCGTGTACCTGCTACCTTCCAGAATCACCTTCCTTCAACAGCTCTCTGGCAAGTTAGCTGTCACATATGAAGTCCAACTGTAACACCTCTTCCGTAGCTCCAAGATTCACCAACCTCTGTAGTCAATAACCAACAGAATACCTCACTCCTGACTCCGCTATCTTCCCTGAATGGATCCTCTCGTCTCCAGAATGCCTCCACGAACTCAGCAATCAGCATTACTCCAACTAATGTATTTCGTTGATACTTGTATTATTATAAATAAAACTATTTCCATCCAAATCTATAATTCTTCTTGCTTAATTATTCTTCTTGTATCTCTTCTTCTATCTCTATTTTATAGCTTTTCCAAACCAAATATATTCAAAATAGGGTAAATTTCTATATTTTTAATTAGCCCAAAATTTTCAAAATTGCACGTTATTTTTCTAATAATCAGAACAAATTTTTCTTAACTAGGTACCATATTCGATTATTAATACCTTCTATATTATAATATCATTTGACTCTTACCTACTTTAAATTATATTCTTTTTAGAATCTGCATCTGTCATGATTGATATTACTGTCTATTAACTTTCTAAATTCAAAACACAAGTAAAACGTTCAATAGTTGTCATTTCTTTAAGAATTTATTCCAAATTAGATTTATTTAATAAAATTATTTAAAACATCCTCTACCTTTTGAATTTGTCAAAATAGATTGTATTGATATCCCCAAATTTCTTTTATAGATTCTAAATTTATCCAAAATGCACATATAGTGTATCATAACAACATATACATGAATGTTCTTGAACTAATACTTAGCTCTTATTGTTTACAACAGTTTGCACGTTTTGCAAATTTGGAGTATAAGTCACTCATTTAATGGGATTTAAATTCTGAGAACTCCTAGATCCAAGCACAATGGTTTTATTATTAGTGCTCTCGTTTATCAGTTATAACTCGAGCACGACAATATTTCTGGGAATCGTTTTCATAATCAAGAACTTTAATCCGCTCCAAGTGCTTTTGCAAGAATTAAAAAGAAACTAATTATACCTAGACTATTCTTTACTTCCTGTTATAGTTTCTGTGGTCAAAGGGCGCCAATTGTAATATCAATAATACTGATTTTATTGCTTTATGCAATGATAACTAATCTAATACATTGAGTTAGATGTGTCATAGTTCGTACATATATCATGGCGTACATATCTTATCTACAGAAATAACGATTAATTAACGTTCAGATGTATAAACAAGCGGAATAAAAAGGTTTTAATGTAATTATCTAGTTTAATCAATTTAATAACGAGAAACTGCTATTAAATGGGACATTGGAAATATTATATATTTGATGTTATCATAAATCCAAAGTACACTTTATAGTGCCAATATGACAAATAGTACCTATAGAATAAATTCCCGTGTGAGTTGGAAATTTAACTTGAACTCCAAACCGGGTTTGTCGATATTTATTGGCTCGTTTGACATACAAGGAAGGAAAGCGGCAAGGCATCACATATCAATATTTAAAGGCAGGTTTTTTCAAATACGCCACCAGAAAACAGAGAATATGGAAGAACAAACACCACAGCATATGATTTTTCTGTGTTGTGCTTTAGCTGGAAAACCGAACAATAAATAATTCATAATGCATATGAACGATGTTTCCAGGCAGTAAGTTAGCAATCAAAATATCCTGCGTTTAGTACTTTGTTGTGATTGGTCTCCTATGTACTGTAAAAGGCACTTCAAAACGCAAAATTTAAGTTGTAGCTTTCGATTTAATCCAGATATTGCTTAGATTTCGATATTTGGTAATGAATTCCTTATTCTTCGTTCAGTCACTAAAATAAAGAATAGAAACATCTCTGTTCTATTACATTAATGTAGTACATTAGTTTAAATGGCAAATGTGGCAGTTGTTTACGTTCGTAACGATTTTGATGTGAAAACAAGTCTAACAAATTAATGTTGTATCGCATACAAGTTTTAGTTATGTATTTAATTCCGTTATTGAAAGAGAAGTTTGAATCCAGTTTCATTCACTTCAGTTCACGCTTCCAGCGGAAAATTCATAGAATATAACAGCAGACGCGTAAAGGATGTTGCATTGCGATTCCATTACCTGTCTAGTTCAGTAATTCCGGAAAATATGGTTTCGTTCCACCTCTACATAATTATACAGATATATTGAAATGGTATTAAGCTCATAATTTGGCTCTGTTTGCAGTGCAAAATATTTAACCAAGTCAATAAAGCACAGAATTAAGATATTTTATGAAATTGCAATTTAAAACACTATTAAAAGTATTAAATGCATTGGTAATGAGATGCATTGGTAATGAGATGCGAGAAGTAGTAATTAAACGGATAAAGGCACGCTTGAGCAAAGCATATTTCAGAGGGTTGGAGTTGAATAAAGTAAGATAATTAATAATAGGTTTGTGCATATTTAACGCCAGACCAAACAAAATTTAATTGACACAAAATGTTTGTATGTGCAGACTAAATGAGTGAAGTTATTAAGAAAAGCAAAAATCAGTTAATGGCAAGCAACCTGAAAGGTAAATGAGATCGAAATAAAGGAAGATAGAAAATTGGAATCAATTTACCTGACGCTTCCTCGTCTAATTTCACTTTTATAAACATTCAAAATTGCTGTTGCACTGGCGACATTTTGTGTTCAACTGACAGATTGTAAATATTTCTACTAGGAGTGAACATATAAACTACTTTGAGAGAAATAGCCTAAAATTGAGAATATACCCAACTTTTGATCCCAACTGAGAAAAGAGCTTGTGTTTTGCCGTGAGCTAGTATACAGTATTGCAGTTAAATAAAATATTAAGAAAGGGGCATTCAACCATTTTATTTGTGTAATTAATTAATACAATTCATTTTAACTAGCCTAGAATTACTGACAGGCAAAAGTAAGCACAGTATAAATTAAACTGAGAATTGTGTGTGGTGATTTGCCCTAATATTAACTTATTAATTTTATATCAAAATAATAAAATAACCAAACACTGAAACAGCCGGGTAGGTCATCGCAATATCTGAAGTTCTATATTATTTGCATATAAATTTTACTGAAATGTCTTTGTTATTCAAAGTAAAACTATCTTATACACCACTAAACCTAAAATGAACATTTCGGAGATCAAGTATGATCTACCGGACCTCGCATTACCGACTAATTATTTATATCAGAAGCGAAAGCTTAATGACATAGAAACGGGGCCGAACAGACTGTACATACGAAAGTGCAAAAAAGGCGGTGTGTTGTTATCGCTGTTACGTTATTTGCAGTTTTGCGATTGTGTGTCGTGTAGCATCGTTAATGACATGAAAATAAATATGCTTTTCAACTGTTTGTAAATAAACCAATTTTGTGTAAGCTCCTCTGTTTCAGATGCGTATTTCAGTTGTGAATCGCGATGCGCGAATCCATGCACGCTTCTTTAACACCAGCTACTAACTTTGCAATTTTTTATTTCTGGTTCATTCCAGTTTTTTCAGTATACAGTATTTCTACGGCTCTAAGTTACCTCTTCTCATATAAACTAGTCAGAAATTCTAAGTCCGGTATAACGTACTCTATCCTAAATCGGTATTTTATTTAAAATAGTTATTTCAAATTAAATTTTGAGCCCATTCCGATATACCGGGTGACAATGAGACCAGGTTACTTATGAATGAATTTGGATGAAATTTGATACAATGATACTAGACATAATTTCGGATTGACATACAAGTATAATCAAAATGGCCGACTTCCGGTGTTACCGGAAATAACACTAACTTTGATTTTCTAAATGGATCGCCCTATATACGAGGGATGCACTGTTAATAGTTAGTAGCAGGCCATGGGAGCTCAATTGGCTAGAAACAATTGCAACAATTGAATGTCGCATTAGTTAACATTCGTTACCCACAATTGTCAAACGTTCCGATTTCCTTCTGAAACGTAGTTAATTTTGTAAGTTAAGTGGTTGTGCATTTTTAATTCAGTTAAAATGGGCATTCCGCGAACTGCCTTTGGAGCTATGATTTTCTATAACTATAAAAGACAGTTACGATACCAGCAAAGCCATGAAAATTTGATAGCAGCTTTTGGCGATGCTGTCCCTTCATTATCCGCTGTTAGTCATTGGTTCCTCAAATTTCGACGAGGGCGAGAGCTGCTAGAAGACGTAGCAAGACCTGGAAGACCTGCAGAAGCTGCCTGTTCAGAAAATGTTGATCATGTGGCAAGCTTGATTCAGTCCAATCGAAATATTATTTATAGGGAAATTCAGAAAGAAGTGAAGATTGGATCCTCGGCGGTGAATACCATTTTGCATAAACATCTTGGTGTAAGAAAGCTAGCAAGCCGTTGGATACCGCATTTGCTCTCAGATAGTCAAAAACGGGATCGAGTAGACTGGTGTAAATTTATGTTGCAAAAATTTGACGGAGGAGCTTCCAAGCAAGTGGCATACATTGTAACAGGTGACGAATCTTGGGTATACAGTTACGACCCTGAAACTAAACAGCAGTCTAGTGTTTGTGTATTCGAAGAAGCAGACTTGTCCACAAAAGTAGTTCGTGACAGAAGCGTCGATAAGAAAATGATTGCTGTTTTTTTCCGCCGAAGTGGTCCTGTTGCTGTTATTCCACTTGAAAATTGCAGAACTGTTAATTCTGAATGGTACTTCGAAGTGGCTTTACCACAGATGTTTGGAAAATTGCAGACAGGTCGCCAAAGGACCGGTTTTCGTAACATCTCAGTCCATCATGACAACGCATCCTCCCACACTGCTGCCAGAACATTGGATTTTTTGAAAGATTCGGGAGTTCAATTGGGAACTCATCCTCCGTATAGCACAGATCTGACCTCATGCGACTTTTTTTGTTTCCAACTGTTAAAAAAATAATGCGAGATAAAAGATTTTCCAGCTCAGATGCAGTAGTTACAGAATTTCAAAGAATTTTTGAGGATCTTTCAGAAAATGGATTTTCCGATTGTTTTAAAAAGTGCTTTCAAAGAATGCACAAGTGTATTAGTCTGAATGGAGAATATTTTGAAAAACAATAAAGATTTTTTGTTAAAAAATGCAACGGTCTTTTAATAACTAAAAAGTTTCAGCACAACCCTCGTATTTTATGTTTTTCGAAATGTACAACTCAAATTACATACAACAGTGCTGTTGAATTTGCTTAGGTATTAGACAGAAATATTTAAAAAATTAATTCATTAATTATTCTTCAATTTTAGAAAAAGATAAAGTAGTGCATGATACATATCGTTAGATTGGTAATTAATTTTTCAGTTTATTGGCAAGATGGCCGTTGGTAGGTGCCACTTAAAAAATGACTTTTTCTTAAAAAACGTGTTTAGCAAATTGTGTTCTTTTATTAAGGGTTTGTTATTGACTTCATTGATAAAATAGCTATTATTATTAGTTGCTAAAGTCAATTAGAACATATTTTTCAAGTCACAGCCTTCTATCGTAAAAAATAAAAATTGAAGAAAATATTTTTCACTTTGAAAAAATAAAAAATTGGCAACACTAATTTATGTAACTTGACTTGAAGATTCCGAATAACATAAAATATACAGGGTGGTCCATTTAAAAAAATCAAAGTTGGTACCATTTTCGGTAAAACCGGAAGTCGGCCATTTTGGCTGTATCTATCGATCAATGAAAAATTCATATAAAATTTTATCTAAATTGATTCATAAATAAATAAGATATAAGCATGGCCCTGGTCTCATTGTCACCCGGTATACAGAGTGTGTCTCAGCAGTGTGTATGCTATGTATACTCTGAATATCAAAGCTCTAGAATTTAAATTATAAGGAAAAATTGCGTCATGTGCAGGCGTAGTTACGCCTTAGCTTCATTGTTCTACCCCTATAACACCACAGTAACATTCTTTAATTACCTCACTCAATCCATAGAAGTTGTTCGGGAAACGTATACATGATAGCAAAATAGTGCTGGTAATTCGTGCCATGCCAGGCAGGAAATCTCCCCACATGAATTCTCTCATCACAGCGAGTAGAGCACATTCACATTGGGTCATCAAGTATGCGCATCTCAAGTGTGTATGTTCAGTGTCCGAAAAGTATTCCTACAAGGGGGGGGGGGGGGGTGATATCTAAAACAGAGACGCAATTGCTGGTTCGGGACCCCAAAAAGATTATACCGAACCCGATCCAACCAAGTTGACGGCTTGTTCGTTACTATGACCCAGATAAGTTCTAGAACATTATTCTTTGCTGCTAACATATAATCAATTTATGGTTGCTGTTACACTAGGAAAACGTCGTTACGGCATGAATTTGACATCCAAAGTAATCAACCGTTAGTTACCCGATAAAACGACAAAAATAGGAAAATTCTCGGATTCGTTGCCCCAATTACGTTAAGATGGGCTGTAACAAAATTTGCCGACTAACACTCAGAAGGAGAAGAGGGGTTCCTTACGACCTTAATTAGGTCAACGGCCCGGTAAACGAATAAAGATGTTATATGCCAGATGCCACCACTTTACTAAATCGAGAAAAACACAGGTGGGCTCATCGAGAAAGTGGAACGATGGCCCGAATCTTTCTGATCCAACTTTGGCAGTGCTTGAGCGACGATCCACGTACAGCTGCGCCGACTTACCTTACTTACATTTCTTACATCTGTCTGAACTCCTTTACAAAGAAACACACACGTGCAAACGGCAGAAATCTATTAAAGAAACGCATAACTAATTGAAAATTAACTATATTAACTTAGAAATATGTATGTGAATAATGAACATTAAATGTAATACTCGATAAAGGTTCGTGTTGTAAATTGCGCAACGTTTAATCTAAACACAGACGGTACACTTGATAGCAGACAATCTAACTGACTCAAAAACGGTAACAACTGTAACTACACAACTTTCAGTTCAGTACAAAAATTAAAACTTTGTTAAATCAACAGCAACGCTACGCAAAATGGCGACACTTCAAAAATCACTTTTCACTGCACAATGTGAGCTTTAAAATTACTATAAGACACAGTACCTTTGAGGAGTTCAGCTGGCTGTGGTGATGATGTTCAACGGAGCTGCAGGTGGTGTCCAAACGACTGCACCAAAATGCTTAAAGAAACTGCAAGAAACGACCTAGGGTGCTACCTGGCGAGTGGGTCTGGACGACGTTAAATCCCCAAAGGGTAGATATGAGCGTAATTCACAGGCAAGGTTGCGGTACGATACATGTAACTTAATTTCCAACGATTAGCACAAAAGAGGTTCCCAATTAATTATCCGTCCCAAGGCTTGAACCCAAGCTGCTAACTCCAAGATACGGGAATTCCTCAGCTAATAACTGCACAAGACGTCACTTAAAAGACCAAAACTCGACCGATGACACCCACACGCAGTTTACTTGACTTCGACATTGCCCAGCGAAGGCACGAGGCCTCCGCCGACGTGGAACAAAGGATAACACTTGTTGCATTCTTCAAGTATGGCGGTAGAATGCTGAAGCCAAAGGAACGTCTGTATAGAACGACCGACGATCTGGGGCCAAAAAACAATTAAGAATGAAACGTCATTCATGCGCAAAGTAAGCATATCTAAATTTAAATCAACATTGCTCTCAAGATATGATGAAATGAACAAGACGCCAGTATTTGGAAGGAAATTGGGTTTTAAAACATAGATAAACTATTAATTTGGGCGTAGGTAAAGCGGGAAAAGCACTAGTATTTGGAATACAAAAGCAGAAAATGCGGAAAAACGCTGAATTCAAAAATTGTCCTTACATTTCCTAGCACTAAGAAGGCGTTTCATTGATAAAAGCCATTGTAATGGCTTAATATCATGCTTCAGAATTTCTTTTTCATCTCTTATAATAGGTAGCGCTTCAAGCCGCCTAAAAAGACACTTGCTTCTATACTCACTGCTCTTTGAGATCCATCCATGAACATGGATACCTATGCCAGTTCAAACGCAGTTAAACTCTTGGTGAGGATAAAAAGCTGCTTGGCGGTACATTTGGGAGAAAAGAAGTACACCATTGCTGCCAAACAGGCATCTTCTGGGATATCTTCCTCAGATGTCTCTATTCAATGCCTTCTGTGTACTTTTTACCCATATCCTTAGAGTTGACCTTAGTTCCGACTCTTCCGCATGGAGATCTAGTGATGGGAGGTTTTTTGTTTTTAATGAAATTTTTGGATTTAGCTTAATTGAATGATTCTGAACAACTTTTATTCACAAGATTTTTTTGATAAAAAAATCTCTAATGCGACTTTTCAATTTTGCTGTTTATTTTAAATCGTAGTAGGCTAGCATTTTAGCGTGAAGGAAAAGTAACATAACCTAAAAGTAGAATTTAGTGGGGGTATAATCAGAAAAAAGACATTTTTTAAATCAATAATATATAAAAGAATACTGGGCTGGTGCCGTCTAAAGTGAGACACACTGTATAAAGTTGAAAAAAATCATTTAATAAATAGTTACCTAATTATTAAAAATGTATTAATCATAACACAATTTGTAATTCATCCAATAAATCAAAAAGCACCTAGGCTCTGTTAAACAATACGCTTAATAAAAACGGGATCGCTCCCATATGCGTGAATTATAATAATGCAAAATTACTAATACAAGTGAGGTAGCTGAAATTATAAACAAACCTTTTTCTAGATTCCAATATAACCCCCTAGATAGTATTTTAACTAACTTAAATATGGAAACAAAATCTCTTACTTTGTTTCACACAGATGAGAAAGCAGTTACAAAATAGTTTTTAAATTTGATTAACAGTATGCTTACCCCTTGGCTAATGTGATAAATGAATGTCTTCAAACTGGTGTTTTTCTTGATAATTTAAAAACTGCTAAATTGATATACCTATTCCAAAAAAGGTAAAAAGTAATGACTTAAATAAATTCAGACTGATCTCTCTGTTGTCCGCCTTTTCTAACCTTTATCAAAAAATAGTTCATGATAGGTTAGTTTCCTTTCTGTCAGTTACTAACCTGATATCCAATAGTTAATTTGTTTTTCTTCCAGGATCGATGAGGAGTTACTTGTAGTTTAATAACGCATAACCAATGTAGACAACAATAACATCCATTTTATTTATTTGAGAACACACATTTTTACTAACACTTGCGTACATACATGTAAGAAATATGTTAATATGTAGAACATGAATATAGAAAATTATATACAGGAACGCCGGAATCTGACTCCAAAAGCCATCATATTGCTTAAAGTAGGTCAAGTCGGAGTATCGAGACGCAATTTCAAGACCTTAGGCTGTCTGGTCTTACGCAAAAAAAGGAATTCCTGAAAAAAACGCCTGCTACAATGGAATCTCGGGGCATTCTTGGAGGGCAATGCCTATTGCCAGCTGTGCTGGGAATAAGGGTTTCGGAGTACAACGCGTAAATGTTTCTTTACTTGCCTTTTCCGAGCAGATGGTCCGTCTTGGGTATATTTGGACCAGACTCCCCTCTGTTATTGGCAAGGTTTTCTTGACACTTAGCTGCCTCTTACAACTTTGGGATTACAATGGCGTATTATCCGTCGAGTATAGTAACCCGGCCCGGAGATCGGAATTATTGCTTTGGCTGCGTGACTAGCCATTGCATTGGGACAAAAGGGTTGAACGAACTTTCCCTGTGCCGAAGAAATTTCCCTTTCTCGTAAGCCGTTCACCTGCATAACTGAACCCTTTCGACTTTGCAGGAGACGTGATTATTCCATTGTACTCCTATTAGCTGGGTGCTTCTATGCTGTGGCGATACGGAGTAGTTGACGATAATGTAGTTTGTTGGAGAGTGTTCATGAAGGGCTCGACAATTGGGGTAAAACGGCGCAAGCACTTTGTCATCCCTTGCTGCAGGCGCGACGTACACAAATAAGTTTTTGACGTTTAGAACATTTTCTGAAATGCAACACATACAATTGACTTCGAACGCCCACTGGTTTGTAAGCTATATTATCGATCATTTTGGCAAAAAAGCTTTGCGTCAGGTATTTTCTTCTTCTCAAAAGTCCATAACCGCAGTAAACTCTAAAAATTAAATATTGGAAACACTCTAAACCTGTTCATATTAGTCAAGGAGTACCTCAAGGGTCAATCTTCGGGCCAGTCTTTAACGCAACGATTTTTATACTAACCTCGAGTGTCCGTTGCTAACGCAATACGCGAATAATACTTCTTGCCTTTTTTCAGGAGAACAATTAACGGCCTTATCAACGGGTATGGCGTAAAGGACTGAGCAAATGAAAAATTTATGTTATACGTTTGGCAGTACTGAAGTGTATTGTGAATCTGTGTCAAATTCGAGGTTAGTAGGTTAGGTTTTGTTTATTATTTGACACAGAAATTTCGAATTTGCCATACTTTGACAGTGCTACCAACAATGCAGTAGTGAGTGACATAATAGTTATTTACTATACGAGTGGGATAAGTGCACCATTAATACACGTGTGTGTAAGTTACAAATGAGTGCGTACCATGAGTTATGTAAGCACACAAGTATATTATTAATTATGCATTATCACACATGTATTGTACAAACTGCCCAACATTGAGGAAAGTGCATAATTAAAATTGTAAGATCTGTCATTTTGACAAATATTTTAGTAGGAAAATGTCATTACGTCATTCATTTGACATTATTTCCGTTATGTAATGAAGCAATTATATCACTAGTGGTGTAATGAACTTCATTACCTAACGGAAATAGTTTCAAATGAATGACGTCATAAGTCCTTATACAAGTAGCTGTAAATAAATAAATAAAATCATATTTTATGCTTCTGAAATCACTAGTTATACTACAACTTTAACAGTAAGAATTGAATAAAAAATTATCATCAGTTTTCCCAAATCTGCTGCAATCTTTTTATGCCCACTTCTTCTAGCTCCTTTTTTTTTCCAGTATAATTTCCGTTGTGTACACTTCCAGAGATTGTACCACAGTACCGCCTGATTTTTAAAATTACATAAATAACTTTGTGTATTTTGTCAAGTTGTCTAGTCATGGCAGGTTTTTGAACAATTTTTCTCGTAACAGAACGCACATACACACACTCAGATATTGGAAATGAGACAAAAATGTGCTCGTTTGATACTTGGCGTATATGTATGTACACAGTGGTGGAATTAAAAATCCGGACGAATCTTAGAGAGGATTTTTGCAATTTTTCGGTAATGTAAATTGAGCTTTGCGTTTCTAGGTTAGGAACTGACAGTTAAACAATGCAAAGTGAAATCAACAAACTATTTAATTTTGACTTTGACTAATTTCATCAGGTAACGTGATAAATAAAGTAAAGTAAGGTACCTATACACTGAATCATTTTAAATGTCCGGATTTTTAATTCCGCGACTGTACATCTACATCTAGATTATTCAGAAATGGCTGTTAAGGGACAAATGCCAGTGAAGCTTTTCGCTACCACGCCATGAATATCATGTTACCAGCTTGTATGCGCATTATATACTTACGCATTAACTGGCGCTCATTGAAAATATTTCTATTTACATATTTTTATTAGTTTCCAATCACGCTATTGCCACTGATACGAGCTGAGGAATGGTACTTATCCGGGAAAAAATACCCTTGTTGTAACCTGTACAGCTCGATAGTACGGTATACAGTGGATTGAGTCGTATGAGCGTGCTTCTTCCTCGTTTTTACTTCCCTCGTCTGAAAGACGTATTGTAATCACGAAAAAATCATCTTCCAAGATTTTTCCAGATCTTCACGTTTCAAGGTCCCTAGATGACGAAAAAGAGGTTTTCTCAATTCCGTCTGTCCGTCAGTATAGCTCAAAAACTATTTGTCGGAGGAAGACGATATTTTGCATATATATTATATATCTACCTCGCATGAAATCGGTACAAATTCATACAAATATATAAAAGGAGAGCACCTTAAAAAATAAAATTTTGTTTATTTGTATGTTAATTTTGAAATAAAGGGAAGTAATAACTTTCACACAGGTCAGGCTTTACATTTGCCGAAAATAAAACTTGACCCATAAAGGATAATGTCACAAAAGAGTAAACATGTTGCAACCATAACACCGTGCTCTTCAAGAGAGGCGCGCGCCGGACCTTCCTCGAAGAGACTCGGTAGCGCAGATGGAATTTCGCTGCAGTTACATCCGCTGCGGAAATGCGGTTAGGAACGAGCGATCTGCAGAGCTGCAGATGCGGCGAGTTCAAACCCCAGCGGGATACATTTTTTTTAAATCTGAAAATGTATTTAATTTATTAGAAACGTGAAGATATTTTTGCTCTTAACCCTCCAGTACCCGTTCAAAATTCTAAGACATTAGTACCCGCACCGGTCTCGCAGTCCGACACCCCTCTGCCACCTCCATAAAAATAATGAGATATGTTATGGCATTAGTTTCTTGTTCACTAACGTCTTCATAATCAGATATTTCCTGTTCAGTGTCACTGTTCATTTCCCTAGTTTCCAATAAATTATCTTCGTCAGACGATGGCACATCATCATAAAACGCGTTGTCGACATCCTCCTCCGCTATTATATCTCGCATCTTTTGTTCTAGTCGCGCCTGTTCTTTCTCATAAAATCTACCATGACTATAATAATGTTTTAGTATAGCAGTGTTACTAAAAATGCAGAAAATACTTCCTTCTCCTCACATTCGTTGTATATCAAAGGTAAAAATAAAAACAACTCAGGTACCCGCTTCGGTCTCTGAAACCGAAATTATAAATAACTTTTAAACCACTGCACGCACGAACTCAAAACTGCATACGGATCTTCAATGGCAATATATAGGAAGGTAGTGAAATGGGCGGTAAACTAACGCCAGCACATTAAGTAATATACTGCATCATGTGTTTGCTCGGTCTCACAGACCGTAAACGGGTACTGAAGGGTTAACTTAATTTGAGTTTTAAAATTATTTAGTGTCACGATGTCGACGAGGGAAGTTCTGGGTAAAGCCTTTTACATATTTTTTTTTATCTAGAGTCATATGAATAACTTATTATTGTTTTGTTTTTCTTAATCTTGTAGAATGTGTATTGTAATAATGATTATAAATCAACTGTTTTTTTCTCTTTATAAATTTGTAGGTGTGGCTACGCCCATGTACTATAACTCTATTCCTGATAATATTAAAAATCGTAATGGAATTCCCCTATGTAAAAGGAAATTTCGTACCGATTGAAAAACCAAGGCATACTACAAAGTCCAGGAGTATCTGGCAGATAACCATTAATTAATTTACACGTTTATATATAACCTTCTGACAATGTTTATGTATCAGCGAATGACACTCATGGAAATAAATATTAGTATTACTATTATTATTATTTTATTTTGAAGATTACCGTGGTGCTCTTAGAATCTGCTGTGGTGCCTCACGGCAGTGCTGCTAATCTGCGGGTAATTACCCGAAATACGGGTATTTCAGTCAGTTGCTGGTAATTACGCGGGTATTGAATATTACGGGTAATTTCGGGTATTATGACGCTGGAACTACCCTTTGCTTTATTTCTTCAAGAATTCAAACGTAAATACGTATCAATAGCTTTCTACCCCATTTTATTATAAAATTAACTAAATGAAAAAAAATGAATAATTTTAACCCCTTAGAGCTTTTTAGTTTTTAAAGATTTTAAAAAGACAGCTATGTGCCAAAACGAATGTTCTAATTCAATAAACACAGGAGATACAAAGAGTTCAATAATTCACCCCCGTCGCACCTTTAAGGGTTGATTCGGGAAAAGTGCTCAATTACGTTTCTAGATATTTGTATGGGCAACCTTTGTAAGTAGGGTGACCACTTTTCAATTTATTCCGGGTGATTATAAATGTTCTTCCATCAAGTTGTCTTTGAAATATTTGTTGTATGAATAATATGTTGTAAGTCTATGTCAAATTCGAGGTTAGTATGTGAAAACTGACGGAAAATCTAATCTGATAACCTCGTGGCACTGTAAGTTTATGTCAAAGTAATTCTTTGAATGGCGACACCATGATCTCCATTTTAATAATCAAAGAAGGGGTGAATGATGCTGGGGGTTGTGTTGAATTTAAACCCACCCCCGAAATAATTAATAGTAATATATGGAAAGGAAAACAATCTATTAATAATAACGAAAATTTGAATTAAAACGTTACCTACATGTCACATGTCACACCTAATCATATGTTTACTTCCTTTTACGATAAACGAAGTATTGGATTCACCCCAAACATTCAAAATTGAGTTTTCAACAGATGTTCACGTTTTAGAGTCCCCTGAATCAAAAAAACAACATGTTTTTGTTCATTGGTCTGTCGGTCTGTGTGGATGTCAGTGTGTCTGGCTGTGTGTCTGTGAACAGAATATCTCAAAAGCGAAGAGGTATGACATTGAAAATATATAAGTTTTGTAGTGATCGGCCGATACCGATATAAATATCGGTGTATCGGCAATATCGGAAATTTTGCCGATAATCGGTATCGGCGAAATTTTGCCGATATATATCGGCAAATTTAAGATCAACCATTTTATTAATTATTTGTATGTAAAAACTTATTTTCGCTATTTTCCCCCATTGTATTTTTATTTGAATCCCAAAATATTATAATACCGCACGACACAATCGTTATCTGAGCAGCAACTGCAGCAGCACTGTGCACTGGCGCAAACAATGAAACAATACACTTTCTGTAAAACGGGTAATCACCACGACACTGTCGGGGAATTACCGAAATTGGTTCATGTCACGTCCGCATCGATGCGGAGTTGACAATTTTTACTTATATCAACGTATATTAAATAATTACAGACCTTTTAAAAATGTATATTATGATATTATATGATATTATATCGGTATCGGCAACTAAAATATCGGTATCGGCCGATTATCGGTATCGGCAAAAAAAATCCGTATCGGCCGATCACTAAAGTTTTGTCTACTATCTAGATGCGACAGCAAGCTTTTGCACAAAAATCGCATAACCGGAAGTATGGTGTTTACTCTTGTGGTTATTTAGTTTTTTTTTCGATTTTTTCAAAAATGGCTCTAATGATCGTTTCAAACTTTACATTTTTATTAGATTTTTAATGTCTATTGATGTGAGATAAGTGATTTTTCAGTAGAATACCTCTAAATTTTATATTATTTAGTACGGTTTCTGTAGAATTTGTAATTTTTGAAAAAAAAATTGACAGATGCTTAATAGTTAAAAATCAAATTTTTGGCTAATCATGAGATCAATTTAAAAGGAAGTTGTGTGCGTATATCACACCAGAGTTTTTTTTACTTCAAAGGATTTATGTTGTTTTTTAATAAATAAACAGAAAAAGAATTAAAACTTGAGTTTTATTAAGGTATGGAGTATTAAAATAATAAACTTTAAAAATAAAATTATTTGAATTCGCGGGCTTTCTACTGTTTTGCACTTGCGGGTAAAATCGGGTATTTTCGGCAACTGTTGTGGGTATTCGGTAATTTTACGAACGGTAGCGCTGCCTAACAGATTCTCCGTGGCTCGCTTAGGAAACCACTGGTTTAACCTTAATTTCCGTCTTACAATTTTCCGCAATTTTGTGATGCGATAAGTCAGATACATAGTTTACAATTTGTCAGAGTTTTCTGTGCTTTCTAAATTTTTATTGAATTGTTCAGCAATATTTTCAAATTTGATTGATTCACTCACTCTCTAATAGTCTTATTTTAGAAATTACCACAATTTAGAAGCATCTGTTTGATATTTTTCGATTTCGAATTCGTACAATTGATTTTAACTGGAGAGTAATCATTTCAATTTCTTGTCATTGATAACTATTAACTGAAGGATGTTTCCCTCTCTGCACATTTTTTCCAAGATTCTACAAGAAGTCTATCAGGCCGAGATTACATGAAGCGTTCTACCTAACTATGGAAAGTAAAATCAATCAAGCTTTCCAAGTGCATGGTTGTGTCAATTTCCTCGGGCCGAGCCGGAGTTTCAGAGATTTTCGCAAAGCACATTATACCGCGATGATCCTACCGGGCGTTCGTGTGCGCGAGCAGATTTCGGCGGTTTTCAAAATTAGCGAGCCGCGCGACGGCCTTCCGGCCGTTTCGAGTGCCACACTCATTAACCGGCTCGCACCTTAATCTGCTACTAAGCTTCTTCGAATTCGGGCGTTTTGGCTGCGGTTTGTCCAACTGAAATTTTACCATAAATTCGTTCGTTCGGAATCGCGGAAGCTCGGCTGGTTTTGGTCCAGATCTCATCTGTTAACGGAGGCTGCTCAGGCATCAGTGTCGGGTTGCGTTCGTGACGAGGAGGATGCTGCAGGTCGCTGTCCTGATGATAAACGAGATGTTCTTCGAGTCGAATTAATTTCCTCGATCGGTCGCACCACATGATCCCAGCCTGGATGCTCCGCTCTCCCTGATTCCCTCTAGCGCTTTTTTTCGAAAAAGTGCCAGTAAATTTAATGACATTTTTGTTGAGTGGGTGACGTGTGCCATGCGATACGATGGGATCCTCGCGTTCCTTGCCGTTGTCCTCGGAGCGACTGCAGCTGATAACTTAGGTATTTGATCGTTAGCGTTAGATAACCTTGATCGTGAACTGTGCTACCAATTAATTGGATTAATTGCATGGGCGAATCATTTAAACTTCTCGCAAAATCAATACGCCCGCATTTATTTTAGCAATCTTGATATTTCCTTTTATTGTATTTCAAAGTGTTTTGGTAACGATGTTTCGACTCGGACAGATATCCCTTAAACGACCTGCTAATAATCATCCTCCCTGAAAAATAAGTAAAAACCTTAAGAAATGACCATAGGGGGTGAAGGGGTACATCGCTATCAGGTCTTTATATTTGTAAAATCTTATGTTTTAAAGAAACTAACGAATTACAAGTGAACCATAGGTATTTGCTCGTTTTTTCAAAAAAACAAGATTGGTACGCCATTGATTGGAGATCTATTTTAGATAGAAAATGTTGATTGACACAACTGTACTATCAGACTACCACGTCGAATCGTTTTCCAGTAGCTAACAAATTGGAAGCACTTTAACTGCAACCTTCTGCAAAAGAGTGTAGTTTTTTCAATGCTACATTTTGATTGCTGTTTTCAACTTCCTATCAATACGATTTCGATGACAATGAGATTCCTATGGAGATAGACGTTAAATCGCAATCGAATTCGTCGGCATCTGAAATAGCTTTTAGCGGTTCGTTGTTATCACCCTTAAAATTAGATCAATTATTTCAATAAGCCTTTATTGAGTTCTACTTTTTTCATCGTCCTAGTTGTTTGGTTGTTTCCCATAGCAACAAAATCTTTAAAAACTGAACTGTTTTTCGAATTTCAAAGATTCTTTTTATGGATTATGTTGCAGTTTATATTATTCCAATGAAATAATTAAGGTTAGTTTCACGTACTTGTAATTGGTTATCGAAACTGATTTTTCACTTGATTCCCTTGCATCCCTTCTTTTAGCTTTGTACAGCTTCGATATGCTATATGACGCCCTTCGTTACTTAAATCCAGTAATTTAGAGTAACGATTGCCTCTTACATGTAAGAGTCCACCCCAACGTTGGTCCTTAAGGTGACTTTCTATTGATTGCATTATTTTTTGAAGTTCACCTATCTTCCTATTCTGTTCTTGACTGAGACTCCATCGTCACACTGCTGTAGCAAATTAGTTCCTTTTTTATTAATTTCCTGGGATAATATTTAAAGACAATTAAATATTAGTAGTTCTGATACATAACGTCGACGAATCCTGTCAGCAAAATAATCCCGACCTTTGTTCTTTAATACCACTTGCAAAAATGTAAAGGCCTTTGAAATTATTATTATTTGAATAACAGCGTTTTGTGTTTTGGATAAAAACACCTAGCATGGAGTATACCTATGTGAAATATCCCGCCAAAAATGTTTGAACCAGCTGTGGAATCTCATATTTGGTAGAAACTTCTAATTCTATGGATAGAGTTACTTTTCATACCAGTACTTCTGTTGCATTGGTTAAAACTGACTGTCGGCATAACAAAACAATCAACAACGTCCCCCATTCGTGCCGTCTGCAGGAATCATCGAATTCATAACCACATCTCGACTTTAAATTACAAACTTGCTTAGGTGGCCTTTTTAATTCGCGAAATTTAACTGCCAGAATTTATTAAAACGTTGGCTTTTGGCGGCGTTCCTGGTTAACCTGTCAGGCTCAAGATGCGGGATTCATCGACTTGTTTGACTTGCCATTGGTCTGCTGCAGAAACTAAGTGTGTTTATTGACTTATGGAGTTCTCGTGGAGAATTTAAGGAATGCCATGGCTCACTCGACGTTTCTCGCAGGAATCGGGCCTCCTGCTAAAAACAAAGGTGCAACCGCAGTGTTTGGTTGTGCACACTGGAATTTGGATTCATCGGATTTAGGCAGGGTGAAAAAATTAACGAAACTTAATATCGCAAAGGCGAGAGATTTGTGCGATTACACGTGAAATTGGAAAAAGGATGAATGTTAACGGCTCGCGTTGGGCTTGTTCCTGCAGGTGTATTTCATCGCATTCCTGTCAGTTTTTCGTTCGCTGCCACTTGATAATCTTATTATGGTCCTGTACATTAATAGGAATGTTATTCGTTAATTAATTAGTTGGTTTCTAAAGATCATGTGGTTGATAACAGTTATAAATGGTTCAGTTTTTACCAATTCGAAGCTATCGATGTTTTTGCTTATATTGTGCGGCTTTAAGTATAATATTTGTCTAATTTACTAGCTGACCGGGCAAACATTGTTCTGCCCAAAAATAATTTGTCTCTGAAATCTGAAATCCCGTTTCACCATTATAGGGTTTTAATTGTATGTCATGTCCACCGCCTTGGACTTAAAAATAAATGCCATTTTCGCAATCAACGTCCCAAAAACCTCATTAACGACACCCATATCGATTTTTAGGCGTATTTACCCCATTTTACCCCCTAAGGGGTTGATTTTCGGAAAATCACGAAATGCGTGTTTGCTTATTTGTTTTTAGGATTACTCCTACGAAGTTTCATGTCTATTTAATATTATTTTTCCATACAAAATTAGGACCTCCATTTTACCCTTTTCGGGGTTGAATTTCGTCCTTCCTTATTCCTTGTATACATCATAAAGGGAACCTGTGTGCAAAATTTCAGCTTTCTAGGTCCAAGGGTTTGGGCTGGGCGTTGATGAGTAGGTCAGGGCTTCTATTCTTATATACAGTGCATAAATTAAGTATGGAAACGGTGGTATTATTTGAATACGACCATAGATAGAATTCTGAAATTTGGTATAGAAGTTAAACATACGGTTTTCTACTAATATTCGTGGTTCCAATTTTTTTATCGATCGTTACGACTGCAGCACGACCAACTTGATTATTTTTTTAAATTGAAATGGAGGTCGATAGTACCATGATTAGAAAGCTGTTTTTGTGTAGAATCCAACGATGTAGCACTTGATATGGCAGTTTTGAAAAATAACTTTACTATACCAAATTCAAGGTTTTAGATAAAGATTTATTAGATAACTGAAACCGGTAGGGTAGTAAGCGCTGAAAACAAAACAATGCCACTGTTGTTTAAAAAATATTAATATGATGATAGGGTATGGTGATAGAAGCCGTAGTTATGCGGAAGTATGTAATTTATTTAATGCAACATACCCTAATGGTTAAATGGGTATTCTTAATAAATGTACAGTTTAAAGTTGAAAAACAAAACAAAGCATTCACCGCCAACAAAATTTTTAGCATATCTAGCAAACAGTTGAAAGTAATATTCTCAAAGTTTAATTTGGTATAGCGAAGTTATTTTTCAAAACTGCCATATCAAGTGCTACATCGTTGGTTTCTACACAAAAACAGCTTTCTAATGATGGTACGTTCGACCTCCATTTCAATTTAAAAAAATAATCAAGTTAACGATTGATAAAAAAATTGGAACCACGAATATTAATAGAAATCCGTATGTTTTACTTCTATACCAAATTTCAGAGTTTTATCTATGGCCGTATTCAAATAATACCACCGTTTCCATACTTAGTTTACGCCATACACTACTATTAAATTCCCATTCGAATTCATACTAAATGAAAAGTTAATAATTGTTATTTCGACGGTCTCTAACTGAAGGTTTATAATGTTTAAAATATTATATCCAGTATAATATGATAATAATTACCTACATAACTATCAGGGAAGTTTTTTGTATCAAATTTTAAAGATTCCCCAGAATGAAAGAAACATGTGTTTTTATATGGCTGTTTATGAAAGCTATTTTCGGAATTTATCAAATAATTCAAAACTAATTGAATGAAATCATGCTAATACGAAGCTTTACATTTGTAGTAATACATAACACAAGCAAAATTCTGCTCAACTCAGTAAGGAAAAGCAATTCGTCATGTTATTACAACAAAATTCTCATATTCATAAAGCTTAAAAGAAAAATCTGGAAATGTGACTGTTGTAAGTTTTATTGTGTTTTGCATTTTCTTTGTTTTCGACTTCAAGGCGTTGACACTTTAGTGCTAGACAAAAACCTGGTCTGCTGATGCGAGAGTTTTCAATCATTTCAAATTATCGTGACTACATGGGCATATCCAAGGGCCGACTAGTTCACTGAAGACTGCTTAAATCAAATAAAATTAACAATTTTTAACACGACAAGTATGATCACTATAGTGACGATGACAACTCAAAAATATAATCGATAGCTGTATAATCTGAAACAAATTCACTTAACGTCCAAGTTATAAAAGGTTTGTACTAACTACAATACGTAATATTGATGGTAAAATAGGTATAATACCCATTAGTATGTAACAAATAATTGTAAATAACAAAAGGGCGTAATTAAGTGGACAAATGTAATTAGTAACGGCAATGACGATTAAAACACCTAGTAAGAACTTGAGGGAGCTTGAGGAGTTCCTGTCGAGAACAGTACTACTTGGTAAAATAATCCGGTAAAATGAGTAAGACGTCAATATACAGTGAGCACCCCTTACTGTGATCACTAGGCTAATAATAATGTTGTTTACAACTAGCAGCAATAGAACTTCGTTCGCAGGTGTAAACCACCCACTCAAATTGGGAATGCAATGAAATTCCAAGATCAAATGTGCACGAAGCACGCAAACATATACAAATGAAAGCAACTACTCGGCGCGTCTTAATTATTTAAAATTTGGTTTGTGAAAGAGCACGAAATTAACAAACTGTTACAAGCGGATGCACCGTCACGATCGAAACGAAAATTGCGTCACGGTAAATTCGCCATTGCGTAAATTTTGACCCCTAACACTATAACGAACTTTATGTTTTAAGAATGTATTCGTCACACCAAAAAAATTATTAGTTACACACATTTTCGTTGATATGATGTCGATATACTTCGTAAAGGGTCACTCACAGTCTCTGAAACTCTACAATACCTGGGATATCGGTGCATTATGTATGACGTTAGTTCAAATATTCCCGAGGGGTACATTTTGATATGAGCAACTATTATGTTCAACGAGTATATGTAATAGTCTATTATAGGTGTAAGTTTTCATACTTTTCAGATCTATAGTTGAGCTGAGCGAAGAAAGTTAGCATCACTCCAAGTTTCGACTTTTGCAGCAACTACCAATTGTTTTCCTACATTTTTAATGTTATCACATCCATCTTCTCTGACAATTTTCTACTGCGTTTGTCATTTTTTCCTCTTGCATTATCCGCTGATGATTCAACCAAGATTGTAAATCTCTCTACTTGCTCAAAATTGGATATGTTAGCAATCCAATAATTTTTTTTTAAATTGAAGATTTTTTTTTGTTACTCGTTAAGTATCTTTACTTATGTACAGCCCATATTCGAGGTTTATGCCTTTATAATCACACGTTTCAGCCCTTTTGGGGATTGTAAGATCGTCTAGATAGGCCATTATCTGATACAAATCTTCAATATAAATATACTCTTGTTGTTCGTTATATTAGTGTTTCAAATGGTATTTTTAAAAGCGTTGTAGACGGAGGATTTTCTTGTCGAACATCTTTCTTTGTGGTGGAAGACCACGTTAGCAGAAAAGAGTATATAATTGTAGTAAATTTAGAAAGAACACAAAATAGAGACATTGAACTGCATTAGCTGTAGACGGAAGTCACATCTGAATGTAGGATAGTTACGAACTGTTAACTTTGTTAATAAATAGTTAATTACTCCATCTGCCAGTAACTAAATTTCTAAGTTAGTCATTTAGGATTTTTTATTGGTGAATATTAGGGGCCTAATAGGCTTCTGGTGTTTCCAACAAATAACCATGCTATCATATGTTCTGGAAATTAAAAAAACCTATTGCCCTGACGTATGATACTGCAACCAAATCAAATTGTATATTAATAACAATATTCAAATAAAAAGTAATAATATTTGGTAACCTGTTGCAAATACATTAACTATCTACCTATATACAGACCAAACATAACACCATTAAAATTAGTTCCATACATTCAGTCCAACGTCCTAGCTGTTTTTAAAAACAGTGTTGGTATTACAATATCGTAAATGCTGCGATATCGGGATTTGATTAAAAACACTGTTATTTTTACTTCCCTTGTCTGAAAGAAGAAGGAGGTATTGTAATCACGAAAAAATCACCTTACGATATTTTTTTAAATCTTTACGTTTCAAGGTCACTAGATGACGAAAAAGAGGTTTTCTCAATTCCGTCAGTCTGTCTGTCTGTCTGTTGGCAGTATAGCTCAAAAACTATTTGTCGGAGGAAGACGATATTTTGCATACATATTATATATCTACCTCGCATGAAACCGGTACAATTTCATACAAATATATACAGGGTGAGCACCTTAAAAAATAAAATTTTGTTTATTTTTGTGTTAATTTTTAAATAAAAGGAAGTAATAACTTTCACATAGGTCAGGCTTTACATTTGCCGAAAATAAAACTCAACCGATAAAGGATAAAGCCACAAAAGAGTAAAAACGTTTCAACCATTACACCGCTCTCTTCATGAGACTTTTCCCGAAGAGATGTGGTAGCGCAGATGGAATTCCGCCGGACTTACATCCTCTGCGGAACCTCGGCAAGGATCTAGTATTCTGCAGAGCCGCGGGTTCAGACCCCAGCGAGATACATTTTGTTTTAATTTGAAAATGTATTTAATTTATTAGAAACGTGAAGATATTTGTACTCCTAACTTAATTTGATTTTTAAAATTATTTAGTGTCACAATGTCGACGAGGCGAGTTCTGCGTAAAGTCCTTTCATATTCGTTTAGACTACACAGTGCTAAAATCTGACGAATGAAATGCATAATGACCATACAAATTGTCGCATTAGAATCAGTAGGTGGGCGAGGAACGGTGTCATGTTCGAATTTGATGTTAAAATGCTTTGAACGCATTGCTGTAGCATCTGTGTAAACTAACAGCAATGTTTTATGTGTTCCATTGGCTTTACGTTGTACAGGTAACCCTCAACTTACACCGGGAAGACATTCCTGGACGAATCGATGTAAATAGAAACCATTTTATAATGTACTAAACCAGAAGTCAATGCGTTTATGACATCTAAACATTATCAATAAACCAATAACATAACATGTACAGCACTGAAATAAAAGGAATTTATAGCTATTAACATATCTAGGACTGTTATGATTCATAACATCCGTAGTTTGTTCAATAGTTTATTGGTTGCCATGTACGGACTATTACTACTATCAGTTATGATACTTAGTTACCACCCTACTTTTGTATATGTAAACAAGGGCTTAATATCCTGCAACCGATAAAAAAATATATATTCTATTCACCTAGAACGGGCAATGGCGTAATGAAACCGCCTCACTTCTCTGACGAAGTCTGTTGTTGAGGATTGTCACGTTTGTAAAAAGCAACATTCAGTGTGGACTGTCGTCCAAGGGCGTAGCCAGGATTCCAGTTAGAGGGGGGGGGGGCATAAATTTAATTGCACAATCAACTACTACTATTATTATAGTTTTATTTATTTTTTTACAAATTACAAAAATTATAAGTTGAAACATCATCAGTTTCCGCAAATTTGCTGCAGATCGTAGCTTCTTTTTTTTTGAAATTTTGTAGAATGTGAATTGCAATAATGATTATAAATCAACTGCCTTTTGCTCTTTATAAGTGTTTAGGGGTGGGCAGTTGCCCCTCCCTGGCTACGCCCATGCTGTCGTCCATGTTTCTTTTCCAATCAGAAGGAAAATGACTCACCGTACGCGTGACCAAAGCTCACGTAACAATCGGTGTTTATATTTAGCAATGTAAGAATTACGATGTAATATATAGAGCAGAACGGGAAAATCGACATTATTCTGAACCGTCGCAAAATGTCTTCTTCCTCTTAATATATATAGGCTGAGTACTTGTTAGTACCACGCTGGGTGCGGTTTTATAAGCCATCTTCTCCCGCGAGCTATGCAGATGGCTTACTTAACCCCTTGATCGGAAGAATGCCCTTTTACAGGAGTCACGACCACCACAGGTGTTAGTATGATGGCCGGAGAGCATAAGATGTAACCACTGTCCGAGTGTGCGGTCCGAACTCACTATCTGCCGACTGCAAACCAGCTGACTACACGGGCTCAAGAGCAAACTTTATTGTCGCAAATTACATAAAAGACTCGTGACATTAAATTTCAGCACAAAAGCTTAATTTTTGCGATAGGTGGTGGTCTGGAGCTACATTCACCTTACTATTTGATCTAAATCCTACATATTGACAGCATGATAGTCTCTGAGCATTCCGGTGAGTCACTAAGTGAAAAGATTGGACGTTGTACTTCTGGATGTTGACCAAGCCGCGCTGAAGCAACTAATAAACGCTGTTTAATGCAGCTGATTCACCAGCACTTGTTTCCAAATAGCATTAAACGTTTAGCTAGTTGTCGTAATTAGAGCAATAGAAGCCGAGATATTTCTAAACGAGCCTGTTTTTTCAGTTATTAGCGCTGTCAATGCGACTCAATCGAATTGTTGCCCCACACGTAATCCCTAGCGTGCATTAAAATTAGCCACAATGCACTCTACGATAAAGTAGGGGAAAACAAATATGTCGTTCGATTATGTAATAAAATATACGCGTGTACTTCCGCTTTTGTTTATGTTCGAGATTGGAGGTAGGTGACACTTTTCGGGAGACGTGTGCCGAGCATTTTTATTAGGTGGGAAGGCGAAAACACGGGGGATGAACTGATGCATTGTCGTCACCTCGGTTGGAGTGGAGAGTGTAAATTTGGAGAATTGGACTCTTTATATGCATTGCGTTTCTAATATGTAGAGAATGTCAATTTTTTTATTTTAGGCTCCATCAAATAATTGCTACCTTTGAGTCTATAAATAGCTTCAAGTACCACAACAATTGCTACTAAGACAATGTGTAGCGTAGCAATCATGGCAATTTACTCCAATAAGTAATACTAGACTGGCATTATTACACAATTTATAAGCGTTTGATTAATCGGTGTATAATTAAGGAGGTTGGATAGTCTACAGTTGATTACCTACTGTATACCATCTATTATGAGCAGCTGAATTGTAATAAGCAAAATTTAATTGTTGCTGTAATAATTATTTGTTCATCAAATTGATTATTTATGTTATAAAGTATAATAAAAAATTACTTTTATCTAGTATGGTTACGGAATAGTTCCTAATTTATGAATGCAACTACGTCTATACTTAAATGTCAAACTTAACATTTGGTTTTTAATTGAGTTATAGTTGCATTCATAAATTAGGAAGTATCTCATGGTCATATTAAATTAAAGTAGTTTTTGATCATACTATATTATGGTACGTCAAACTTATGGTCCAAATATTTTTCAAAGGATTTACGAAGATGAAAATCTAAGTTGTTTAGCTTCACAGCTTTCACATCAGTTACTTCCAATACTTAAAACATCTTAAAGATCCAAAACATCTCAAGATTTGATAATAATCATGCTTTAAGGATCTGATTTCTATCAGATACCTTCTTTATTTGCATCCCTTGGCTCAAAATCAATCCAACTTCTACAAATTTAATTTGTCCAACATCGTTAAACGACGTGTGGTGGTTACGAAAAATCAAAAGTCTTGTTGACCTCATTGTTGTATCAGCCTATGGAGGGTGTTGCGCATCTGATCCTATCTTCTGTTTGCGTTACTGCTGTTTCAGATCTTATATATAACAGCTTGGTGACTACGTCCTTCCATCTAGTATGAGATCTTCCGCGACGCCTTTTCCCTTGCGTTGGGCCCTGGATTATTAATCTCTCGTTGTTATTGCTTCGCATCAGTGGTCGAAGAGTTTCAACAAATTCTTATAGGTGGTGCTGTAGAGGCGTTGTACAGAGCGAATTTTGTTTGAGATAGATGAGAAGAAATACCTTGACCGTCAATAGAATCCACTCATGTGTCAGAGGCATATCCAAGAACAAGAAGAACTAGTGGGTACACCAGGACAATTTTTATAGACCTACATACAAGGGTAGGTCAATAACTCCTTACAAAATCTAAGAGTATCGAAACAAGTTTGTTGCTGAAAAGTACCATTTGTAGACTGCTGTCAGATTTTGAGCCAAAGCAATCGCGTGGTTTCATTTATACAATCGATTGAAGCAAACAGTTTGTGTTATTTTCGAACAATGAAAAAAACGAGTTTCGTGCAGTGATTCAACACTTTCATTTGAAAGCCAAAACACAGAAAGAAATCAAATCCGAGTTGGATGAAGTTCATGGCACATCTGCACCATGTAAAACTGTTTACAATTAGGTCAATGAGTTTAAACGTGGTCGCACATCCACAAGTGATGAACGGGTTCCGGGTGGTGTAACTTGAACAAGCTTTCACGTTCGATCAGCAGAGTTAAGCAACGCTCTCTCTGGTCAGAATTTGGATGGGAGTTCCACGACTGCACCTCTCGGCACCTCGTGATACGGCTGTCACGGAAATAGGTGGTCCCGGCTGTCATAACAACATCATGACCGTCGTTAGTGGGGTTGGAAGTCCCCATAAATGCACAGCGACGCCTATAATTGCCCTAACGGCTGTTGGCTGAGTGCGAAATAGATAAATAAGTAAATAAATAAACATCGTTCGGGACGTTCACTTTAGGTGACTACGCCAGAAATTATTGACAACATCCATGATATGGTCAAAGTGCGCGAACTTTTTGAGGCCACATGCATATCACATACCTCAATGGTTTCAATTTTGCACGAAAAATTGGTTATGAAAAAGAAATCGGCAAGATAGGTGCTCCTTTTGCTCACAGTGGAGAATAAACGCAATCGTGTGGCCGATTCAATGGCCGGTTTGGCGCTTTTTCGTCGCAATTCTAACGAGTTCATGTGTCGATACAGAACCTTTGATAAAACATGGATCCACAACTACACTCCAGAGACAAAGGAGCAGTCGAAATGTGGAATCATCCACATTGACTACTTAGAAAAAGGACAAACGATAAATAGAGAGTATGATGCGTTGTTATTGGATCGGTTGAGCGAAAAAATCAAGCAAAAACGCCCACATTAGCCACGAAGAAAGTGCTCATCCATCAAGACAATGCACGAGTGCACACTTGTGCAGTTTCGATGCCGAAAATGCATGAATTACACTTCTCGCCGCAAAAAAATTCACTTCGAACGAGGACATCATCGCCGAAACACATGCCTATTTTGAGGACCTTCTGGAATCTTACTTTTTGGATGGCTTGAAAAGGAGAAACGCTAGGTGAAGTGTATCGAGCTAAAAGGAGACTATGTTGAGAAATAAAAATGAATCAACCGAAAATAATGTGCTTTTCTATTGTTTTGTAAGGACTTATTGACCTACCCACGTATATTTCAATCCTGCCAGATCTTGGTCAGAGCTTCTACGTCTCATATTAGGTTTTCAGTATCCACTTTCGGTAATAACGGATCCTAACTAGTCAAAATTCTTTACCACGTCGCAATTTGCAATAGATATGTGATTAAATAGAGTATTACCGCAATCCGCGATCACTGTCTTGAATCGCTATTAGGTCTGTAAGGTCATGTGCATTTGCTGCAGTCAGAACTGTGTTGTATGCAAAGCGAAGATCTGACATTCTTTTCTACAACGGTTACTGCCTTGTCCCAGTTTTCCAACGCCATTCTCGTAACATGTTCGCTATAAAAAATGCAAAGCGAAGATGACCAAACATACCCTTCTCGCACACCTTTCTTTCTAGGGACCATCTTCGATAATGACTTTTAAATTCTAATTGTCGCTTTCGCTGTTTGATTAGTTCGACTACTTCAATAAGATGTTCGGAGAACTCCATAATTTTTAATACTTTCCAAATGGTCTTTTACGTAATACTGTCACACGCCTTCTCGAAGTCGACGAATAAATAATAATAGGAACATGATATTCTTGGTCTTCTACACACGTTGATGATTTCCTGCTTGTTTCAGGACGATATGGGGAGAAGGAATGGTTCCAGTCTTCTTTGTGTTACATATAGCATAATTTTGCTCATGTGGGAGATTTAAGCAACTATTCTTAATTGTTGCTTGAACTTATATCGTCTCTTTTATCCAATGGAATGATGATTGAAGTTGTCCAACCCTCTGCCAATAGCCGGTGCTCCAAATTGGTTTGCAATGCTTCTTTTTCAAGGTGTTGGGGCTTAACATGTCTATTGCCGTTTGCTCAAATTTTAGTCATTTTAGCTGCAACCATTCATCCATTCAAATTTCTGGATCTTGATCCAAATAATTATCGCAACCATAAGGCGTTCGCAATATTCACTCCACACCCTAAATACTTCATCGATATCGGTTACGATGACACCTTCATTGTTTCTAATTCCTCAAAATCTTAGCTTGCACTGCTTTGTGAGTTTGAGGATTGCCATATATAGGTTTTTAGGATTACTATGATTTGCATGGATCTGAATTTTGATGCGTAGCTTGTTCAGTCTCCTATATAGGGAACATTAAAATATTATTATTTTATCCCTTTGTACTATAAAAGTAAAAGCTTTTACATTTCCAATGGACAACGCATAAAAGGTTCGTAAATTCTATAAAAGCTTTAAAAAACTGCAGCTTCAATGTGGTTTTTAATATCAAACCTACCTAATTAGCAGAATTTTACGGTTTTGTTAATAATGTAGGTATTATGGCATCCTCTAATTTCTTGAAAAATTATTGGTTTACTGAGCAAACATGAAAATATTTCGGCCTTCCCGTAGACATACTCAAAAATGTACATACTTTCTTGTTTGCCTATAAAACTAAAACCTTTACTGTTAACCATTAGCAATAATACATTTTATTACAAAGATAAGAGGATTAACACAATTTTAGGTTTTCTCATGAAACGTATTACATAATTCCATTCTCTTTTATAATATTTATTTATTTATCTTATGTATTTATTTCGTACTCAGCCAACAGCCGTTAGGCCAATTATAGGTGTCGTTGTGAAAGAAATCAAATCCGAGTTGGATGAAGTTCATGGCACATCTGCACCATTTAAAACTGTTTACAATTAGGTCAATGAGTTTAAACGTGGTCGCGCATCCACAAGTGATGAACAGGTCCCGGGTGGTGTAACTTGAACAAGCTTTCACGTTCGATCAGCAGATTTAAGCAACGCTCTCTCTGGTCAGAACTTGGATGGGAGTTCCACGGCTGCACCTCTCGGCACCTCGTGATACGGCTGTCACGGAAATAGGTGGTCCCAGCTGTCATAACAACATCATGACCGCCGTTAGTGGGATTGGAAGTCCCCATAAATGACTTCCAATCCCACTAACGACTGTCATGATGTTATTATGACATCTGGGACCAACTATTTCCGTGGCAGCCGTACCACAAGGCGCCGGTAGAAGCAGCCGTGGAACCTCCATCCAAGTTCTGACCAGAAAGAGCGTTGCTTAACTCTACTGATCGAACGTGGAGGCTTGTTCAAGCTACACCACCCGGGACCTATTACTGGGTTAATTGAAAAAACGCCAAGAGATTGAAATATGTTAGTATTTTCAGCCCTAAAAATTGTACGACATTCTCGTTTACATATCCAAATATTTACATACTTTACTTTGTATAAAACAGTTTAACATTAGTTTAACAAAACATACTGTAGAAGTTTAAATCTGCTAGTACAAGCTGAAAACACCACAGGAAAACGAATTTCCAGAATAACCGAAATTGCTTCCTTAGTGTCTTTTAATTTGCAACGTGAAGTTTTTTGTTGATAAATTGCGCCCCATATCATAATGTGGTCGTTAAAAAAACAATGTGCAATAATGTAATAAACTGTATACATATTAACTTCTGCCTTTTCACCTTTATATTCAACGAAATTGAATTTAATCGTATTGTTTTTTTTTTGCGAAATAAGAGGTTAGGCAAAGTATACATGAAATTCAAAATTATTCTTCTTCTAAGGGTGCCGTACCTGATGTCAGACGTTAGCGTGATGGTCCAAAGCGTCATTTTAATCGCGCTTGGTGTCGTACACCGTGTACACCATGTTCGTGATTTGGCAGTTGCTGCTCCACGGCTGTTGATGATAACACCCTGACTATTTCGAAATTCTAACACTTTATAGAAAGCAACTGCCATTTATTTATTTAAGCAAAATTAATAACGATTCCACACACATACTTGCAGGATATACAAATACACAAGTAGAGTGCGCCATTGAAACAAATTTAAGTGCTAGCATTTAACGCAGCCTGATATTTCGACAGGCTATGTTAACGAATGAATGGACACCAGCCAGATTGTAGGCAGACACGGATTGCCCTAGGTTGTAAACCGAATTGGAATAAATGAATAGAATCAAATGAAATGCTAGCGCTTCCGTGTCGGTGTATATAGCTTCCTCGGTTGCGTAAGTGAAGAATTGTTTATGGCATGGACCCTTCGTTTTCTCGTACAATTTAGCCATTGTACCCCGTTCCTAACGCAGCCTTATATTTCGACAGGCTATGTTAACGAATAAATGGAAAGTGACGTGTGTTCGACACCAGCCAGATTGTAGGCAGACACGGATTGCCCTATGTTGTAAACCGAATTGGAATAAATGAATAGAATCAAATGAAATGCTAGCGCTTCCGTGTCGGTGTATATAGCTTCCTCGGTTGCGTAAGTGAAGAATTGTTTATGGCATGGACCCTTCGTTTTCTCGTACAATTTAGCCATTGTACCCCGTTCCTAACGCAGCCTTATATTTCGACAGGCTATGTTAACGAATAAATGGAAAGTGACGTGTGTTCGACACCAGCCAGATTGTAGGCAGACACGGATTGCCCTATGTTGTAAACCGAATTGGAATAAATGAATAGAATCAAATGAAATGCTAGCGCTTCCGTGTCGGTGTATATAGCTTCCCCGGTTGCGTAAGTGAAGAGTTGTTTATGACATGGACCCTTCGTTTTCTCGTACAATTTAGCCATTGTACCCCGTTTCTAAGCCTGGGCATAGGAATTGCCTTATGACTCGTCTGCTGCAACAATATGTCCCCTCAGCGAAGTGTTACGTCACAATTGTTTTAAATTGCATGCTTTTTAGGCTGTAGCCATGGATGTAATTTGTCACTCGCGACGCTATACTCAATTTACAATACTATTAACTTAATTGCGCGTAATGCAACATCGAAAATTATATTCCCGCTGATTTGGACTGCACAGCTTTTTGAACTGAAGTGTTCCTTTTTATAATCGCCTACTGTGCTTTTGAAAGCCTTTCGCGGAGTGATTTATGGACGGTGATTTTACGTTAACGTAAACGTAAACGTGTATAGGGAGCCTTTTCACTAATCTGTAGTTGCCCACTGTGCAGATTGTCTTTGTCATCGCCAGTCTTGTTACAATATCCCCACTGCAAGGGCATCGGCCTCCTCTCCTTGAGGAGGTTTTCGCATTAAGACGCCACGGTTGCCAAAGTTTGGTTGGCGAATCACAGTGGGCTGGTTACTAAATGTTTGTGGACATTGAATTCTTGAAAATCGAATCCTATTTTCTGGCCTAAAACAAGATGTACTTGTACACTGCCTGATCTACGGATATAACCGTTTTATTGTAACCAAACATTAATGGCCCAAGCAGGGGATACATTTTTGAAAATTCGTTTCCACCTTCCACCTTCCCAATAGGAGTCCAGAGCAGCGGGCGTTACTAAGGTAATTTGTAATTACCGTCCAAAATCTTTTTGGTGTATTTTTTGGTAATTTTTTATAGTGGAAACGTAGCTCCCAGTTAAAAATGATGCTATAAAAATATAAATGTGCAATTTACAAGTAATGAACAGAATTTTACGATTTTGTTAATATTAAACTAAAATACTGGTTTATTGGGAAAATGTTAAAATCGAATTCTTCCAGCATCATTTCCGCTCTACAAACAATTGAATTTATTGCAATCTCGAACGGCATTCCAATACACATAGATGCACATATCCAGCCCCATATTTGTTTTTTGCTAAATGGGTTTTTTATTACCCGCCCGCAGAAAATACGGAATTTCGGTTCATTTCCAGCGAATCGATGCAAGCCGTGGGCTGGTGAATTATAAGCGAGAGGAATAATTCAAATTTCTCTTTAATCATTTTTTTAACAACGCATATTTGAAATTTAGTAGTTAAGTGTTAGCTATTTGGGAAATTGGATTTTGACGCATAATTTTCCGTTTATGAGTTCGCCAGACTTTCGATCAGATAATCTGGCCCAAACCCTTAACTAAATAAGGAATTACAAATTCGGGCAATTATTTCCAAGCGAGTTTCGCTACTGCATCCGGTGCGAGTTTTCGCCCGATATAGTAATTATTTATCGGTTAGCAGTAAGGCGACCTTCCTGCTTAATTTGCTTTGCACTGACAATTCGAAATGTAGGCTTAGCTTTATTTAAAATACTTACCAAAGCAGATATTTAACGAGCTCGCTGTTTCGGCGGGGAGCATCTGCCCCCTTTCCGGTAGGAGCGAGTTCAAACAAAATTTCCATAGTCAATAATCATTATATTGAGTTCTACCAAACGAACGTAGGAGAGCTGCATTAAGTTGTCGTCGCTCATCAAGCCGAACTGTCAGCACACCATGCATCAGTTCGAATTTCAGAGCTGCTATTGGAAACGAGTATGATGTCTGTTCGCTGCGACTTTTAATTGGAGTCGTTTAAACCGACTGCGCTTTCGGGTTTCGAAATTTATTGCTCCCCATGTTGAACGCTACATATTTCTATTTCTAGACCTAGTTATTTAGCCATAAATTTTGATAATAGAACTTTCCGATCATGGGCGTCGGGTACCGGGGTGTGGAGCCCATTTACCAATTATCTGCATGGATGTACATACCATGTTACACGAACATGCCACCCCCTTGCATGCTTTAAAATAAAGATATTCTGATTGAGTCTAAGTCTGCTTCTTCTTTCATGAAGTTACAGACCTTTGTGGGCCTTAATCTACTCAAGAACCTTCTTCGATTTGTTTCTGTCAGACGATCGCCTCCTCCATGTTTTCACTTCAACGGTTTTTACGTTGTCCAGAAACCTCATTTTAGGCCTTCCTCGCCTTCGTTAGCCTGCTGGACTTCGAAACGTTGTTTGCGTGTTGGGTCTTCTTTGTCCATTCGAATTACATGCTCTACCCATCTTAGGCGATTAGCTTTTATGAATTGAACTACGTAGGCGTCCCTGCAGAACTGATATTACTTGTGGTTGTAGCACAGCCCAATTTTGTTTTCGTAGAACTTTTCATTCGATAATATCTAGGTGATCAGCGCATGGCTAATATTTGAAGACTTCCGATTGTCGTCGCGGTTTGTTAACGCCCAACACAGTCGGCGGTCTTGCACTAGTCCTCAAGCAGAGAGGTTACTCGAACAGTGAGCGTTTTTAGGCTAGTTGGTTTTCAAGGAATGTTTGCGTGTTATGTGTGAATTGTTCCTAAGAGAGCAGTTGTTGAAGCTTTACTGTGCCGCACAGAAAAACTACCACAAATTGTGAAATCTAATCGGCTTCACAAAACACAGGGTGTTGTTTTTGGAAATTTTCAATTACCGCATCGTCTTGAATTATCGTTATTGATGCCCTGCACGGAATTTATCTCGTATCGTTCCTGCATCCCAATACAGTTGTGGAATTCGTTATCGAGGGCCAACTGACAGCCGATGTTCATTTTGTGAGGCAATATCTATGGTGTTAATACAAGACGTTCTTGTAACTGTTTCTAAAGCAAAGTTGAAAAAAATAGAGGACAGCGTGTTCTCCTGCCGTACACCTCTGTGTGAGATGTTTATCAAATGGTTTCGAATTAAGTATTTCTACGGTTTTATTGTCAACAAATATGGTCTGTGTCTATGCGGTGCATTATTCTTCTCAAACAACTGCCTTAATGTCGATAGTTGGTTTATTGTTCACTTGTTAGCACAAAATTTGACGTGGTACCTTTCTACCATCTCCCTTGCATATGATCGTATGCGGCTGTCAAGTATGTAGGAGAAAATCTTATAATAAGATACATTAGTAAAAGGATACCTTTGTAGTTACAGCGTTCAAGGGTATGGATAGATCATATGATTCAAAGAACTTTTTATTGCCAAATTTCTGTCATCGGTACGTGTAGATCTGAGATTCAGTTTTCACTATCTGCCTTGAGTTGTGGCTAAATATTAACATTTTTGAATCAAAATAACAAACTTGTAAGGTAAGCAGATTCACATTCAAGAGCAATTTGCGACACTGCACACTAAGCTAAATAACTTGCGGGGAATTATTTTCAGGAATGTAGCGGTCTCGAGAAGCAAAAATATATATTAGGAGTAGTATGTTATATTAAAACTGTCATTGTTTAATTTCTTCCAGTTTTTCCAGGAAAAATCTATCTATCTATCCGACTATGACCGTGTGAAGACGTAGCTAGTTAGACTGAAGTGAA
The DNA here is from genome assembly GCA_940337035.1 of Agriotes lineatus. Lineage (NCBI taxonomy): Eukaryota > Metazoa > Arthropoda > Insecta > Coleoptera > Elateridae > Agriotes > Agriotes lineatus. The sequence continues at coordinate 51,134,022 of OW679202.1, read as the reverse complement.
GTACTTAACAATCGACGTGCACACGTTGCGACAAAACATTTCCACTTTATTGTGACAAAATTAAAAATCATAGTTGTAATGCTTTCCAAATGCGAACGATATAAGCAATTACGAAGTAAGTGAAGTTATGTGATACTAAAGAAGTAGCATTTCAACCCAAAGCACATATGAAATGCAACTATGCACAACCAAAGAAAAATAGTTTACATCCAATTAATTATTATATAAATGCTTAAACACAATTTTACGAACAAGTGGTGTAGGGGGTGCATACAGCAAGAACAGAGAATTTGATTAGAAAAGAGCTCTCGGAATCGATTCAGCATAACAGCAGAAGGCCCTAATTGAAAAAGTATTAATGATAATTAAAAAGCTATTGACTAAGACGATTCGCTGATGCAATCATCGACGAGGTCAGGTGCGGGAAAGGTTGAAACAAAGGGAAAACCTGCTACTCGCGTTTGAAGATTTGAAGGAGTCTGTGTGAACAGATTCGTGGTTACAGGTGTTGCGGTTGGCACAACGCGAAATCTGCGTGCTGACGTGCTACTGTAACATTCGCAAATTTAGCAAATAGCATGACGAATCTCGAGAATACTCACAGAACGAACGGTGAAAGAAAGAGGCAAAACAAACAAGCCAGATGATAAATTCGACAAACGTCAGACCACGTGAAGGTAGAGATAACAATTTCATACCTGAGATTTCAGGTGTTTAACTTCCAAAATACTAACAGATTCTGATTTCACTTCACTTTTAACATTGCAACTGTTAATTTAACGTTAACGTTAAATCAGATGGCGTTGTAAAAAAAGTGGCATGCAGTTCAGAAATGTAGTGGAATCCATCGTTCCAGGAACTGCTCATTGTGAATTGCATACTAGACATAGGTGCGTGAGTGAGTATTCACTCACGTCACGCACGTTTTACGCTTGCTTTAAACACTCACGTTCACGCCCGCTCGCGTTCACTCACGTTCATGGCGTGACCCTCCACTTATGACGTGACCCGCAGTTTTTATTTAAAAATTCAAATTCTGATAGAACAGAACGTTCCAATTTCAAACTAATAAAGGAACGTAAACAGAACTAAAAACTCTAAAAATATGTCTTGCACGTGAAATAAATAAGTGATATGTTGCAGAAAAAATGGAAATTGACTAAAATAGCTTGCAACAAGGAATAAAATAATACTGATTTCTCGTAAAACATTTTTTGCAACCGTCTGCAAAGACATTACTTTGCAATTGACGTTTCCCTTACTGATACTTGTACGAGAAGGTATATGTTGCTATGCAACACTTTTAATTCCTAGGTGTATTAGTAATTTGTATACCAAGGCACTGAAGTTTAGCTTTTCATCACGAATGTGGATTTAGCTGCCGAAGCTTGTAGGGCCAAAGCAAGTAAACCACATGAGGGATAAAAATGAACTTCAGTGCTGAGGGGTACATTAGGTATCTTTTTTAAATCTAGAAATCGTGAAATTGCAACATTTTAACCAACTTTTGTAGGTTATGTTGACGTCGGTTGACGTTTAGCTGTTGCCCCGCCATGTAGAAAAGGTCGTAAAACAATGTAGTACTTCACTGCCGATTTCTCGTATTTTAATAACGATTTCGACGTTCTCCACTGCCGATTTTTAAAAAAGTACTTTTCTACGACGCCTACTAAAAGAAGGTAGAAGGTAGAAACTAGAATCAGCTGTCTACTATTAGCAGGTGTGCTAAAAGTAAACGACTGATTTTGAATTTAAGTATTTTAACCTGGAAGGAAGTGAGATTATAGAGTTATTCTAGTTACTTCTTTCGTTAGAGGTAAAGCGTTTTTAATAGTATATTATGATACGAGTTTTATAAGAAGCATTTTGTAGCACGCACGGATTTAGGGTACGACGAGCAAACGTGACTTGATTTCCTACCTGTAATACCTTTAAAATCCTTTAGTCACTTGTCAATAATTATTAATTCGCAGAAATGTGATTGACTCTAGACACAATATTCACAACACAACAGAGGTGCGAAGTTCCGTTGCTGCAGGCTGCCACACAGAAGTACAATGCCCTCCCGCTCCTGCTCTGAATCTTCCACATGGGAGAGCAGCGGAGGAGCGGAGCACCCTGCAGTCTTTTATTCGTTACGAAATATTTAATGTGAAATGGAGGTGAAACGTGAATCGCGCCTTGGAAATGTTTCACGTTCACGGCCCGATTTTCAAATATTACTCACGTTTACGACGGGACCCGCCGTGAACCAGCGTGACCCGACTGTTTTTACGTCAAGCGCCCATCTCTACTGCATACCACATTTCTTCTAGGCATAAAAGCTCGTGGCTATTTGTCAAATTCTACCAAATTTTATTTTTCCATATTAATTTAATTAAGTACCGACCATGTATAGTTCATTCAGCGGCCATCAAGTATTACAAGATCAGCCAATAAGCTTGTCAGTAAACAGCTAGAGCTGTTCAATGGGCTAGAGCAGGGGTCGACAAACTTTTTTTGGAAAGGTCCAGAACGTAAAATGTGTAGGCGGGCGGGCCAGGTAACAAACTTGAAGACATTTACATGGGCAATTCTACTCATAGAGCAAAAAACAGGTTCATTTTTTTAATAGGAAGTGATATTTTTACATAATATTTATATATACTATACATGTTAACACAAAAAAAAACGAATAAATTATTTCCATCTATTAATAAACCTATCATATAACTGGTTACATTTTGTACTAATGCGATGAATGTAATTGTTTTTTTCTGAGATAATATTTCATCATACTGGAGTTCGAAAATAGTACATCCTATCATTAAAGTTGTTTGCAAATGGCCATCTGTTAATAATGATCTGTATTGCGATTTTGCATCCTTCATTTTCGAAAATGTCCTTTCACATTGGTAAGTACTACTCCTAAATAAAGATATAAAATCCCGAGCATATGATTTTAATTGAGCGTATTTATCTTCCGAAAGATATTTATAGAATTTGTTTAGATCCATTTCTTTAAACATCATTTTTAGCCTATCATCATTTTGCAGTTCAATCACTTCCAATGGAAGGTCTAACGGAAGCCCCTCAATAATTGTACAGCCAAATGGATTTTGAAATATGGAAATGTATTTTGCACTTGCATCAAGATCCGAAAAACGCTGTTGTAACTGTAGTTTAAGTTCAGAAAATATATCCGCCGCGATTTTTTTTTTTTTGGAATGAGGATTTCGCTAATATAAGAAAATTTGTACAGCATGGAAAATGGTCAAACTTGGTTAATGTGATTTGTGTTTCAAACAGTGCAAAGTTTTGGCGATATGACTTTACGATAGAATACAGTTCATATATGAGCACTGTTTTTCCTTTTAATTTTAAGTTAAATTCCTTAAGACATCCCAGGATGTCTGCAGCAAATGCTAATTTCCATACCCATTCATTGTAAGATAATGGTGGTTGTGGGCAGTTTTTCTCATTTAGAAAAATTTCTATTACTTCAGTCAGTTCATTTATATTTGTCATTGGTTACAGCTCGTAATTTGATTTATTTTAAATTTTTTCATGAATTAACCCGCGGGCCGGTAAAAACAGACGGCGGGCCGGATATGGCCCGCGGGCCGTAGTTTGCCGACCCCTGGGCTAGAGAACAAACTTACTTCCAACGAGAATTCTTATCAGTGCTGAGAGTCGTAGGTAAGTAGTTGTAATCCTGCAAAACTCTTAGTTGGGGTATAGTGTCGGTGGTATACTATACTTACTGCTCTTCACAGTGCTGATATAGCTTCTTTAAGACGTGATTTGGGATCTATGTTCATTTGACCTTTCTTACTTATATTATTGAACACCATCACGCCTAGAACTGTGTAATATTAGTTTTTATATACCCTGTCTTATTGGTCGCAGTACCTAATCAGTAGATTTGTACATTTTATTTAAGAGTATAATACATTTTCTAACATTTTCTCTCTACTTAACATGTTTTGAACTGGTTATCTAGATGTGCGAATGGGACTTACATGCTTTTCACTCTTTAAAATATAGAACAGACTGTAGTTTAGACTTTATGGCATGGACGTAAATGGAAGACCACTCCTCCCCTTACTCTTGAGCTCCCCTTGGCACTTCAGAAGTCGACGCCACTGTAGGTAGGTGTAAAAGGAAGCCGTTCTGATAGTGTGATTTAAAAGCAGCACTCCATAAAATTCCGTTTGCAATAAAACACGTCGGAGGCGGCATTATCAGAAATATGTGCTTAAAACCGTCAGTCGACATTCCTAGAGCACATGCACTTACAAAAGAAGTTTTCACCCGCAAACAATAAATACTTTCTATGGAACGTTCTGAGCGGAGCATTTCAATTTCGTTTTTGTGCAGCAAAAACGAAATTGTTGTATTGATTCGTAAAATAGCTTTCTAAAGCATATAGGATTTTCTCTGAAATAAAAGGTATCATATACAACAGCTCCCGCTTTGTTCTGCTGTTTTCGTGCCAGTCCGCTTTTCGCGAATTAAGGAAGTCGGTAGATTGTTCTTGGGAATTAACAAGAGTTTTCCTTTCAGAAAAATTCTTTTCTTTTGCCGGACGCTAATCGACTTTTTAAATTTAATTAGAAATCTTACCTTTGTCCAGGAATTCTGCTCGCTCTTTCTTGGGAACCTGTGGAAGAATTGATTATTGCAACCTGTAATACATTTGCTTTTTAATGTACCGTTCGTACATTATCGGAGAGACTGATGCCGTGGCAGTTAGGAAGGACACAAATGACCGAAAGATTAATGGCTCGGAAGATGAAATAATCAGAAGAAAGCCAGGGCTATTTATACAGTAGCTGTCTATTGATTTCGACTCTTATGGCGACGTGATTGTTTTACTGATCTCTTTCGTCGCTCGCTCTAATTAACAATCCTTAATGAGTCTATTGCGATTGTTTCTAATTGAATTATGTAGACAGGGGTAATCGTTCGAACAGATATTATCGGAAAAAAGATGACTTTAACAATGTAACCTGGAATTTTCAGTTAAGCCCGTATCGATGTAGCAAATGTTAATGCCTTAACACATTAAGTTTGGTACTTCCTACTACAAACATTTTTAGATTGATTATGCGAACTGGTCGTAATTACAGCATATTTATCACATCCCAGCGCAGATTACTCTTCCATAATGAGTTGAGACTCTGCGAACTAATAAGTAATAACTTTTACATTATTAGCAAACTATAAGCGTTCAAAATGATCGTTAACTGTTTTACCTTTCACTAACTTTATGAAAACTTTAATTATAGCTACTAAATAGTTCAAGAAGATTAACGTTTTCTTATAGTAGTTCATCTTATGAAGTGGGAACGTTTTGAAAGTAATTAAACGTCGTCCCAAAGAGTTGAATATGTTGAAATGACCCATCTTTTCGGCTATAATTGTGAAAATCAAATAAGTAACAACTTTTCCTATACGCGACGACGCAAGCAAAGCACGTTTCATCAAAACCGATAAAAAATTTGAAAAAATCCTATATTTATATGATTGTTAACTTTCGAAAAAATTTATGGTGGATTTGGAAGAAATTAGGGTTTCCAAAACCAGCTGTGAGGGCAGACCTGGACAGTAATTAATTACCTTGCAATTAAATTACTAATTAAATTCCATTTTGTGGATTTACCTAGGAATAGAATTACTTTTCAGAATACGGTGGTTGTAATTGGTAATTGCCATCTTTGTTATAAAGTACTTGACAATTACTTTTTGAAAGTAATGTGTATAGATGGGACGTACATGTGATGCGTCTTGTGTAGTGTAAGCTGTGCGGGGTGTAGCACTGTAGCTTGTTAATAATTATTCTGTAAGAAGCGAAAATATGCCTGCGGTAAGTACAGATTACAGAGTAAAGTACGTTAAAAGTATAATTACATTTTTTCCATAACAATTGACAAAACTAGCTTTATTAGACAATATTGATTCATAATACTTATTTATTAATTTCAATTTGCATGTTTAAAATAATATACTGGCACAGGGCTATCTAAATGCTACTAAATACAAATACACGACAACAAGTGAAAGTAATTGAACAAGTAATTTATGTTGTTCAGTTTCAGTTACTAAGTAATTGATAATTGAATTACTATTTGATTTATGTAATTGAAATCTCTGGTAACTTGCCCAGTTCTGTCTCAGCGAATGACTTATTCAAGTCTGCCTCATCGACTCATAAATACCACACCGCGCTAGCTGTCCCCTAACTGTATTTCTGTCTGAAGAAAGTGTAACGAAGACTGAGTGAGAGTGGGTAGCTTTACGCGGGTAGAAATTCCAGAATGTTGTATGAAGGAAGTACATACTCAATAGAGCTCTAGGATTTGCACTCACCTAAAAATACTAACTGTCATTATACACAGCTTAAATGCAGCATAAGCCCAACATCAAGAGTGAAAGAAACAATGCAGCGATTTAGTTGTACGAGCAAGATTATACATACTGGGCAAGTTGCCATTTACTATGATTATACCTGTACGACCTAACGTAGTAACATACCTTGAAATAAAAAAAAGATAAATACAACTAGTAGACATACAAAATTTTGTTGGTAACTGAACAACCATTTAACCCATGTAACAGATCTTCAAAATAGAGTAGAAATTTCAAGAAAAGTAAGGTTAAAAAATCTGCCATATAGCGAAGGGTTATATGCCAAATAAGAAACTGACATGACAAAGTAGTATTCAGGGCCTCATTGCTTTATAATGTCGAAGCAGGACTCTCAATCAGTCAATAATAGCTAAATTTAATGCATTTAAGAAGTGGACATGCAGAGATGCTGAAAGTTTCGTGAATAAGGCATACGTGTAATGTAAAAAGTAATGAGAATGGGTAAAGTTGGAAAGCTCCTCAGAACAATTAAAGAGGGGAAACGATACATCCCGGAAAATTAGAACATTGTGTGGTGCAATCAATGAAAATCAAATTGTGGGAAGACGTAAACAAAGAATAAGGAAATGTCATGGTTAGAGATATAAAAAATTGAACAAGGATATATACCAACACTAGAACTGCACAATATAAATGCAACATACATGGGACGTTCAGCTATTTTGAGAAGATATTGGCAATACACCGAAGAGAATAATACGAGTAGTTGTGATGAACCTGATAATCTTAGAACTGTATATTATTCAACCAAACTTTTTTACACTAAACAAAAATGGAGGCAGTCGCGGGTAGGAAAGACAGTTTCTTGCACCAAGGAGATAGTTTAATGTACAATTTTGTTGTGAAAATGCAATACTATTTTCGAGGTATCTTGCAAACAAAGCAGTTTCTAAACCTCATTCATATGAATAGTTTTCGTATTTTAATAGGTAGGATGTATCTCCATAATTCTTAGAAAATAGGTAGAATGAGTAAATTGTATTTGAATACCCTGTATCTCGGAAACTATGTTCAGAGTATCGGTCGTTTCATACTGTTTTTGTTCGATTTAATTTGTATCCTCTTTCTATTTCTTCAACATTTTTATTTACACTATGGAAATAGAATGCTTTCTGATCATTAATCAATTTTTATTTTTATTCTATTGTTAGTCGTAGCCTCTGTAGTTAGCCTCTTTTTTAACTGTGTGTGTCTTCTGATATATATTTTGTTCACTATTTTTAACCTTTATGTTGATGTTTGATTTTGTGGTTCAAGAGCATACGTTATTTTATGTAAATTTGACAAGTATACAGCATGTTCACGAATGTTGTTGACAATAGGAGAAAAATATTTGTTATTAATTTTACGACGAAAAGTAATTCTTTATAAAACGATCTGCTTATCAAGAAAATAATATTACTGTACAAAAATCTTAGATTTGATATACAGTGTGAGAAACAATTTAAAAAAACATGAAAATGTTGCAAGAGACAATTATCAATATTTGTTATGTTACACAAAATTTTTATAAAACAAAGTAGCTTTTAATCTAAAATGAAGCTCCAATACAAAATTTCTAATAAAAAAGTAACTGAATGAGCCGCAAACCATTCGTGAAATGTACGATGAATTTATTAAGGGGGCTGAAAAATCTATTGAAGTGGGAGGTAGCTACGTAGAATAAATGTAAAAAAAATAAATTTTGATTAGAAATTTTGTATTCAAGCTTCATTTTAGGTTAAAAATAGCTTTGTTTTATAAAAAATTTGTATAAAATAATAAATACTGATAATTGTCCCTTGAAACATTTTTATGTTTTTTAAATCTTTTCTCACCCTGTATATCAAATCTAAGATTTTTATATAGATTATTTTCTTGACAAGCAAATTCTTTTATGAAGAATTAGTTTTCGTCGTAATATTAATGATATGGATTTTTCTTCTATTGTCAACTCCATCCGTGGACATACTGTATATGCAAAAAAACACAGTATAGCATCTGCAGTCCATAGATTTGTATTGTGGCAAATTTTACAATTATGTGCAGCGTGGAGTAACTTTTTAATTTTTGATGTTTTTATCCGTGTACTTATATAAATTTAAATAACCTATAAACTATAATTTAGATATACGAGACATGGTATATCAGAAATGTGTGTGTTAATTTTATCCCTTAGAACTCTTCCAAGTTGTATAACTTTTCTCGATAGCATTTTGCAAAAATCATGTTTTATACATATTTGTTGGCTTATAATCTTCACCGAACGAGTCGTTCGGTATCTAACGCAATTGGTCACCGATTGGTTTTTGCAAAAACCACGGTCCGGTGGCGTGGCAACTGTCCGTTACTGTCACAACTCGAAAATCTTTCGCTGCCTATTTTTAACCATAGGTCGTAGTTGTAAATCAGTTTGAGTGGCGTTAAAGAAATACAAATAGAAACATATTTAATTTAAGGAGTCATGCTATGCATATTTTTGATGCACCCTGTATGTGCATTTGCCATTGTAAAATTACTTTTTCCATAATCTAAGCCAATCAGCTATTATTTAATCTTTTCTGCAAAGCGAATGTTTACTTCGTTTAAAATATACCTTTTCACGTTGCCTGCGCACGGAAGGAAATGAATTTGAAAAGTTTCTACAATTTTTTACGTGAGGGATGTGAAAAGGCCTAAACGACTCAAAGGCCAAGGGTTCAGGATGCCGTTCCCATTTGGCATCCCAGGACAGATCCTCGTCTGTATAAAAACCTTTAAATTTAGAGTTGAATAATCAGGTACCTTTTACACAACACTTGGTGTATAACATTCCGGGTTTTTATATTTCCTGAGCATTGTTTGGCGATCGTATGATAATTTTCTTTAAGCCATCCAAGGCAACGTTATCCTATTAACGACAATTGCCTCGAAAGCCTTCGTTCACATTTCCGTATTATTTTTCTACTTAGCCCGTAGCTAAATTCGTGCTATGACAGATGCAATTCTGGTAATTATTCTTCATTTTTTAACACTCGAAACCTGTATGGTTGGATGACATTTAGACACTGGCAACATTTTTAAGATCGTTTTTAGATAAATTTGACTAACGTCTATAAATAATGTACTATTTAGTTACAGGTGTTCACATGCCTAAGTTAACATTTCTTAAACATACAAGGTATATATGAAATATTTGTTGAGCGACGTAGAAAATAAAATAGAAATTTAGGGTAAAATAAATTTTATTTTTCAACGTGCTGTTCTGCGAGCTCAATCTATTCCAAAGCTACTCAAGACTAATTATACCATTTTTATATACAGATCCGTTAAGACCTTCAAAATAGCTATTACCTCCCTTGATCACTTCCTCATTTGACTGTAATTTCTTACCGGCCATGAATTTCTTCATGTTTGGGAACAAAAAATTGTCGATAGGAATCATATCCAAAGGCTACGGTGGATGGGGGAATAAATGGTAATAAAATTGATTAAATTTTTCGTCAGTGAATTTGGTAGCTGGCACGAGGCGTTATCATGATGAAATAATTTTGTTTGCCCTTCAAATGGGACCGTTTTTTGCGATCTTCGTCAAATTTTCCAGCAATGTACAATAAGATTGAGCGTATATCGTCGAACCCTTTTCCAAATAACCTTATTTTTAGTATAGGCTGAACGCGTATAACTACTACACACAATATGTGGTTTTATAAACCATCTTCGCCGGCAGGATGAGTAGGTGACTAGCCTAACCTGTTGATAATGAAGAATGCCCTTTCACAGGGGTCATGACCACCAAAGGTATTGGCATGATGGCGTAAGATGTAATCACTATCCGAGTATGAGGTTCGAACTAACTACTTGCCGACTTCAAACGCAGAGAATTTCCGAGCCGGCCATACGCTCTCTGTCTCTCCGCATAATCAATTAAGGTTATACCTTTGGCATCCCAAAATATAAACCATCGATAGAACGCTCTTCTCCTTCTTTGGTGTCTGTAAACCAGGATGTTTCCACTGCACCGACTGTTGTTTAGTTGCAGGTGTGTAGTGGTGAACCCATTCATAATTACAATTAGAAATTACAATTTTCTTGGGATACGCTTTTGCTTTGAAGGCAGCCAACGCAGCACCCAACTGGCCGAGACTTTATTCATATACAAAACGTTGGTAATTATATCACGTGTCCATTCAATTGAGATACCTTTGACCGCGGCTATTTTTTTGTGTGCCTAACCTACCGTTGCTCCCCGGAACCGCTTTCGCATTACTTCAAGTGGCTCGGGCGTCGCTTAAGCTAATCTTACCTAAGTGAAACCAGGAACACCCGAGCCGGAAGTGGAACCCTCGCCCGCACGGTCCAAATTTCGCTGTGTAAAAGTAGGTAAGCTACTGGAAAGGATAGGTATACACGTGCGGAATCTACAAGTGTTGTAGAAGCCGTCAATATATAATGTAATGCAGTGTCAACAATTCCGAAATGAGCTTGGAAGGAGCAAATTTCAAAGAACTCCACCCCTCCTGAAGGCTATTCTGGTGCTGTGGGACGGTTTCATCCAGACTTGGGCCACAATAGACACACAAGGCTGATACATTGGATGTCAGATATGCTGCAGTTTAGACCTGGAGCACGATTGAACGCGAAGATGGTCGCCGGCACGGCAGAGATGTGGTAATTTGCGATGAACTTTGGTGGGTCCAAAAATCTACATAAACAAATCTTAATTTCCAATCGGTTTTTGACGGCCCACTAGGAGGCCTTTGCGATACGGCCCCTCCAACAAAATACGTTCAAAGTTCAAAGTTGATCTAGATCCGGTCAATTACCGAATATGCTACCATGACAAATTCTTTAGACTCCCACTGCGTACACATTGAACGCCTCCACTGTAACACTTTCGGTTTACTTGCTTCTCTGCTACCTAAATCTACACATTCGGGTGCGGAACTGAAATCTGAAGGGAACCATTTGACCATCGCTGCTTGATGTTCAACGCGAGCATACCCGCTTACGGGGTGAGATTATAAGCTTGCACGCAAAAACTCCCCGCGGTAGCCTAAAATGCCTTTTCATTTCTTATTTTTTGTTCTTAATATCTGCTCTGAGCTCTCCCGTTCGTTTTTTTTATTTGTCTATATGTTATATCTTTCTGTTGCTTTTTCTGCGTTATTTTTCATGGGTTTTCTGTTATTGGCAGTCTTCTGAGTTTTTTTATTTATTTCAAGAGTTCGTATTTTTTCTTTAACTCCTAATTATTTAGAAATGCCAGCTACTGCGACTATGTGAGCTATCTCGACTTGACGAAGGCTTCTTACTTCCTCTCTTCTTGGTACTTAATGTCTGCTCAGGGAAGTAAGTTACCGTCCACTTCCTTGTGATTCTATCAAACCTGTTCAGTTCGACAAGGTACCAATCGATAGTTCTAAGAGTATGTTACAACGAGGATAGCAAAATATCAATTGCTTCGATTTTGTGTTTTCCTGGACAGATCTCATTCGTACGGATATGGTATTGAACCTCAATACCGCTAGTATTGCTGAGGTTTAGTTTATAAGCGGAATGTGATATTAACTCAGGATAATATTCCAATCATAAATCAATATTTAAAAATAAAGTATATGAATTTTTACTGGGTTCAGGTACTATGATTCTGCTTTTAATAAAGAATATTCAATACATATCATAAAGCAAACTACAGTGTAGTTTGTAATAACCTAAATACAAAGCTAATATGATATTTAAAAGTTAATTTATTATGAAATGTGAAATGAATTATAATTAGCTAAATATTTAAAAATCTAGTGAGTAATAGATCCAGAATTCGGAATATAGCATGTTACTGTAGTGATATAATAGAATAAAATCAACAGGAAAATTAATTGTGAGAAGTTTGATAGGGAATTTTGTATTGGTACCAAATAAAAAATAAAAGGTATAAAAACACGTAAGTGTTGCATATAAATAAAGAAAACGAAAGCAAAATTATGGTTACAAGTGGTATTTGGATCCTGCATATGCTTGCCAATATTAAGGATACGATATTGGTAGAAGATCAGGTGCAGGTCGTTGCAGTGTGGGAGCCATCGACAGCGTGAACAGGTGAAGACAGTTGGAGGTGGCTTTGTGGAAAGCTGATCAACCTAAACTTAAATCATCGAAAATCTGTACCATTCAATAATTGTAACACTATTCCAACATTGGACGTAGGTCGCAGCTCTTTGATACCGAAGCATTGCAGAGAGGGAATCAGTGTAATTAATTTTTTGTTCTATCAAAAAGTCTAACAGATCATATTCTCTATATCAGATTCGCAGTGGAAATTTCTAATTAGTTTGCATACTGGTAGAGTTAATTCTGAATGTAATAACATGAATAACTATTACATTACATATATAAAAGGAAAAATAGTGTCTAGTTATACATCCAAGTGTCCCAAACTACTACTAAAAATAATTTTAGATCTTAATTTCCGCTTTACTGTAAGATGCGCGTAAACTGTTATATTTTAATTCTTCTCCGCTATAATCCACACATTGCCTTTGTTATAGTAATTACTGCAGAAATAATTAACAGATGCTTTCCTATATTACAAATGCTATTTTTCCTAATAGTAGCGCCGCGTCTGAGCAAATAAAATAACTCAGATCTAAAATAGAAAAATGGAAATAATCGCTGTGATAATTTTTAAATTAAAGTAGTTATATAAGTACTTATGGTAAGTTATTTGAAGTAAGATATATCGGTTTTTACTGCAAATCATAATTGTAAATGGTGGCAGCGCGCTACGGAAAACAGCGGTATTTTAAATTAAAATGTAAATCAAGTTCGACTTATCGCATTTACAATAATGGTTTTATTTACTGGACTTCGCACGACACACATTTTAAATTACAACATATTAACTTTATTTATAGATTGCAATGTTAAATTTCTACTGTTTTTTTAATAACTTGTAGACACTACGACAGTAGCCACGTCAATACCATATCAATGTTTGTAATACAGCTTCACTAGACCAGAAACTAAAGATCCAAAAAGCGAGTTCGGAATTGAAATTACGCTCAAATGATCAAATAAGGCGTGCGTTTCTGAGCAATAAATAATGGCAATTCTAGCGAAGCCTGCGAAAGTGTACAGAATGCTTTTGTCTTCTCTTAATGAGGGAGATTTTTATTTAAAGAGCCAGTCTTAATACTAAATGATGGATGTCCAGACCGAAACAAGCCTGCATCTTGTGTGGTTGTAAGCTTTTTATTGCTTCATTTCTTCCAGCATTGTTGCTATAGGCGGGTTTTTGCATTTCGTTCATTGCTATGGCTTATTGAATTCGGAATTTATTGTCAGTTAATTATATTACTGAGGTCGCTCGAGGGCAGTAAAGTTAACCAACAAACTGTTCGCCGAAGCATTAATTTCGATAACATCGGAATTTGTTTGCAAATGAGGTAAATAATCAGTTTTGGGCGGCAATAACAGTAATTTTTAGTGCCATAGGTTGGGGAATTTATCAGTTCCTTTGAACCAGCTGAAGCGTGCGCGGCATTAACAACGTAATATGGAAATTCGTTTTCATATTTTCCATATTAACTAAAACGACCCAGCATTAAGTGGCGAGTCTAAATGGGGGCGCATGGTTCTAAGGAGGGGGCTAATAAAATTTTGTTGCGACACTCAAACGGCCATTAAGATGCAGCTTGCTTGTTTTTGTTTTATGTTTGGCGCTAACGCATCTTGCCGAACGTAGGACGAACAGCGCTTATTTGGAATCAGAAAACGGAATTACGTTACGTAAGCAACCTTGATTTACACCAGTGTAGGCAGTTTGTTGCCTCTAGCATCCTATTCATTCATACGAAGGTCATTCTTACGAAAGATCTCTCAAAGTGTAATGACACCGTATAGCATTTTATTCATTAAGGTTTTTTTCGATTTGGTCATGATAATAAATTACTTTAATGCCTGGTGTTTCTAGCGGCTTTTTTGCACACATTGCTGATAATTTTCTTCCGCTTAATGGAACATAAATTGCATATAAGTAGACGATGCATTAATACAGTGATTCCCAACCAGTTGAAGGCCACAATTTTTAAACAGGAATTTTGAAGCTCTTCTGAAGTTCTCTATGATTACAATGAGTATTGTTGAGTATTTAAACTACAAAGTTCGGGGCACTGACGCCTTGCTATAAGGAGCCTAGGGGCCATGGCCCTACCATAACAAGCCAATCACTTAATATTTTCTTTATTCTGAATGAAACACTTTCTTGTGTTTCTTTTACATCATTCCTCGCTTTTTAAACCTTAAGTAAAGCACAAATAATTTTTATTTCATGTATATAAAGTGTATGATAAGCGCCGCTTGCTTTCACTACGAACTGGGTCAGATTGAGGTGGCCCAGCTGAGCACCAGCTTTTCGACAGTTTATATGCCGTACTGGCGTATAGCGAGGAAGGACGTAAGTTCAAAGATAAGGCTGTTTCAGCAGAGAATCTGGTCCAATTCGGTTTGGAGGTGCTCGTCTGGCTGAATTCGATGCTTACAACTTTGTAACGTAGCTTAACTTGAGCCCGTATAGATCAAGCAATGCGGAATTTGCGTCCGAAATTTCATTCGTTTGCAAGATCTCCAACCCGCGCGTATTAGTTAATAGTTCTCATTATATTATTACTTGGTTTAATAATTAGTGTACTACTTGTTGGCGTGCATTACGCATCCTTCATCCGCCATGAATAAAATAACAGCCTTTTTCGTCGTGTTTTATTTACGAAAGAACGCAGGTGGATGCCGTGTACACCGATTGTAGCAAAGCTTTTAAAAAATTGATCACTTTATCTTAATTAAAAAATTGCAATAGATCGGTGGTTGCGGCAACCTTCTGCGTTGGGTAATATCGTACTTAACTAAACATTCCCAGTTAGTTGTAGTTAAATGATTCCGTTCTGAACTCTATTGTGCGACCTCAGGAGTACCTCAGGGTTCGCATCTAGGTGCCTAATTTTTAAATATTTTTATTAACGATATTAGCAAATGTTTTAAATCAACACAATTTCTCTTATATGCAGATGATTTCAAAATTTATGCGAAAATTCAAGGTTTAAATGACTGCCGCATGTTTCAAGACGATCTCAATTTATTTTATGCCTATTGCTTAGATAATAAATTAACATTAAACATTGAAAAATATTTTACAATAACATTTACAAGAAACAGACATAAAATAGATTTTGACTATATCATCAATAAACATTTGTTATTGCAAAAATTAGAACTAAGAGACCTAGGCGTCACTTTTGATACAAAAATGATTTTTGACGTTCATTATAATAACATTGTTCAAAAAGCAAGTAAAAATTTAGGATTTTTAATTAGAAATACCAAACATTTTAAATATCAAAAAACACTTATAATCCTTTTTTATTCTCTGGTTAGAAGTCATTTCGAATATGCATCTGTTATCTGGTCACCACAATATCAAGTTCATATCAACCGTTTAGAAGGAGTACAAACAAAATTTGCAAATTAATTGTTATATAAATTTCCACACTTTAAATTTCATCCAACTCCGCTCGGGAAAAGGAGAAATATATGCGATTTAGTAATTATTTATAAAATAATTATGAATATTACAAACTGTGCTCCGCTATTATCACTTTTTTCGTTCAGAATTCCTGCAAAATCTACCAGAAGCGACCAACTGTCATCAATTCGGTTCAACCACACTAACTCAGCCACGAATTCGCCTGTATCTCGCTTATCACTTTTACTAAACTCAGAAATAACTAAACAGATCTCGACATCTTCTCTCTTAATTTAGTAAATTATAAAAAAAATATCACAAATAATAATTAAACTGGATACTTTCGTTGCAAATAAACATTATACATTATAATTTATTAAGCTCTTTTTCTTTTAGTTGAAGCACTTTACCTTATTACTCTGTTTGGCAATCTGGGTACTATTATTATTATTATATATATTAAGTTAATATTAATATTATGTTTACTTTTGCGTTTACGCTCTCCTTAATTTAATTATAATTTTTTTAATGCATCTGGGAAATAAATAAATAAATAAATAAATTTCTACAACGAAAAGCTTGAAATGCAGAAGTTAAGTAGACCTAGCCATAAATTCCTATTATTTTATGATACGTATTATATTAGTTACTCATTTTATGTGAACATAAACTTAATTCTCAAACAGTGGAGATCTAATATTTTGCGCAATTATACATTTAAACGAAAAACGAAAACGAGTTATTCTATTCAGTTTATCATCTTTTATTAGCCTGTTGGGTAATTTTTTCACTGGTGCTAACTTTTGCCAGTCCATATGCGAAATATTATATCTCGGGATGTCGGAAACTGTCTTTGTCTGTGAGGGGGTGGAAAATATATTTTACAGTTGGTTGGCCTTGCCACTAAAATTCTCCACGAGCCGCCACTGGTTCGGGGTATTTCCATCTAGCGCTTAATCCTGCACCTTGTTAATTACTATTCGACAACAATTCTCTAGCATGTTTCAAACAATTAATCTAGTTCCATATAGTAGTTCCTAGGACACATTTAAATTTCTTGCAACATGGGCTGTATCAATTTTTACAAATTTAGGCTAAAATTAGTTTGAAACCAACTAGTGACGTTAATGAAACAGACTCCGTCTATAACAAATTGGGAGATGAAGTGAAAGAAAATGGCCATGACGTGTATTATTAAAAAAGAAATGTTAGTGCTAATCATGGTCTAGTGATACCATAAATTTATTCTATACCTACATCCTTGTAGTTCGAAAACACGCCTAGTGTTGCTAAACGAAGCCATTTAGCTTTCGCAAACAAAAGGGGTTGTTTAACTAAATTTCGCCTTTTGTACGTTTGACTTGATAAACGGTTTTTTTTAAATTATTGAATGGAAAAAACAGACCACCTGGGCGATTGAGCTAAGTTAGTGTTCAATTCGATTAAAGTGTGTTGAATGTATTATGAGTTTGGATGCTGATAAGGATAATGTAAGTTGCATGCGACCCATTACCTCTGTTGCACTTTCAGCGCTGTATGAATGGTCATCGACATCAAAAGATAAAGAGAAGCCGAACATTATAAATGAATGAAAAATACTCACACCCTATAAGGGGATTAAAATATTGACACTTCTTTTAATACTCTGTAAAGCTATGTGTTGTATTACTAATAAATATATACCCTACCTCAAAGTGTCAACCACAAATTGAATGAGCAATCTGTTGATATTAACCAGCGTAGTCTCAGTTTCAAGTTTTATTATTTTTAAAGTTAAAAATAGGAAAACCCTAGAAATTATTAGAGTTTTGGTGTTTTATACTCAGAATCAAGTCCAGTTGACAGTATTCTAAGTTAAAATTATACAAGCCTGTTTTCAAATATTCTAGAATGCAAAGAAACCGCTACGGTGGTGCAAGCAGATCACTTACACAATCATCACCCTTTCTTCTGGTCTAAAAACATTAAGGAAAGAAGTAAAACGGTGCTAACATAATTAGTTTTTGTAGGTATGGCTAAAAGATAATTAAAACTACGGTAACTTAATGTTCAACATTCTGGAAATTAAATTTACTGTTTTTTCGAATCGCTTTCGTATTCGAATCTTTACTTTGTCGAGTACTTTGTACATTTTTTAGTTCAATATTATATGAAGACGACATGACAATACAGATTTTACGTTGTATCGCTTTCGTAATGCAATTTAAATAGAACTAATAGTTCATAGTGATATATGTATTGGTTTTTTGCAACCATAATAGTTACGTGGGTAACCTTCAAAATACATGAAATATGGACACGCACAGGAGCCAGGAGTGCACATTTAGTGGGTGAAATACGTTAATAACGATAAGTAGTAAATTTACTTAGTTTATTTTTGTATAATTTTTGAGTAAAAATAAATATTATTATTATATAAATAATGTACTCGTCCTTCCAAGTGGTCATCCAAAACCCAACAATTGAGGAAACGCATATATGGGAATAGAAGTCTGAATCGACACCACTGCTCCAAATTTCGGTATGTTTGCTGAGAAACGACGAGATACTATTTCGTTGGTTTTGGACAAAACTTATCCTTCGAGAGAGAAATATTTTAGTATTTATAAGTAACTGAAATGTGTCGATTAAATGACAAGTGACCTTAAAA
Source organism: Agriotes lineatus (assembly GCA_940337035.1). Taxonomy (NCBI): domain Eukaryota; kingdom Metazoa; phylum Arthropoda; class Insecta; order Coleoptera; family Elateridae; genus Agriotes; species Agriotes lineatus. Next base: position 51,115,486 of record OW679202.1, on the reverse strand, counting down.
TTTGTGCAAAAATGAAGGCGACTGGACTCATAGCAAATTACTTTTGTCCATAAAAATTTTTCTTAAACTAGTATATTATTTGATTTCTTATAGTAGGTACATAGCTTGTACTTACAAAATACACATTTTAGAATTAACCATTGAAAACCTCCATCTCTTTCTAAATTAAAGAATATCAAGGACAGTGGCGGCTCGCGCAGAATTTTTAATGTAGAGCCAACCACCTAACGTGAAATGAATTTTCCATCCTCACAACAAAGATAGAAACCGATTTAAATATTGGGCATATAAGCTGACAATAGTTAGCATAGTGAAAAAATTACCAAACTTGACAGGTTAATAAAATATGATGAACTGAATCGAATATCTCTCTTTAATTTTTCGTTTAAATGTGTAATTCGGCAAAATAATACATCTCCTCTGTTTCCGATATAGATGCATGCGTGATTAACGTATGAATATTATTTAAAGATGTACGATAAAATTATACTACTTATAATTTATTGGTAAATACCAATAAATTATAAGTAGTATAATAAAATGGTAATCCTAGTTATTTTGCGAAAGTCCCAACGTGCAACGTCTTTTCGGTCATAGTTGTACACAAGGCCGTCCAAGGAAGCGACCTTTTTTCAAATCGAACGTGCGAAAATTGTAATCCGAAACTCGACACGCGTGTGCTATTGCAGAGGTCAGGTCAGACTGAGCCTGCTTGAGGTTTGACCCTACGCGAATATGGCTCCCGTTGAATGTTAAATATCCTTATTTTTGGATCTACCTCTTTTCGCTCTACCCCTGCTGCAGTCTATAAACTGTCTAAAACCTGGGAGCCGCTTCGATCTGGCACCAATGCGTCCGTGAAAGCAAGCAGCGCTTATTAAGTAATAATTACAAAAACTGTTACTTTCAGAGTAAACATTCTTAAATGACTGGTTTGTTATGGTAGAACCATGACTTCTTGGCTCCTTATAGCGAGCCGCTACTCAAATGAATCTGTATGGAATTACATTATACAATAGAAAATTTTAATAAAAAAATAACAAAATGCTGTTTACAAACATATAAGGTGCTTATAAAGGGTGGTAGTAATATATAGAGTGTGCCCAAAAAAGGAGGGCTTGTATGGGGAAACACAGGAAACGTCGAATTAAAAAATGTATAACGCAATCTTTAGGTCAATTAAAAGTTGCTATGGCGAAGTTTTGTCAGTTTCGCTTTAACTTTAATATTAACGCTAGAGAAAATATAATTAAATATCCAAAAATTATCTTTTTCCAGATAACTCAAAACCGAAAAATCATATCAAGGTTTTCTAAATCTCTTTTTGTTAGTCCTTTAATTATGCAACTATTTTACCATTTCACCAAATTTGTATCTCTTACTACTACCGAGATCCCCATACTGGCCCTGCTTATCTTGGATACGCTGTATAGTCAAAACAATATAACCTCTCTTAGCCAGCATATGTTAACAAAGAATTTGTTTATGTGATGCATAATATGTCTTTACAATAATAAAAGTAAAAGTAATCTAAATTAAACGTTCGTAACGGATAGGGCGAGGGACTACACGCTGCGTAGCCCCAGCGTTCACCGGGTCTAAATTCCTTTCACTACATCAGAAATATTTACGCAACCTCCTATAGCTTAAATTTCAGTTATAGTAATAATATACGACATATTTATAAAACTCATGCTATTCTACTATAAAATGTTATGGTTGACCTTCAACTGTTTGTAAATATATCTATATATAAAGCTAGTTAGGTTTGACAATTATAATTCAATTGATTCCTAAATTAATAATATTCGAAGTTGTTGCAATTTGTATGTAAAATTAATTTGTCAGTGGGTTGAGTATTTATACTAATTGTTTTAACTGATTACGCTATAAATTATTTTTTAATGAAAAATTGCCGTAAATGGATCTGATTGTCAATATTATTAATCGCTCGTTTACAATCAATTTGCTACATCACCTTGTAATAACTGTAAGTTATGACGGATTGTCTTTGTAATACGCGTAGGCTGTTTAAGTAATTCCACAGCTAAACTATATTCCAATTCTTGTTGTGTAGGTGCAGTATGAACCACTTTAAAGGATTGTTATGAGTTAAAACAATAGAATAGATTTGAAATCCAAGTAGCTTGGAAGTAAAAGGTACTGAATGATTTTGTTATTCAAAATGGAAGGGTTTGTGTAAGTGACAGGAATTCAAGCCGCAAATTAAAAATAGATGTCTTTTTGTTTGTGACATATAACCACATTCTCTAGGCTGTACCAAATGTATGAACCATATATTTTTTTAAATTAAACCACAAGCGCTAAATAACCTACCAAATCTACAACATTTTATTTAACTAGCCAGATATGAAAAATATTCCCTATTTGTTATTTTTTAAAATGAAAAACTAAAATGTATTCGCATTGTCAATTACTTGGGCAACTTCGCCTTCGATAAATAGATTTTTAGAATTTTGGACCGTTTAGAGCCACACTCCCCCCCCCCCCCCCCCCCCCCCCGCCTGTGCAGCGCAGGGACATCTGGCTGAATATAGTTACGCCACTATTTTGGGTTGTATACATAACAAAAACGAGCACAAATGCATCAACGCTATTGAGTTTGCATAATATGGATTATTTAAATATCGCTCTTTGTTTAGAGGCTAGTAAACTGTGACAAGATTTATTTGTTGCAGAAGTAGTTACACTAAACAACAAATAAACAAAGGCTTTTCATCGGGCCACCCATCAGGGTGTTTATTTATTTATTGGCATTTTTTGCCCACGAGGCGAGTGTCTGTGATCCTAGAAGTTTATAATAACTGGGGATTATCATATCAATGCATGTTATGTGTGGTCGGGTTACTTTTTCCACTAGAGCAGTCTTTTAAGGAAAGCGCCATTAACTTATCCCAAGGGTTACCGATCCATGGGACTGCGGAAAAATTCAGCCTGCGCATGTATTCGAACTGAGTTCGGTTAATGCCGTTTAGTGCTTTTACCACTGAACCACCCATTCGTGTAGCACGATATAACACTCCATGGGCGCCGGTTTCTATTGATGAAGTGACTAAATTCAAGGAGAACGCACTCCTGCTAGTAAGAAGAACTTTAAAAAATGGTACTACTCGAATTTGTGGCGTCCATAGAGGAATAAACAGAGAGCTCACGCGTACAAATGAACCACCTCTGTGCTCTTACAGTACAGAATCGTGGTACCGACAATTTTGCAGTACTGTTTGGCGGAATTTGGAACGCTAGTGAACCGATAGTATTTTACTCTACGTTTAGATCGATTTGATGCACATCAGATTTATATTATTTACGGTACTTACATTGAGCATCATAATCCAACCTATGCAGATCAAAGCAGACGCTATACTTACTCTCAAAATATACAAAAATGCAGTGATAGTCTGCAATAATCTGAAATAAAAATTCTTCTTACAGTAAAAAAGGTTAAGGTTTAAAGTAATTTCAATTCCTCCAGCTGGGGGTGGGCTGCTATAGGGACCGTGCTTCCCTCTTCAGCCAAAAACGGGAGTTATAGTATGGGTGAGAGAAAGGAGAGGTGGGGAATGGAAGAGGCCAGGAAAGATGGAGAAACACTGAACCAGCATTTGCCTCAGAGAAAGTACTCTGTCGACTCAGGAAAACCACCTAAAAACCTGAATCAGAGCAGGCGGCCGCGGGAATCGAACCCATGACCTCCCAAACGCTAAGTAGACGTGCTAACCACGCCCGAATTATGTTTTTATGTGCACAGTAGTTTCGACAGGGTAGTGCTAGAGGGCGCTACGTTAACTCAACTGTTTAGCGAAACATTTACTAGATGTAAAAATACTGTCAAAATATAAAGGCAGTCATCCACAGTCATTTGGTAAATATTACTTCGTTTACGGCGTTTGGAACGACACTTCGTACGCAATTTTGAAGTAATTGTGAAATTGAAGCTCATCCATACCTAGAAATGCAGTTACATGTAGGCCAGGTGCTATTCTTAAATCGAAATCAGCGCTTTGAGTGGGATGTTATCTCGTACTGCTACTTCCCCTATTTACATAAATAGGATTTTCCCCAAACTTTCACTCGATATCATCTTCACAGCATATAATTATTTCGGCTCTGCAGATTGTGATATTGATAATAATCGCGGACGAATTCAAAAGGCTCTGTATTAATGATACTGACGCGTTTTACAAAGGGCGTAGAACTGCAAGTCTGGAAGATTCGACATGAAAGCTCTCATTCAAGTGTGTACATATGATACGAGAGTGTCAGATCTCAATGCATCAGTTTACAATCGGACGTTTACATCCTACAATAAAGCTTTTATAGCGTGCAGCTTCTGTGGAGCGTTTATTTTAAAAAAGCAATAGGTTTTTTGGGTAAAACTCGCGCCACTTCGTTTTTGCCTCTCTGATGTAAGGAATAACATGTTCTGGCGACATCTGACACTTGCGTCGCCCCTTTTGCAATGGGAACCAGCTGCTCATTTATTATTTTGCCGACTTTAACTATATTTGCTTGTTAACGGTAACTATATCGTATTGTAAATGTTATTTGTGGAAATAATAATGTGCTTATGAATATTTTTTATTTTATTGCGGATTTAAACTACCTAGAGATGCAGTTTTTAATTCTTTCAAATGATTTAAAGTTTTAATGCGATTGAACATAACTTTTTTGGGGATTATAAATAAACATTCTACCCCACCTTCATATTTAGAACAATTATGGTTGCACAAAAAATAATACAAATAATAGTGTTGTAAAACCCTATTGTTATTTGAAATTTGCAATTACACTGAACCCTTTATTCTAGGAGTAATTTGTAATTCCATTTGCTGCACTAAGAAAATGTTCAAGATAGTAAGAGAGACGGGAAGTGAATATCAGCCCAGAACGGCGAGGCGTAAGGATAAGAGCTGAGAAATGCTAACGGAAGAAGGAAAAGTAATAGTGAGATGGCCAGAACACTCCTCAGAGATGCTAATCAAGAAAGACAGGAACGAATGCTATGCTGAAAGGGAGCACCACACAGTAGAAGAACGGTTGGAGGAGCCAACGATGCTAGAGGTACGCAATAGCATAATATGCAGAAGAATAATGATAAAGCCCCAGGCCTGGATAACATCCCAGCTGAACTTATCAAGCATGGAGGAGACCAACTCGCAAGGCAGATGCATAGTATACTAATAAAAGATATATGGAAGACAGATGTTCTGCCAGAAGAGTGGAGTAATGCCAGAATTTGTCCAATATATAAAAAGGGCGATCGGTTAGATTGCCAGAATTACAGAGGCATATCACTGCTATGTGTAGCATACAAAATCTTCACAAACATCTTAAAAGATAAAATCACAGCATATGCAAATGAAATCGTAGGTGACTACCAGGCAGGGTTCAAAAAGAATAGATCCACAATCGATCAGCTATTTGTAGTCCGAAAAATTATGGAAAAGGGATGGGAATTTAATACACCAATATACCAGGTATGTGTAGATTTTCGACAGGTATATGACAGCATTGACAGAACAGCTTTGTACGATGCCATGGAGGAACTATGCATACCATCCAAACTGACCAGACTGGTACAAATGACTATAAACAACTCATCCAACCGAGTGAAGATACAGAAGGTGTCAGATAGTTTTACCACGGACAAAGGATTGCGACAAGGGGATGGACTGGCGCCGGTGGTATTCAATCTAATATTGGTTAAGGTCATTAGTGAGATGAGCATACACACCATGAATAATTCCTATCAAATAGTGGGGTATGCTGATGATCTGAACATAATAGGACGAACCGTGGTAAGCACAAACGAAGTATTTACGAATTTAGAAACGCAAGCTAAGAAAGTAGGCCTTCAGATCAACAAAAACAAAACCAAATGTATAGTAACGAGACCAGTAAGGAGATTGGGACAAAGCCTAACCATAGAAGACCATAACATCAAAGTGGTAAGGGAATTTAATTACCTACAAGCTCAGATGAACGACAACAACGATATGACGCAAGTAATACAACAAAGAATTATCGCAGGAAACCGAGCCTACTATGCCTTATAAAGAATATTTAAATCCAAGATAATAGGTAGAGGGGCCAAAGTGAGACTATATAAAGCAATAGTAAAGCCGGTGACCACCTATCGCAGCCAAACATGGGTGATGACAAAACAAACTGAAGAAAATCTGCTGAGGTTTGAACGCAAGATTCTGAGAAGAATATATGGGCCAGTACAGGAAAACGAATACTGGAGGATTCAATACAATCATGAGTTAGCAGAATTATACCAATCTCCGACTATAGTCTACGCTAAATTACTAAGGCTAAAATGGGCAGGACACGTAGAAAGAATGGAGGAGTGGCGAATACCGAAGAAAGTGTTCGGAGCATAGTTCGACACCGCAAGAACAAAAGGAAGACCACGACAAAGGTGGCAAGACAATATAAAAAAGGATGCTTCTGAAATACTAAGAGTGAGAAACTGCCAAGTAGCAGCAAGAGAAAGAGAGGACTGGAAGAGGAGAATAGAGGAAACTCAAGCCCAACTAGGACTGTAACGCCATGAAAGAAGAAGAAGAAGAAGAATTTGCTGCACTAGGCGTGTCGTGGAACTTGCGGTCATGGCACTTGTGTTGAGTGAAACTTGTGGGCAGAAAATAGAGACAGTTTCGGTTAGCTGTAGCTTAAGACTAGTTTGTACTTGGCACAAAATGCCTGTGTGATGGAAACGATATGTGTATGGCCACAAACCCCAATATCTTCTTTTTGACCGCAAATGCAGCAACCGCAACATCCAAGGAATCGCATCAGGTCATCATATAACACCTAAGTGGAAAATTACGTTCCATTTAGTTTCATCAGTTAACATAAGAAATAGTCTTGCATCTCTAGCAGCTCTGTAGATAAGACACAACTGAGAAACACAATAAATGTTAAGATTCTGTTATAAGCCGTATGCTTTGTTATTTTTGAGATACCGACTTAGATCATATAAAAAGGAATTTAAAGTTATTGAAAATACTTACATTAAATTCTGCGGGATTCAGTTAATATCCAGAATGTTTGTTTCAAATTTCTATGATTTACTGCTTTCCATGGCACATTCAAGAGTGTCTCCCGGGGGTGCCTTCATATAACATCTTATTTAATTTTAAAATAGATAGTTTTTAAGATATTCCAGTCTTCGTGCCGATTATCTAGGTGTTCTCTGAATCAGAATGATATATTTATATTGATGCTAATTGGCAATTAGAACAGCTTATTAAAACTACATTTTGATTCATGAGCTAATTATACTATGACTGTTATTGACATGCAGGGGATAACACCCAGCAGTGTGCCGCCCCTCATGTCAATATAACATTTGGTACCAAACAAACAATTCAAGTTCTCGTATCACTTACTACTTCCCCTTGAATGTTCTAGGATAGCTAACTTCTAGTAAGGGTTGCACAATTTCATTTAACTGTACCTTTTAACCCCACGTTTAGTTACCTGTTGTTCGATAACTTCTTTGGCGAACGGAATTTAAAACAAGCTGGAGGTAAAGCGTATATGTAGAAACAAAAAGAAGAAGTACACAAACGATGAATTTCAGAAATGGAAGAACCATTTAAAAAGAGATTTAAAAAAACTCTTAATCTGCAAGGATGAAGAGGGCAAGTGGGTGGTGTGGAAGAAAGTTTGAATAGATGGACATTTCAGGGAAATTTGAAATGGGAATGAAACAGGGGAAAATGAAATGGATAGAGATCAGCAACACCAGAAAAGGGACGAAGATCATAATATAGGTGGAAAAACCACCGGCAGAAGTCGTGGGAGTGATATATTAATTGAAGGACAATAAAAATCCAAGCGAAAACTATATTGTCGCACAACTGTTAAAGTTTGAAAAAAAAATACTTGGGGAGTAGGTTGCGTAACTTAATAAAAAATATATGGACTAATGAAGAAATTCCGAAAGAGTGGTTAAAATTAGTAGTCCAATATACAAAGATAATGTTGTTGGATATATCGGACAACGTGCTTGTGGGCTGTTTGAAGAAAATACAGTAGGAAATATCTGCTAAAACAACTCATAATAGACCACCGTCTAATATTTAATCAATCAGAGTAGTATATTCTCTAAATAAAAAATCCACTTTATCATTTTAATACTTAAATGCTGCCATGCACCTACTTAGATTAATCTATATAATATTTGCAGTCATAATTTGAGATTTCATGAAACAGTTCCAATTGTCAAATTATCCTAACATACATTGTTACATGCCTAACCCGTTGGGTGCCAATTTTTCTATAGATCTTTTGGGTAGAAATGCAGCATTAACTTAAATTCCCGACATTGACGTCGTAACTAGCTCACGTGGGATGCCGGAGATATTCACATACAACTTACTGTAATACGCTCCGCCGAACCACACCAAGTAGATGAGCTAAAATTGTCGAAAACAAGTCTGTCCTACGGGTTGATATAGAAGTCGAATTCGGGTATTGGACGGCGGTTGGTCATGGTTAGAGTGCACAAATATATGCCGCATGTTTGAACACAGGATATGCAGACTAGCGGCTGTTGAAAATGTCCACGAATTATTAAAAATGCAGTCAATTGACACCATTTTTATAGTGCATGTTTCGCATATTTTTCCGTTTTAGGGCATATTTGCGTGTATAAGTATATCTGACAGGTTTAGAACATATTTTATGGCATAATGTACTGTTGTTGGTGCATGTATTTAATTTTTTATTTTAACTAACGAATAATCTTCAAAAAGAGGGTTAAAAAAGGTAGATTTTTTTATAACAATATTAATAAATATAGATAAAAACAAAGGGCACAAAGTATTAAAAACCATCAACTGTGTTCTTTGTAGGGAAATAGTTGAAGATTTTAATTTAGATCTAAGTTCACATGTAATTTCAAAATTGAAAAAAGTGCCAATTACGTCTTGATGTTGAAAGATCGTTTTCAGATTATACACTTATATCATCAGACTGACGCCAAAACTTTACTATGGACAATATTGAAAAAAAACATTGTAACTTATAACAATAGAATGTAAAATGAAGCCAAGAGCAAGATTAATTCAATAATAGTTATTATTATTTATTAAAAATGAACTCCATATTATTTTAGCTTGTGCTACTTAAACAACTAACATTATTATAATAATAATAAATAGTTTAATTATAACTGACTGTAAAACGCTAATAAAATTATTCAAAAAAATTATAACTGACGTATAATTTTTAACTGCATAAAACGAAAGTTCACTGCATATATAATTTTTAAATACATATTAAGTGCATATTTTTAAAGATTTTTCAGTATAATATACGCATATAATCAAGGTGTATAATTCTGCGCTCATTATTTTGGTGAGTAACTTTTGTAGATGGGATAATAAACTAATAGATCTACAGTTTTCTAGTAAGTATTTATTGGAGATGATTATAAGGTTGTATCCTCTCAATTTTAGCATTTCTGTATTGATACTATCTCCGCCCTCCCCCTCGGACACTTGCCGCTTTTCATTTGCTTCAGGGCTTCTCTAATTTCTTGAGTTGTAATTTCAGGGATTTCTTCGAATCCTGACTTGATTATTTTGCTTCTCATCTCTAGATTTGGTACTTTAGACGAATAGAATATGCTTTAATATTTTTGTTTTTCCCTTTGATAACCTCGATTTTAGTATTTTCGTGTGAGCGCTTCTTTGAGTTGTACGACTGAATATAAAGAACGAATCAGTCAATATATACCTAATAGATTTAGGTGCAGGAATAGTATACGACATTGTGTAAGCCAAAGGTCTGACTTGGTAAGAGCGTACGGAACCGATTGAGCAAAGTAACAAAAGATCCTGAATAAAAAACATCATTTAGTAGGTACTCAACAAAAAAATTGTGGATCTAGTTGACTCGCAAATACAGTCGTCAACAAGGCTTCTGCAAACGTTATGTTATTTGTCACATATGACTATCTTTCTTACACGTTACAAACGAAAATACGATACAGAATCGAAAAGAGTACAAAGCGAATGAATGGAGATCGATGGTTAACGGGTGGTTATCCACCGGCAGTAAGGTTGATACATAAAAAGTTTAGGTCAGGAAAACGATTGGCGTCGTTTATTGCTTACAAAAGTTTAAAACTTTAGTTCCAAGATGGGCGAAATTTAGCAAACCGCGAATTTCCCTAGTATCAGGATTAGAATAATCGACAGGCTTACTATTTTATCGATTTTGTGTTCATAGCAATACATTATCTGGTCAGCAATATCTACGCTGCCGATATATTTGTTATTATAGAATTCTATGACTTGGACATGTGAATGCAACTACAGATTCATCTTTCCTTATTTCCTTTATTTGGGTTTCTTTTGATTTGTGACAGTTTGCTAACCCTATACAAGCACTTGTATCTTGCTATCTTCTATCCAAGGTTTCCTGATCATTCCTCATCGTTTGAAAACTTCCACAAGCCACCTTGTCTTGAAATTTGGTAACATTTGTTCTGATCTTGACGACTGCACCAGTAGCTGAAGAATTTATACTTTACATAAACCTAACTGTTGGAAAACTCTATAAAAATGAGCCAATTTTTGAGCTAAACGTTCTTCAAGAGTTCCTTCTATCTATTTCCATCTTCTTTGTCGACGTATGTATTTACATTATAAACGCATCCCGATTCATAATCGCATCTTATCCACAGCTTTATACCCCTATTCATGGAGACCAAGACGTGGAATAACTAGATACGTTGTAACGCCTGTAGTTACCACAATTGATTTTCTCTTTCCTTTTACAAAACCTTTAACCGCCTGTCTGTTTCCAAAAACAATAATTCTGTACTGTCAGTATTCAGATTGGCTGGTATGATTGGGTCAAAATTTTTGGGGGTTGCCTTCGACACAAAATCATTTCGTTACGTTGCTCTTCCACAGCAACGCCCTGTAGTACATGATTAGCTTGCCCTTCTTCTTCAACGTTCTTGTCTTTCCTATTGTCTAACCCTTCAAACTGTTCGGTAGCTGAATCCACGTTAGTTTTTCTTATTCAACAAATTCACCGCGCTCGCTTCCAAGATTAGTAGAGGAATTGCTAGTCTTTCACGGTATCAACACTGACTGATAAAGTCAAATTTGCTAATGTTATCGTATTGGGCCAGACGTTATTTGCCACATAAGAAAAGACCAAAGCTCACTAATATAACCAATAATACTACACTTCTTGACCACAATTTCACCTGATTCGTATTCACATGTTGCCACTCCTTCTTGCTAAATTCCAGCGTTGCCAGTTACAATATAGCAGATAGGTCCATACAGCTAGAAAGGGCTAGTTAGCCGCAAACTCAATACAAAGTTAGTAATTCAGATAAGAAATACAGTACAACAAATTCATTACAGCCCGTTTAGTATGCTGATGTCAAGGCGTCAAAGGAGTTTATGTAGCGAACAGCAAACCTTTTCGGTTTCACCCTAACTGGAGGAGATAGTTAATCCCATTCAGTTAAGCCAGGAAGCCTTCTAACTGGCCGTTTCGTCTGAAACAAATGTCACTTACGACAGTTATTGCAATTGTCGGTTTGTTTTTGACACGTACCAATTTTTTTCAAAATATGGACAAATACACGGTACCAGGACCAAGCACAAATTGTGAAATGAATTTACAATGGGAACACAAGAGCAAAGGAGTGAGCCTGAAGGCAAACGATTTAGCGTACCGGCGATCACAGCACTCGTTTCCTTTCTATTAGCATTATGTTAGTCCTATTGTGCGTTGTCTTGTGGACACACGGTAGATTCAAGAAAGAATTGCGACACTATACTTTCGTAATGCTTTGCTAACAATCTATAATATATAAATTAGGCCAATATATTATGTACAAGTAGGAAGATAGATAAGTTGTTTGTCGCTACCATCTCTTTTTAGAATTATAGCTACAGCTGTTTAGAGCTTTTTTACGTGAGCATAAGTTTGGCCAATATAGTAATTCTAGAAGAATATTATACCATTTGAATTGTGTGGGCATAATTTCGCACTAGGTCTAGGTTAAAATCATTAATTTCCATTGGGTTGTTCAAAAACAATGTCTACATTCTGTTATCTGGAATTGTTTTGTCATAATTTAAATATAAAGATACGGTTTCCAATCACCTCTAATCGACTATCCACTTCTCCGCTTGAACCTTGACCCGCTGTAATAAATAATTATGATGCTGATTAGGCCATGAATTTTTATGGCATTTTGAAGAATTATGTCATAAAATCCTTAGCGGCAGTAAGGGCAAATGCAGCCTTGGATGACAAACGATTTTTTAAAACGTACGCATCACGGATGTTTAACTGGAGTTTATGGCTTTGCGACACGGTTTATGACTTTAGGGATATAAATACTAAAACAATGGTTCTTTTTCATAATATGGACTCACAATTGACACAGTTAATTATAATACTATGTATAACAAACTTGTAAGCTGAAGATTGAGGCGCAATACATTTCTGAATTAGATAAGAAATCCATATGAACTAGTAAATTAAAATACCAAAACAGAGACTAGAGTCTAATATCTCGCAGAGTTTTTGTGCCATCAGAAAACGAGTTTAAGCTTTGTGGTAGTGAAGAAAAACAATTAAGGTTCTGTTGCGATAATATTTGATTAATCAGTACTATTGCAAAGACATATTTCTTCTCAAAATGAATAATTTTACTGGTCGAACGGCTATCCATAGCTGTAGTGGCCTATATTTTCCAAACAGAAATATTTTAATATCACATATAAGCCAAATTTAACTCTAATCGAATTCCTCATTTTGTACTGAATTGTCAATGAAATTATTTAAAACACTGTAAAAGACTATTACGAGGGTCACTAGGAACCAAGTTAGTGAGATGTGAGCGTAATTGTACGCATACGCCAAAATTTGGTTCACCTATCAATTCAGTACCTAATTGTGAGGTTCCAAACCAAATTTCATAATAAGTAATAGGTTGACATCTGACCAAAATATCCATTTAAGTTCAGAACTTGGATGGGAGTTTCATGGCTGTTTCTCTCGGCGCCTCGTGGTACGGCTGCCACGGAAATAGTTGGTCCCGGATGTCATAATAACATCATGACAGTCGTTAGTGGGGTTGGAAGTCCCCATAAAATGTACAGCGACGCCTATAATTGGCCTAACAGCTGTTGGCTGAGTACCAAAATAAAATAAAATAAATAAAAATAAGTGCGTTATTAGTCATGGAAAATGACCGAGAATATTTTCGTGCCATGACATTCTACGACGTTAAGGCTGATCTCACTGAAAACGATTGCAAGGGCCTTGTTTTAGCTTTTGGTGTTCTTGTCCCACCTCGTGCAACAGTTTACCGATGGTTTGCTCAATTCAAACACGGACATTTTTCGTTAAAAGACGACAAGAAAAATGTACGTCCTGCAATTGCAGTGACTGCAAAAAATGTGGAAGATGCATCAACCTCTGTATGTTAGGAAGCTTTGTTCTCGCTGGGTGGCACATGCACTCCTTACAGATCAAAAGCAGGCTTGTTTGGCATGGTGCAAAAAAAATGCCAAATTCGAGAACGGTGACGGCCGTAAAGTTTTTAATGTTATCACGGGTGACGAGACTTGCTATCAGTAGGACCCATAAACCAAGCGACAGCCAACAGTTTGGGTATTTTCAGATGAAGAACCTCCCAGGAATGTCAAACGTGGACAAAGCGTCGGCAAGAAGATGGTGGCAACATTCTTGTCCGCAAGTAGCCATATGGCAACTGCTCCTTTGGAAGCTCTAAAGGCGGTTAATGCCAAATGGTACTCTGAAGTCTGCTTTCCGTTTGTGTTGGATAAACTACGAGAAAATAGTTCTTACTTTGGATTGAGAGGGCTCTTTTTGCATCATGACAACGCAGCGCCTCACAAAGCCTCTTCCAAAAGTCAAACTTAAACTTCGTGGAACTCGTTTCGACAGTCTTGATGAAGCTAGATATGCGTTTGTGAGTGCTCTAGACGATGTTCCTATAGAAGACTTTCGTGAACGTTTTAGATCTTGGTTTAGGCGTATGAAGTTGTCCATTGAAGCCAAAGGAAAGTATTTTGAAAAATTGTAATTGAAATATTTTACATATCTTTAACGAGTTATTTGTAACTCACTCCTTTCCTAGGACCAAGCTGAAGTCTTCGAGAATAGAAAACATTTTGAATGTTTCAAATTAAAAGACGGTTCAAGCGATAATTCCTTTTATCATTCTTCTTTGTTGCAATTCAAAATATTTCAACCAGTGTTTGTTGAAATCCGTTATGAAAATGTTTTACCCCAAGAATTGCTGCTAAGCCTCAAAACATGACGAAACCTACGGATACATAGCATACAGCTTAGCCAGATAAATATTGTGGTAATTTATCATATTTACTACCATTTAGTACTATCATTTAAATTTCTTAGTTCATGATTCATACGTGGTCTTCGTCCATTTACTTGATTGCCATACACACGTACATAGATTTTCGTCTCGCATCTGTTTAGGAATTGAAAGTACAATTTGAAACTGTACCAAACCATAGCTAGACCAGTGGCATCCATATTAGACCTTTCAACAATTCCTTCTGCCTTTCGCAGTGTTCTTTACGTATGGATGCTAAAATAACAAATGTGTAGCACAAACAGAATTAGACGAGCATGTGTTACCCTGCTTAAAGGTAAAAGAGGACTTTCAAAACAAAAATAATTTATTACGGTTACCCGTTTTGACCAACCAGCATCGATCTATCCTATTCCAGGTCTATTTATCAGTTCAACCTCCATCCATACTTTTCTGCAGGTGAAAACCAACTCGGTTTACACCAATACAAAGTAACCACAAAATGTATTACCGCCGAAACGAAATATTCCCGACTTTCTTCCAACGCGAACTGGCAACGACTTGAGGTTTCTTCCAATATAGCAGTAGTCTTCTCTGAGGGTTCGCTCTCTCTGTAGCGCTGTGGACTTCGTTTGTGTTGTAGTTACTTTAAGCACACTCTATTTTCCTGCTTGGTCCGACTTACTAATGCACCCTCAATATTTTCTTAATTTTTCCCAAAATGGCGATATCACCATCACATATACTGTGCGTTATTCCAATCTTCCACTACTGTGGATTTTTTTCCATATGTTGCGTAATAACCCGTTGCTTTGTTCACTCTTAAGACTTTTAATAGCATCATGCACTTCTGCCCGTATTGCTAGTACCGTGGTCTAAATATTCGTCTTGTATAGCGTTTATGGAAGCTTCCTTTCAATAGGGTCGTTTTCGTTTCCATCTTCTGCACTGACGTCGCTCAAGTTAGTAATTCGTTAAAATGCTGGGCTCCTAGTTGTGGTATTTGCTATTTGTTACATACATATCTCCATTTTTACCTATGCATTATTGCTTGGAGGTTGAACACCTTTTTTTAACTGATTTATAATTTTGCGCATGGTCCTTGGTTGATTATTGCGTCATTGCTCTTCAATTTTCTCTATATTTCTTTGTAAGGTATATATGCTCTCGTTGTCGTCCTTTCTCCCTTTTCTGTCTTGTTCTCATTTGTAATGCTTTCTCGCTTATTTTCTTCGATCTGTTGCCTTATTGCATTCGTCATCAAACCAGTATTTGTGTAATTTTGTTGGATATTTTCCTGAACCGCTTCTACTATGGCTTTCTCCATAATATCTCACTGCGCCTCAACATATTATGTGCCAGACAATGTCAGGGTTTTCTGCTTACTGTATTTTGATATTTCAGTTGACCTACAGATTTTAGCCTTTCTGTTTCTCATTTCTCTGCCCTTTTTTTTCTTGAAAGTCCTAAATATTCCGTTTCATTTTACAACAGCCAAGGAAATGATCAAATGAACAGTCAGCTCCTACCTCCTTGGGTATATTTTTGTGAAGGGAACGCGTTTCGTCAATTATTGGTTTGCTTCAGTACCAAAATCAACTAGTAATCTTATTCCATTGTCATTACCTGGGTCATGCAAGCCCTGTTGCCCTGTGGTAGATGAAAAACAGTTTGCTTTCCCCACCTTCGCATCAATGTCACCAATTACAGTGCCGAGGTCATTAGTACTGCAGTTCTTTTTCTTCAATGGAGGCATGTGCACAGATTAGGTAGCTACTATAAAAATGCTCTTGGAGCTTTTGTTTCATAGTGTCTCGCTTAGAGGTTCAAATTCACATACTTTAACTATCTATTAGTTTATTATTTAATAGAAATTGCTTGCCTGGCTCATGGCGTCCTCGTCCTTTGCCGCTATAGAAGAAGGTATATTTCCTCAGTCTCTACTTCTACCTTTTGTCGTCTTTGTGGATTCCATGCGGTAGTACGAGGCTCTTGCTCAGAATTCGTAAAGTGGGCTTTTTATGGAATGAGATTAGTCGCATGCCCAACCCCAACCCAAGATATACAAATATACATTTTACTGTCTTTTACGAAAAATAAACAATATTCGCTATTAGTCAATAAATATAGTGTTTTATGTCACATAACAGTCGCCACCGTGGCCGAGCGGTTAGGGCGTCAGGCTGCGGTGCCACGGTATGGGGTTCAATCCCCACATCTGGCAACTGGCGGGCGGCCCATCCAGTCGCTTTAAAAATTGGGTACCGAAACCACAGTTGTGGAAGTAGGGAAAGTAAGGCAGTCATCGAAGGCGTGATACTAACCACATCGCCCAGTACGTCGTTAACGGTGTGCCAGATTGACTGTGTTTCGGAAAGATATTTCGGCCACCTTGACTCGCCTTGTCTCAGGCCATGTTCCTACATGGAATGAAGTGCCCGAACTTTACTTTATGACAGAGAATATAAGGTAATGTAGAAGAAAATTACTTACAACTGGTAAAAGTAGTTGATCATGCAGCTACGATTATCTTAAAAGTCAATGCCTAGCTTAAATTGATGAATTTTTACAGACTGGGTAGCTTTATAACTCTCTTCAGGTATTTTCGATAGAGCGATTTTTTCTTGGGTAATTAGAGCACGGCTTACTGCTTGTAAGTGCTGAAGAATACATATTTCGTGTTGAAATTGGAGTCAAGGAAGATGATTCCCATAAACCGTTTAAAGATTTCACTGCATTTCTAATATAAGAAAATGATTAATTAAATGTTTACTTGCACAATTAATAAGCCAAGTGCCGTCCAGTTCTTTTAAATTTTTTGTTGTAGCTAGGTGCTTCAGAACAGACACACAAATAGTGTTAATATATCAGCATAAAAATCAGCTTGGCTGGTAATAATTTCATAAATTAAATAAAAAGTAAATCCCCTGTTCGAGTATGTTTTTATAAAACATGCACGTGGAGGGATGTAAAAATTCCCAGCTATTTAACATGAGAAATCTCCACCATTTTTCTTGGAAATAGTGGATATTTGCGCAACTTCGGCCAGAAAGTTTCAATTTTTCATGCTTACTCGCCTCCAAATTGTTGTAGAGAACGCACTATATCAGGAGCAAAATATGGAAGATGAAAATGCCTCAAGAGTGTAATGGCCTTTATAAACACTTCGTCAAAACTACGGGCGCTAGGCGTTTTTTGTCCACTTCAAATTTTGATGGGAAAATAATAGAACGCTCGAAATTGTTATAAACCAAATTTTTACGCTTATAATCCGCTTTTGCAAAAAACATAACTGTTGTGATAGAAATACTTTTGCGTCGACGTCCACAAAATTACTTTATGAGGAGTCTTGTTTATTATATTCGTTTAGCAGCTAAAAATATTTAATTTTTGCGAAACCACAAAATCTATATTTTTTAATCAGGTTTCCTCTATGCTAGAGATTAAATTCGGCTAGAATAACTTGCTCGCTATTAAGTGTTTACATAAGTATGCAATTTTATAAGCATTTTCCCCTTTTTTCAGGCTACTGTTGTAGAGAAACTCATAGAATGTGCCACAATGTATTGTTTATGTATGTCTTATTGTTTGGTACTTGTAAATTTAGTTTATCTTTAGTCGAATGACATCAAATACCGATTTCCTAGGAAAAAAATTAGGCTCCATTAATGCTAATTATATCCAGGTATAAAAGCATATTCTGGGAATATAATTTAAAAATTTAGGATGCCTTCCTGCCGAAGTTCTTTTTAGGCTGTTATTTTACGGTTTGCATAATTTGTAGCACGTAAAATTTTCCAGCCTAACGCACATTATCGAGGCGCAAAAATTTAAATGCACCTTTTACTAGTTAATTTTCCGGAAACTCGGAAAAGTACCTTTCCTTGCAAGAACGATTGTTCGCGGCGCTGATGGTAAGAAATTCTTATTGTAGCTCCATGCACATAAATTAATTCAGCGCTACCGAAACGTTCGACTTCCTAAATATGTTTAATATCTTATGCCGCTTTATTACGAAGGGAGATAAAAAGAGAAGTTAACGTTAATATACCGTTAATGAAGTTCTTATGTATATGCAAGCATTCTAATTGGATTACCTTCTGTAGTAGCGGAATCACGAAACCCTAAAACAAGTTTGGAACAAAAAGTTTGCTGACACAAGAGCTCATTTGTGAACTTTAAACAAATTATAACTACATTTAAGTGGGATTTGTAGCAGGAGAGTCGTGCATGTTTGATGAGTTTCAGAATATTGGGAATTGTTTTTGTTAGAATACCAAATTAAATCATTCAGTTTCTGAACATGCGTTTCTGTATATTTACGTATCATTTGTAAAAATTGGATACAATATAATACAAAAATGAAATTGGTACAGTGAGAAACCGGAGAATTTTAAATTTTTAGGAGCCACGAGTAATCGCTTTATTTTTATATCCAAATTTTTCCCCCCAAAATATTACATTATCAACAGTACAACAACCCCTGTAACCCAAAATTATTTCCTAGTAAGCATATCTTCCCTTTTACAAGTAGACTAAACGTAGAATTTGGAAAATTAAACGTCAAATACCAGACAGTCGCAACATTAACTTGAAGGAGCGACGCAGAGTGGCGCTTGTAGTTCGTAGCAAATTTAAGACGTGCATAGGGTTAACTTGCCCCTAACAGGCAATTTCGTTAACTTAATAAGCCTAATATAAACAATCTCCCCGTGCTCTTGTAAACCCATAATCTGATAATTCAGAAAGATGTACGACACGCATCTCTCGGAATGTAGTAAAAGTAAATTAGAAACAATATTTCAGTAAAAGCTAACATTGTTACAAACTGCTCTCGAACATAAACAGTGAGTTAAAAAAAAACGCACGCAACGGAACCTTTTTTCTTTCCTTGTAAGGTTATTGGGATGTTTCTATGGTGTACTTCTTCATACCCTTTCCCGCTGCTTTTTATTCCTTATGAGTTGGCGATCTCTGTCCGCATGACTCCTCTGACCTCTGCCTTTTTTCACTTCTTCTTTCCAAGTTCAGAACTCTATCATCGTACACTTTCTTCACTAATCGTTCTACTTTTCCTATTCTACGTTTCTTCATTTAAGATTTCTTCATTCTTTATAATTAGTCCTAATATTTGTATTTTTCTGCTTGTTCCATTGGTATTCCATCTATCATTTACTTTTTTAAATTGTTTTTATGGTCATTTCCTTTGATTTGTGTATATCTATATTTACCTTTCTTACCTAGTTCTTCATTAAGTCTCTGCTGTTGTCAATATAGCATCGTCCCAATACAAGTTCACATTTTCCATAATGCTATATTAGATTCCTTCAAAACTTTCTTGCATTTTTGCACCTATCGCATATTTGATTTTCTGATTTCCCATTCGAAAGAAACAACTTCTGGACGAATTTTTAACATTTAACCTTGATTTGACCTTTTCAAGGTCACTCCAACGAGTTATAAACTATCATTTTGGACATAAAATTTTCCGCTTTTTCCGAATCCGGCGTCAAAAATAGGGGGTTCCCTTAAAAAAAAAAAAATTTTTTGACCTTCAAATGACCTTGAAAGTTGACGCCAAGGTCAAAATTATTAGTACAGTCAAATGGCCCCCATCGTCCTGAATAACTTTTGTCTGAACATTTTTTTTGTTTGGCTTAACAACGGAGATATTCGGATGCGTCGATTAAAATGGCCCACCCTGTATATATACACACACGAACATGTATGTCAACAAATAATGAAAATATTCTCAATTAAGAACCAAGTATCGCACCAACATTATTAACTAAGTGATTTACACCGTATTGAAGGAATGCAACGCTCTGCACTAGCACCCTCGGGTCCGCCACGGAGACGAAATGCCCGCTCACATGACGCATTTGAAATTATGACACAATATTGTTTCCATATTTTGGACAACCGTCTCGCAGACCATTTTATGGGGTGTAATTAATAGCACCGCGCCGGCGACCCCATGGGTCAAGAAATCGACACCACCGAAGGGCTGAAGTCGGTTAGAAGTAGTGATGGGCTTATTCGAATCAAAAATAACCTTTTATCCGGTTATTGAAATAACCTGTGTAACTCGGTTTTCGTTCCAAGTAATCGAATCAAAAATAACCTCAACCTGATACGTACTTCGTGCCGCGTCTCAGCGACCCGAAATTCTGTAAATAATCATAACTCATATAACCTTTTCTACTATGTAGGTACTTGATTGACCCAAGTGAGGCTCGCCGAAGATTGTTGATGTTATTAAGACATTTGATACTCCTAGTCGACGAGTTAAATTTATGAGACATAAAGTTGTGCTACGTATAATGGGCCAACGTTGCCGCAAACAAAAACTAAATAGCGTGTTCAATCCCCTTAAAGATAACGTTCTGCTGAGTCAGAGATTAGCCGAAGCTGTGTTTATAACGGCCTAAATTTTTGCTTCGAAACGCGGTTGATTATGCTTAATAAGGGATCAACAGAAAGCGAAATAAGATTTTCCAATATCGTAACAGATTTATATTTAATTTTTAATAACGGAGCAGTTGGGACAAGAAGTGGATTTCGATGTTGAAAATTTTAAGTGTGACTACTAGAGAATTTTAGGAACTAAAAATAGATTCAATAGATACTTTGTATTCGCATATTTATAATTTCTTTATGATTAGTATTGATATAGCTATTCTCAATGGTTTAAACTCCTTAGAAATCAAATAAAAATCATTTATACAATTATTATAATTAACGATTAACTGAGTTCCTCTGCTATCTGCAAGTTACGATGCCGATGCAGATGACGGTGAACCGTCAACCGGCAAACCGGCTGACTTAATCGAAACGAATCGAGAGCCAAAATTGATTCGAATGAGTAATCAAATAATCAATCGGTTATTAATATGATTCGAATGCAAATAATTCGGTTATGAAAATTGTCCGGTTATGCCCATCACTAGTTAGAAGCTAACACGGCCAACCTTGAAGTGTTTTTCGCTCTCGAAAAACCAACTGCTAACAAATAACATAGTACGGGACTCATGCTTTGTCGTACACACACCTTACTCACTCATGTCAGGTACTTAGAAACTGAACATTTACAGGTGCCCAATGAACTTGTCTTATTACCATAGTGCTCAGAGGATACAGTTATCACAATTATCGATATTCGCAACCTCAATCATTCATAGGTCATAAAGGGTCCCTAATGTATCCTGTGAACATATGTTCAAAGCACACACATCTTCAACTCATACTTGGTACTCAGAGGCCATCAACCTTGTTGTTACCCTACTATCTAGCAGAAGCACATGCATCTCCTAATATAGCACTTGGTACTCAGAGGCCATTAACCTTGTCACTCCGAAATGCTCATAGTTCTCTAGCTAGACTTGTCATTTCGTAATGCTCAGAGAGTACTCTGGCTTGTTACCCTACTACCAAACACAAGCGATGTTGCACTATTTTTTTCTGCAGTACTTATCAAGCAAAACAATAGCAATCATTCAAACTTTCAAACAACTGCTCACCAATCACTCCCTAAAACGGAGAGTGGTATTTAATGTTAGTTGCACCTTTTGCAACACGCTCGTCCATGGTCAACCATGGTACGCACATACCGCTCAATTTGACCATTCGCGTCGTAAGATATAGCGTCATTCGGTACGATATAAAAATCGAGTTCCAACGTGACATCCTCACAAGAAACAATCAAAGTTGTGCGCGTCAAGGTAGAGTACTACTATACCCTCTAACCTGTTTAGCTACTTTTTCGGTTATCAGGAAACAAGCCGCATCCGAATCTACTAGGCAATACACGGATTCTTAAGCAACGCAAGCTCAAGAATAGTTGTAAAATTCCTCAAACACAAATTTACATTAGGCCTAGTAACCTTTGTAAACCTTTCTTTAGCCCAGCAGGGCGTAATGTCGTGCCCACATTTACCGCAAAAAGAATACTTTTTTAGTGGCATACGGGAAGGTATTTCGGGTCGTTTTACTGCTGTGCAATCAGCGCGAGCGTGTCCTTAGCGAACAGGGCATTGATATTGCAAGTGATCTGTTATCCCGCATTGATAACATGCTTTCTTGATCGTGAGTTTTTTGCCGGCAGCCGAAATGCAGAATTGTCAGGTAAAACTACACCTTTGCGCTTTGGTTAGCAACACTAATAACACATCAATTTCATTTACACCACTATTCAGAACCCCTGATTTCACGGAGGGATCTTGCATTTTCCCGGCTACAACTTCGATTAATTCTTTTACAGTAAAAGCAATGCCAATATTTCTTAACGTAAGTACTTAGCTTGAAACGTTTCCCAGTCTCTTCTTTCTGGGTTCCAACCATCAAACCATTTTCTAGCGCCTCCTTTCAAAACGTTTTCGGCCCGAGCCCAGCACTTCCGGGAAACGAAGAACAACGTCGGTTAAAGAATCACTTGATTGCATCACGATTACAATTCACTTTTACGTAAAACGCGAACCAATCCCACTTCTGATGTCAAAAAATAATAAAGATATTCTCAATTAAGAACAAAGTATCGCACCAGCTGTGTTAGTGATTTACACTGTATTGAAGTAATGCAACGCTCTACCCTGGTACCCTGGGGCCCGCGACGGAGACGAATGTCCGCTCACACGACGCATTTGAAATCATAAGACAATATTGTTTCCAGCCGTCTCGCAGACCGTTTTATGGGGTGTAATTAATAGCGCCGGCGACCCCATAGGTCAAGAAATCGACACCACCGAAGGACTGAAGTCGGCTAGAAGCTAACATGTATATGTATCAGCTAAGCTTAGGTTAAACTAATTAACTAAATCTAAATGGCAAGTCCAGTGTGTAATTTCATTTTAATAGACGGTTTTGTTCACTATTGTCTAACAAATGCAGTGCTAAAGCATTAGTATGAAACTGCAGTTTATTGATATATCTGTCACTCATTTTACTATGACCCCTTTAACAGAGTTTAGATCACATTGAATATCTGCATTTGGGACATAATACGGTGCACTGGTGATGATTCGCAGTATTTTAGCCCGAAACCTTTCTAGGATCGCTATATTTGAATTTGAAGCCTTTGCTCACAGCTGGATTCCATACATCCAAACAGGCTTGAATAACACTTTATAAATTAGTAATTTGTTGTCCAAGGAGAACTCGGAGTTTTTGCTGAGAAGCCAGTAATGCTTGCCAAGTTCCCAATTTAGTTGCTTACATTTTCTCCAGATATGACTTCGCCAGGTGAGCCGCTTATCCAGGTCCATGTCCAAGTATTTAACTTTTTCGCTTTGAAGTATTACTCTCCCGTTTAGTGTAACTGACGGACATATACCCCTACGTTTTGTGACTGTAATATGTGTGGACCTCGTATCATTTATTTTTATACGCCAGTGACTGCAATATGTGTATCCTCTGTAGTAGGCAGATCAGCTGTAAAAAGGAGGTAAAGCACTCGTCCCAGTACACTGCCTTGCGGTACACCTGATTTGATTGGAAACAGTTTGGTTTGTTCTTCTTCATACTTAACAAGAAATTATCTTTCTTCCAAGTAAGATTTAAGTATAAGATACAAATCATATGGGAGAATCTGTATCTGTATCAAAAGCCTGGCTTGCGTAGATGAATGCAGTTGTACAATATTTTTTCTTCAAATGCCGGATTTGCAAGATCCGCAACAAGATGTACCTGCTCTATTGTAGAGTGTTTCCTCAACCCAAACTGATAGTCTGGGTTTATTGTTTATTAGTATAGGTATGCGTTTTTTAACAGTAATTTTTCGAAAATCTTCGAGATGATTGGTAACATGCTAATAGGTCTGTACGAGCTAGCTTCAGTATTGGATTTGTCAGGTTTCTGTATAAGTATGATCTTCGCTACTTTCCATTAGGTAGGAAAGTAATAGTGATGAACTTGATCAATTTGATTCATTTTATTGATAGTTCCTTCAGGATACACTCGGTTTTAAATCGTAGTTCCTTCAGGATACACTCGGTTTTAAATCGTAGCCGGGTGCTTTTTTATTGCGTAAAGTTTTGATTATATCTTCAATTTCATGAACTGTAAAGGGTTGCAGTGGTAGTGAAAGCTGCAGAGGTGCATCGAGGTATCAGTCAATTTCTTCTTCATCTGCATCTTGATCGCTTGGTAGTGGCTGGAAAACACTTTCAAGGTAATGGCCAAATACTTCAGCTTTTCCTGCATCTGTCCATCTTGCTTCCCGATTGGTGGTATTGGTTTTATAGGTTTCTTGAGTTGCTTAGTCGTTTTCCACAATGAGTAATCACTACTCTCTGTTGCTGTTAAGCCTTCTAGGTAATAGTTGAACGTTTCATCTTTATAGTTTCTTAACATCTTCTTTAATTCTCAAGCTGCTTTGTTGGTCTCTTCTTTCTCTGTTTTTTTTTCTCTTTTTGTCCGGGTAACGTCTATTTTGCCATTCTCTCCTTAGTCTTCGCTTCTGAGAAATTTTATTTAAAATTTTAATAGTATAATCTCGAGCTTTAGAAAAACTTTTTGTTGGTGGAGTTGCTTTCCAGGCCGCTTCCATCAGTCTGCTTCTTATGTAGTTGTGGAGGTTTATTTTTGATTATTATGTTTATACTTAAGGTAAGTGTTCTGAGAACAGGTCAAAGTTATCTTCACCAAGCGTTGGCTATGCTCACGCAGCGCCAATGCCTCTGTCATTTGGGGATTTTGTTCTATCCCTGGGCCAATAAGTTGGTCCTCCGGCAGAGTGGTAATTTAGATGTTTTTCTTGTATAACTTCGCTTAATACTCTGCCTGTAGAATTGCACAACTTTTGTCCTTTGTTCGTTTCCCTTATTGCTTTCTCGGTTAATTGCCTGATGGTAATAATATGATTTTGTGGTCCCCTATTTTTTTAACACCACCTTGCGTACTTCCATTGTACGTTTCAGTTCTTTCTAAAATTCTTGCATGCATTTTTACTAATATGCTTGCTAATGTCACGCCATTATAATTTTTGCATTCTTTATCTACTGTTTTGTACAAAGACGTTATAATCCCTATTTTCCATTGTTTTAGAACCTTTCCTTCTGTCTTTATTTAGTTTAATACCAGTCTTTTCTATTTCGTTTATATAGGTATTTTATAATTTTACTTGTAATCTCGGCATGACCAGGCGCCCCTCGATTTGTTAATCAGTATTAATTTGTTCTCATCGCATGTCTGTTTTTTCCTGCCCTTCTTCTTAAAACTGTTTGGGCTATTCCTTCCATCTTATCATTATCTCTTCTTCTTCGAGTAGTATCTTTCCGTTTTTATCTTTCCTTTTGGTTTTGCCATTTGTTTTATTGCTTCGTAGATTTTGTTCATACGCTTTAGCTAATTTTTCTCCTCTCAACCTAAATATACGCTTCTTTAGTATTAATTTTAAGGTGAATAGATGATATCGAGACAATTCCCATAGGAAGTATATTATTTTGTATAAAATAGCTGTCTTCGGTTTTTATACATATATGCAACTGCAGGCATTGTTGATGATAAAGGGTATCGAAAGTAATGAAAAGTGAGTTCTAATGAAATGAAATAGTAAACAGTACAAACAGTAAACGAAATTCTTTACGCAAAATATTGCACAATTGCAAAAATTTTACTAATAATTTTCTAATAAAATCCGTTACCGCATGTGATCCCTAAATTCATTACTTGGATGCTGAATCTAAACGGCAGAGTATGTTGCGGGTTGTCAGAGAGCTGTTATTAGTTGATTATCCTCATCGTGCGGAGACCAGCCACTTCAAATCAGTTTAAAACTGAAAAAAACTGTCGCATTTATCAGGGTTAGTGCTTCCTGTTTACAACAGCACTGGTTCCATGGCTACAGTCTAGGAAATTGGTGGAAATATTGACAAAATAACTTCATAGAGGTTATTTAGATGATTTTTGAGGCTTTCACGGCCATTGCCATTAAGTAACAAACGACTTCCGGGATTGGACCGTGTCATGATTGAGATCGAAGAACTCAACGTTTCGCCCACTTTCGTAAGGGGCTCAATCTCAATTGGGACGAAGGCTTTCCCCTTCCTTCTATGTGGAAAGTGCTAATTCCTAAGCCCCGCCCTCCGCCACTGAACTACGACGGCATTTGCTGAATCGCGACGGCGCTTGCCTATAAATTCTCGCCTTTCTTCTTCTGATAGTCAGTCGACTTTCGCCTCTGACGTGGTTCACACGTTGAGTTACCGTGCTCTTTTGCTTTTTCCTCCTGGTGAAGCCCCTTACGAAAGTGGGCGAAACGTTGAGTTCTTCGATCTCAATCATGACACGGTCCAATCCCGGAAGTCGTTTGTTACTTAAAATAACTCCATTTTGACGCCAAGGCAACATCAAGTGTTCCCACAATTGAAGAAACGTCTTCGAAATATTTAGTAGAATGTTATATTAGAGAATTTATTTTACAGACCACCTTGATCTATAGAACATTTTAAATTTATAAATTGCTGTTAAAAACTAATATGATCAGCAACAGGGAATTTATAATTATTCAAAACTAATGTATGAATATCGCATATTTGTTGCTTTGTATTTCGGATTTCGTTCCTCCTTAGTGATGAACGGGGAAGCAGAACGTTTTCTTCACGACATTTCCTCTATTGAAACGTTACGAATGCAACTAGAACAGCGATAGGCTTGGTGACTACTACTGGTTCAATGCAAATAATAAAAGTGCCATAAAAATCTTTTTCTGGGTTTCCAATATTTCAATCCATGATATAATGCCTTGCTCCTATATGTAAAAAGAAAGCTTTCATTCTCAATTTACAAAAATCATTCTGACAACTCCTTTTGACAATTTTAATAATCAGAAATGAATGCACTTGGAGCCAGTATCTTTTATTGCTACGTCTGTGGACTTAATAGTAGAGGGTTGTTGATGCACATGTGCTGTAGCACTGTCGCATTGGAACCACATATTTGTCACATTTAAAATATAATTCCTGGGTTTTATTTTGAATTTTTCTATTAATATTTTATTCTTTTTCATGTTGAGGACAAATTTTATTTCAACATCTGTTACTCCTCTGGAATCCGTTTATAACTTTAGGTACCTTATCAAAACTGCTGCAATGAATTTTCTGGTAATTGCGATTAACAGCAGCACAATTAAAACTAGCACACACTAAAGAACATGTGTGCAATAATTAGTGTATATTACTAACGCTAATTTTGAACCATTCCAGCTGACGTCACTTCACTTCAGAGACCGTAGTGTAGATGTGTAGAATTCAATAACTCTTGCTATTAGCATTATATAAGCTGTGTACGCTCAGAGCGTTGCATTAATTCGCCTTTGTTAGCTTTAGTGATACACGTAACACATCAAATGGCATTTTGAATTAACACCCCCGTCTTATGTAGGACTTAATGTTATTGCTACATCTTCCAAAGGTGATTGCCAAGTAGGTACCTAAGGTGGCATTTTTTAAGCAATCCTGCAAGTTCTAAGGGATTTTGTCGTCCTTAAAGTCCCATATCATTTAACTTCTCACCTACATATCAATTCCACGTGTGGTCGTTATTAATTGTCATAATTTACACAGTTCTTTTCTTAAACATATTATAAATCTGCCGCTAACAGGTATATGGAAATAGAATTGGAGCAAGATTACACCCCATCATGTATATTTAATAACGCAGTGGTGATAAAATATGTAAGGAGAGAAGCAAGGAGATATTGGCCCATGGACTACTATAGTGGATTGCGCAGTGCAGTGGTGCTTAAGTTGTCATATATGTTACAAACTTCACATTAGCGTTAAGACATAGCCTAATGACCGGAAATTCTGGAATTTCTACAACACTATCACTAAAATTTATTAAACTTTCAGAAACTCCATTCGTCCTTACATATTATTCACTGCGGTAATATGTGCATCCACCAATCCGAGTTTCTTTAAGTTGTTAAAAGGTAGAAGGTAAACTTTAATATTTATTTTTAACCACCTTGTATATGAATATAGTCAGTAATTTCTCGTTAACAGGTTTGTTCCTATCATCTTCTAATTATTTGCAATTATTGTTTTCTAACCTAGTAACCTAGTGCCTATATAAACAAAAGCGATTTCAATAAATCTATGTTACCTTTAGACAGATATTCTCAATCAAAAATCATTATAATGAGGCGTATGCATTTGAGATAGTTTTCGTTAATAAAACCTTATTGTTGAGACTGCTATAATGGTTATGTTCTGATGTTTCATGTAAAATACAGGTGATATACGATTAAATTTGGGGAATATGGTATTAATCAACTATCATCATCATCAACATCATCATCAATAGCCTAAACTGTCCACCGCTGGACAAAGGCCTACTGGTCCGAGCTACTTTTATTCAATTTCCAGCCACTCTTCTTATTTCATCTGTCCACCTACTGGGAGGTCTTCTTCTGTTCCTGCAAGCCTCGTGTCTCGGTAGCCATTAGATCATTTTCTTAGTCCATCGGCCATCCGTCATCCTAGCTATATGTCCAGCCCAATTTCATTTAAGATATAAGATGGCTTCAACGGCGACTCGTACCCTTGTCCTGCGTATAATGATTTGATTTGAAACTCTATCTTTGAAGGTGATCTTTCCATCTTTTTCTATGTTCTGTATTTTTTATTGCTCTTTCTCGTCAGTGTTAAGAGTTTCCGCACCATAGGTGAGAAAGCATGCATTGGTTGAAAAGTTTTCTTTTTAAACAAATAGGAAGTTCGGATTTAAATATGTATCTTAATTTGCCGTATCCTGCCCAGATTGTCAATTTCAATGCCTACCTCATGATCCTGATATTTGTATCTAAATACTTGCTCGATGTTTACTTTATTTATTTTTATACAATCATTTAGAACCAGCTTTGTCATAAACTGGGTTTTTGAGAAGTTTATTTTCAATCCGACTTCTTCTGAACCTTTTTGTAGCAGGCATTTTCTGTGCTTTTTGAATATTTTCTGAGATTGTCGTCGGCGAAACAAAAATGGTTCAACTTCTCACCATTGATGATGATTCCTATCAAATCTCAATTTACTCTTACGAACTACTATAAATACCATAAATTGGGATTTGAAAAAAAAATCAATTATAAGTAACCTGAAAATTGAGAAAGCTGCTGAATAGAAAACACCATACCAGAAATAAAAAAGTCAAAGTAGTGAGCGAAGCCTGGATACAGGAGAAAATATCCGTAATACAAGCATATAAAGAAAGGCAAAAACGACACTTAGATTACCCAATGATAATTTAGAAAGTGTAGTGAGGCACATTGTGTTTTGTAGTTGTAGTTGCGACTTTTCTAAAACAACGGTCAACAACTTGAAATTAATCTAGAACACAGAAGAAGAAACTCAAACACCATTAAACCTGTTAAAATGACTAAGCAAAAATAATATAATCCAAGCAAATGTTCATAATCTTCAAAACCCAATTGCCCTAAGTCAAGAACGTCTGTTGAGCATAAAAATAATAATAATAAGCAAGCCAGCTAAAATCGCATATAAAATGCTGAAGGAGTGAAGTGACTGATC
Source organism: Agriotes lineatus (assembly GCA_940337035.1). Lineage (NCBI taxonomy): Eukaryota > Metazoa > Arthropoda > Insecta > Coleoptera > Elateridae > Agriotes > Agriotes lineatus. Next base: position 51,085,582 of record OW679202.1, on the reverse strand, counting down.
CGTTCATCATTATCATCATCAATTTGCACTGCTGGACATAAGCCTCCCTCAAGTTTCTCCATTCTTCTCGGTGCTGTGTTGCTTAAATTCAGTTTGTTTCAATTTGTTCGAATGTCATTTGGCGGTTTCGGTATGCGTCTTGGACGCCAATCTAGGATTGGTTTCCTCCATCTTCCGTCTCTGATTCTCGCCACGTACCCTGCCCAATTCCATTTGAGGTTTGCAAATTTTTCTACAGCGTCAGTAACTCCGGTTCTGATTCTTATGTCTCTGTTGCGAATTCAACTTCTCAGTGCTCTCATAGCTTTTTGTGCTATCAAAACTACTTCAGCTGTTCATTTTGCACTGATCTAAACCTCTCCTCTTAACGCAAAAGGGTATGTTCGTTTTGAGAACTTCGTCTCCCAATCTACCGAAAGCCGCCCATGCTAGACGTGTCTTTATTTTGATCTATATTTGAAAGATGCCGCTTCTTGAATTTTCCTGTTGTTTATGGAAATACTGTCGCTGAGAACTAGGTTTGTCATGAACTGAGTGTTCGATACGTTTATTCCGAGTCCAATCTCGTTCAAGACATCATTCAACTTATTAGGCATTCTAACAGCTTCAGGAAGTTATCCGCTATTATTATAATGTTAGTAACATCAGCAAAGCGCAGGTGATTTAGCTTTATGTCATCAATTGGTATACCTTTGTCATTCCAATCAACTCGCTTAAACATGATCTCCAATAGTGTGAGGAGAAGATTGGGTCAAATATTATCATCACCTTGCCTTACTCATCCGTCACTTGTTACAATACCGTTTGACTCCGAGAGGTCATTTTCTTTTTTTTTGTATTATGAATTTCCTGTTATCTCTTCTAATATTTGTCTCGTTGTCTGTTTGTTGACCGGTTTACATTCTAAGTAGTTCTTCAAAACAGTAATTTAAAGAAACTATCCAGGATACAGAGGCTGGCTTGTTTGTGCATCTGTGGAGTTATTAATAGCACTCCAACAGCATCTATGGAAGCTGTCTTGGGACTAACACCTCTAGACATATATCTAAAAGGGGAAGCCCAGATTGGAGCATACAGAATGAAAACCACCGGAAACTGGAACACTAACCAGGAACGGTGCTGACACAAACGGATACAGGAAGTGGGCGAAGGTAACCCCATCTTAAAAAATGGGCTCAGACTACAGCCTTCCAGAGTATTCCTTTGACAAACCTTTCACTGTGAGGTATTGTCACAATGACTGGACCCAAGAAACCTCAACCCACCTGCAAAAGGGCTAATCTGGTACACAGATGGATCCCGAACAGCAGAGGGCACGGGTGCTGGAATACATGGCGTAAGACCAAAAGACGACATTAGTGTATCTCTTGGGACCAAAGCCACAGTCTTTCAAGCTGAAATCTTTGCTATAATGCAATGCGTCCAGGAAAATGCAAAACGCGGGTATTCCCAACAACGCATAAGCATACTTTCTGACAGTCAAGCTGCATTGAAAGCGCTTGAATCACCTTGTGTAAGCTCAGTGCTAACAAGAGAATGCTTAAGTCACCTGACTCTCCTATCTGAAAAGAACACTGTTCAGCTCACTTGGGTGCCAGGGCACACAGGGATAGAGGGAAACGAAGCGACAGACGCCCTCGCAAAAGCTGGTGCATCTACCCCATTTATAGGCCCAGCACCTGTATTTGGTATACCCAAACAAAGCATCCGAACAGTGATAGAAAAATGGACCGCTAGACAACACGCTTCTCGCTGGGATGCCACACAGGGACAAACACTGGGGAAGGAAATAATCAGAACTCCTCGCAGACTAACAACTGATGTCCTCCATCTAGGACGAACTCAGATTTGAGGCTGGTAGGACTAGTCACAGGACACTGCCACCTGAGAAAATACCCACACAAAATAGGTATATACAGAGGAGATATACTCTGTAGGTTATGTCAGGAAGAGGAGGAGACAGCCTGACACATAATCTTCGACTGTCCAGCATTACTCTGCAAAAGACAGCAACTTTTCGGGGGAACTCCACATGGAGCAGCTCTCACACCCGAGCACCTCGTAAAAAACATCCTACTACTCGTTGAAGGTGCAGATCTATTTTAATAGGGTCAGCGGGGGCACAAAAAACCACAGAGTCGAAGTGCAAAACTGGGCTCACTACTAACCCATCAAAATCCCTGCTTTTAATCAATCAAGTAGTTCTTCTATTTAATTTGTCTTCTTTCAATGCGGTCTTTTGTTTGTCTTCTTATTCCGTTCGTCTTTATTTCTGGCTAATACAGTATTTACATCCAATGCCTGGTTGAGTGTCAAAATTACATATTCCCCCAGACCATTCAAGTTTATTTCATATAGGTTTAGAAGATGGTGATCGATGAATTGTTTTAAAATTTTTTTAATAGGTCATTTTTTCGCCCATCCCGTCGCATGTCACCAGTTTGCTTGTTTGTTTGGTGTTCTATAAAACTTCCCTTAATTTATTCCATCTTAATATGCTTCACTTTTCCAAATTATCTACGATAATCACTATTGCTGGTTCACACCCCTACTGCTCTGAAATGAAATTTAAATGCAAAACTGTTTATTTTAAGCCTACCAAATTGTGAAACTCAAATTTAAAGGCTGTCAATAGTTTTTTAGAACCTCAGAATGGTAATCATTTTATTTATTCCACATCATGTGCGGATTAAACTAACAAAATAATATAATAATCAAAGGAATACAGATAAACAATTATTGAAACAACCATAGTAAACTTCAACGCGACTGTCGATCTAGAGAGAGTACTCCCAACTTCGCAAACCCTCTCTATACAACGCTGACCATTGTCTGTTCCTTCGGAATTTAGTAAGTTTTCACCTGGTTCATTTACTATACTGTACAATTTTACATACAGTCTGCTGGTGCATGTAAAGTCATAATTTCCAGATAAAAGTATGTCGTTCCTTGAACGGATTATTTTTTTCACCTATGCTATTATTTCTTTAACTTGTTATATCGCGATTAGACTCTAGGTTGCCATTTAGTTAGGTGATGTACTTTTGGTTTTTCCTATTGGTTGATGATGGTTGAAAATGAACATCTAATAACGGTTACATGTTAAATCCTTGCAGCCCTACCACTCTTGGCTCTTGAAAATATACATTTATATTATTTTGCTTTCAACACATTGCCCTTTCAATTTTGTTGATCTTCCTAGGCCTTGATTTTGATTTTTCCCTTGTTATACTTCATTGTATTTGCTTTCCCGCTCCTAAAAATTGATTATGTGTATTTTATTGTTTTAATTAGCAGCGTATACTGGTATATTCCATAGCGAACACTTCCGTCTAGTCTGTGGTAAAAATCCTTCATTCCAGTTAAACTAAATTTCAGTATGTAATTTTTAGTTTAGTTAAAACTTTTTCTAGCGTTTTCGTGATATTTTTGTTTCAATTCCAGATCATTTGAACAGTATCATCGTCTTCATGGTATTGTTAATATTTCTATGTAGAGTCGCTTGTTGCTATATGTTACTGTGGAGACCAGATTTTCCTGCTCAACAAGGCTTCACCATTTATCAGGCAACTCAATATTATGGCGAATACAGTTGTTTAGTAACAGAAAAACAATCTGTAAAGGGGTTTACACGGAACTTCCCTCTCGCGCACTTGATTAATTTTTAAATAAAAAGTGTAGTCCGCTGGGATTCGAACTACGAACTCCGAGGCGAATATTTCGAAACAGTGTCTTGTCCACCGCTAGAATAACTGAGCCACGGACGTGTCGAGTTGGACGAGTTTATGCTGCGTTATAAAGCATCATACTATTCTGTCCAATTTGTGATGTTTACCCTGTATCTGTGAGGTCTCATTTTCGCCAATGATAAAGCTTGAGCTATGTACAAATTATTACTTTTATCGTTTGTAAATGTAAAAAAAATGTTTTTAGGCGAGGCAAGGAAAAACAACTTAGTCCGCTGGGATTCGCACTCGGCGCTTCGTCGTTAGAATAACTGAGCCACGGGCGTGCTGTCAAATTTGTGATGTTTATCCTGTATCTGTTGGGTCTCATTTTCCCCAATGATAAAGCCTGAGCTAAGCGCAAATTATTACTTGTATATATTTCTCAGGTAAAGCAAAAGTCAACAAAATTTTATTTTTTAAAGGTGCTCACCCTGTATATATGAGTCCGAAACTTTCTCGGTTTCATGACAGATAGACATATAATATGCATGCGAAACACCGTCTTCCTCCAACGAATAGACAGACAGATGCAATTGAGGAAATCTGTTTTTCGTCATCTAGAGACTCTGAAATGTGAAGATCTGAAGAAATCTCGGAAGGTGGTTTCGTGGTTACAATACTTCCTTCGTCTTTTAGACGAGGGAAAATACTTCCTTCGTCTTTTAGACGAGGGAAGTAAAAAAGAAAAATATATTGTTTGAACCACATGGTTGTATGTGTATTCAATTTTTTTTCAATCTACTCGCTTTTACTTTGGTAAAAAAATTGTTTTTGAATTGACTATGTGCGATTTTCAAAGATATAATCGAAATAATTATTATTTTGGAGGTTTATTTTTACTAATTGGTGAATTGGTAGTAAATATCCATAGAACATATGGCACATACGTTTCATCTCAACGAGTTAGACACAGTCAAACATCAGACAATATGAAAGACTTGCTCAAAATCTTATATTATAAGAGCCGATGCCGGCCTTCCGGACGTAAGCAGGCGCGCGCACACGCTGCATGAACGGCTTGCATGCTAGCAAGTGGCGCGTGCGCACGAATGGCGAGACCGCATTTGTATTGTTAACGCTGGCAGGGCCGGACGTAGGCTGGCTGCCGCCTTGAGCAAGTATTTTTATTGTTAACCGTTTCTTTACGCTGGCCGGGCCAGACTGAGGCTGGCCACGAGTTCTAGTATTTATATATTACAGCTCTACACTTGTGGCCCACCAAATAAGTGGTGGCCTTATTCTAATTAAAATAATCTCTGCATTTTTCAAATTGAATTGTAAGCACATAAATTACAGGATAACGGTTGACGAGTGTTCATAATTATATACAAAATCAGTAAAAATATCTTAGTGTTTCTAATAATACTGAAACAGTGAAACGAAAAGCTTAATAATGTGAATTAATTCGCAAAAAATAATATCGCAGTCGTAGCATTCCAATATCCGCTCCCTAAAGGCATCTAATTTGTAGTTACACAGACACATTTACTGCTCGGCCAGGAACGCTACGTAACATACAGGCGTATCGTTGTATTATGAAGGGGAGGCTGCCAACTTAAGAAAGTAAGCCCACCTTATCGGCGATTATGAAAACGTGACACACGCAGGCACTGCCTACCTTTGTATAAATGTATTTTCTTTTTATATATTGTTTTAGGCCTTTACGGTTACTCAAATTGTCAATATTAAAATCAAATTTTTGCTTAGACCGCGTCGTATTTGTAGATGAACACAACATTTTCAGAGCAACTTTGAATTTGATGATGCAAGTTGCAATAAGGGAAACTGGGGTTAACAACTATCCTTGTTCACAATTTGACTTTAATATTGACTCAATCTTTTTTTGTTATTGCTTTACTTGAAAATAAAGTCGACATAGAAGGGCTCAAGAAATAATATGTCGATTGTTGTATCTTTTTCTTTTAATACGAATAAAATTTACACGCTATTAGAACTTAATAGTCTCAAGTGATAGCAACGGACTAAATAGGTATGATTCTCCTTATAACTAAGCAAAATACGCAAAACTTGGTCGTCCATATTTAATGAACTTGTTAATAACGTTTTATCCCACTTTACTTCTGGAACTTAAATGCAAAATTACTTTTCCTTCCCTCATCCCAACTGAATCAAAATGAAATTTGAATTAATATTATCTCATTCTCTGCCCTTAATTGTTTAGGTACTTACTTGCCTGTGGTTTGCTAAATTTAGAAAATCTTATTGCTGTATCACCGACAACAATCCATCTTGAACTTAATGACTTTTCACGTTCCAGAGTGATGTTTGCGACCCCCTTACTTCATACTAACGTTTCTTTCCATTGTGTAGCAATGCATAACATGGCAGTGCAGCTGAACCTCTATATCAGCCAACTACATGAATTTATAAAGCCCCAAATGCGAACACGTTATGCATAACCGGTGGATGTTGGACGTACTCGATATTCCCTGTATACTGTTTTAAAGTTAATCACTGTGTGCTTTACACAATCGTCAAAAACTTTGACGAAGTTTGAGCGACACGGAAATTCATTATAGGGGATTGAAGTACGCGAACATTGGTACGAAATATAGGGGAGAAAAAAGCAGAAAAGCTAATTAAAGTTGCCCCCAGCTCAAATTTTGTTGCGGGAAGCGTAACGGCATTTTTTAATCACACCCAACAAATTTAAAGTAATTTGCTACAGAGTTACACGTACATCTACATTTTCATTTATAATTCATCATTTGCTTCAACTTCGACTGAAAGCCAAATTCGTATGAGACTTTTTTTATTTAAAAAACTACTGCAATCGTTACTACATTTGCTTCCCTACATAGGAAGGTTTGAACTTTAATATTTATAAATTCAGTACCAGCACTTTTGTGAAACCAAGCTGCTAAATCGGAATTTGGTCTAAAAGGCTTCACTTTGCTATTTATATACTTTCTATTCTATTGGATAGACACATGGTGCTGTTTATGACAGTTTTGACAGTATAAAAGTGGGAATTTTAAGGGCTTCTACTGCGTTAATATAGAGTTTTTAAGGTTTTTTAGAGATAGTCGAACCGTATTTTTAAATGTTGTTAAATCTTTTGTGTAACAACGAGTAACGTAGTGAAAACACCTTATACGTTTATTCTTTGGAGTCAGTAGCCTTCTACTATAGTATTAATAATGTGTCTTTTTTATGTGGAATCTACAAAAATATTGTGATATATAAAAATCTGTGTTCTACTTAGAACCACAAACCTAAGAGATAAAGTAACAAGGTCAACACATCACCAAGACGCACACATAACACATTGGTTGCTGCGCAAGCAAAAAAGGCGTGCTCCAACTCTGTAACCCGAATCCGGGGCAAGTTGAGCATTGTATCGCCAGTTGCTAGCGTACGAAGCACCAGCCTCTACACCGCAAGATAAATAAGGTTACAGATAATACATAATACATAAAAAATCTATAAGTTGTTTACGCTTACTATAAATGTAATTTTCACAACAGGCTACGTCTCAGTAACTATACGAACAACCATAAATCTATTAATTCACCTAATTGTATGTTTATTTCCTTGTTTTGCCTTTCTATTTCTTGCTGACATTTTTAGAGTTCGGAAATTTTTCATTTTTGAGGTGTTCTTCCCTTTCTTCACTACCCTCCATGGTTTTCTATCTTTTGCACTGATTTTATCTTCATTCCATTTGAATTTCGTATGCTTCTGAAGCCTCTTTCAACTAGTGTTCTCAGGAATTCACCAGTCTACTTTTTAGCTTCTTCCTGTAAATCGTATTTGTAAAGCTCTGCATGTTACCTTTCCATATTTTATATTAACAAAATTACCCAACAATCCCAGCTGCCTTTCTGGAAGTCATACATCTACTGCTACTTTTCCTCCCTATATCTTTCTGTGCTTATTAGTTTGCTCTTACGCTTCTTCGTTGTTTTTCAAGATTCGCAACCCACGCTATAAGAGTGTTGAAGTTCCAACTTCCTGTCAAACTTCTGGAGAAAAAAGTGGAAGTTTGCATGAACTGCTTCTTCTTTCGAAAAATGTTGTCCTTTTCTTCAGCTGCAATCGCCATTGAGTTAGTTTTACCTATTTCATATTAATCTTTATTCGTTTCTTACTATGTACTGTAAGATAACGTACCGTTTGGTGGTTATATTTTATTATGGACGTCAAGAAAACCCGTCTTGCTTCAATAACCAATATATTAAACTTGGTTATAACTTTTTTATGGATCATTGCCCACACGACATGATCATAAGCGACTGAATCACTATAGTACTGCTAAATTTTGTTCTAAATCGTCCTGTGACTCCCTCTCGCAACTGCCTTTTATGCTTTATCCATCAGAACTTTGAAGAGGAGAGGATTAACCCTTGTCATAGCCCTATGTTTGCCTACGATTGAGTTGTCATGGTTTCACCAAATTGTGAGACTTTTCAATTTAATGGTTTAATCGCAGATATTAACCCTAGTAATTCCTCTGTTCCTGACCCTACCAAAAGGGGTTTTTATGTGTACAACAAAGCATATTTTTCCTGTAAGTGGTTGATTGATTTTTCGTTTATTGTTTAAACACTTAAATAATTCTTTACGTCGAATGATATTGTTTTTTCTGGAATTAACAACAACTTTAGTATAGTCTAAACGCGATTCTTCTTCTTGTAGTGCCTTTCCGTTATCGGATGTTAGCGATACACATGATCATTTTAACTTTATTGGCTACTGTTCCAAATAGTTCAGTAGTTGTAGTGTTCCCGCGCATCAGTTGTAATAATCCAAATAAATACGGGTGTCTTATTATATGCACAAAATACTCCAGCTTCCTTCTTTTGATAGTTTTGACAAGTTGAACATCTTTCTTTATTCTTCTTAATATTTCGTTATTGGTTATATGTTCCATCCCAGAAATTCTCAGATACGTCTATAGACCCATATTGCTAAAGCTTGCAATTTTTTGTGGAGACTTCAGTCAAAATATATGTGTCCACTCCGTACAGGAAGACCGTGAATACACAAAATCTTACTAATGTTAGTTTAGTATCTAAATTTAAGTTGTGCTTCTTCAGTACAGAACTGGTCTTAACCAAAGCTATTAGTACTTCGCTTATTCGGTATATGATTTCTGCTGAGTGGTCAGATTGCGAGTTTACAGCGCTTCCTTGATATAGTTATAAGTTGATCTACTCGTTCTAACTCAACGTTGTTCAGAAATAGTCTTTATATTGCTTGTTGCTGTTTACACAGATTCCCTAGTTCTTATCTTGCGTTAAGTTCTTAAGAGTGTGCACATCTTTGTCACCTAGTCCTGCTTCATATAGAATTTTCGTTACCCTAGAGTGATGTACTATGCCAAAAGTTTTCTCATAGTCTATAAAGCAAGAAAACACGTCGCAGTTTACATAGCGGAATCTCTAGAATACCACATGTAGTTATGCAGAATAATACTTTTCTTGTTCCTAGTATTTCGGAAGCCAAACGGAGTGTTGGACATTTTTTCCTTCGCTACGACTGATGATAATCTTGAAAAAGGTTCATCATGGATTTCAGCTGAGACGTATAGGATGTGTATCATTAGCGAAAGAACTACACGTAGCAATGTTGGTCATAAATTTCTACATAGAAAGTCTTAATACTAAAATGTTAGATTGATCTTCAGAGCCCTCACGAACCGAAAAACATGTTTTGTTCAGGTATAGTACATTTTTGTTTCACAGACGTCAAAGTATTATCAAGAAAAATTCAAAAAGTAAAATTATGATTTCATGCAAAATTTAAGAAATATCCGCTTACCTTTATGAAACCGTGTGTGCTAGATGAAGTACTTTTGTGTTTTGTGGTAAAACGATTTCATAAAAGTCAACCGACATTTTTGAAATTTTGCATGAGACTATTGACCAACTTTCCTGACGATACTTTGACTTATTTGAAACATGTTTTTATCTACCGCTCGTGGGGGTTCATGAAGACCAATCCAACATTTTAGTATGAAGATTTTCTACTCAAAATATAATGACCACGTGTAGTTCTTTCGCCAATTTATAAACACCCTGTAAGAGTTGAAAAGCTTTGTGATGATATTGATAGCATTGTCGTCTAGCAGTTTGAGGAGTTGTATAAGGACGCCAACAGAATCAGGTGCCTTCCCTTCTTTCGCATTTTTATTACTTTATTTACTTTTTCTTTGGGAATTCTGGGGCAAGATTATTAGTTATTGTTGTCTACTATATCTTTAATCTTTGAAAACTTTCCTATATATATTTCCAAGCTCAACGCGTGCACTCTTTATCTAATGATGTTTCCATTCCCATTCATCAGTCTGCCTGTTGTTTGGGTCGATATATTCCAGCCTGTCTGACATTTTTATGCTCGAAACTGTTGTCTGGTTTCCAGTGAATTAATTTCCTCACCTTTTGCTTCGCTTTGGCTTTTGTAATTCTTATTTTATATATCAATCAATACGTATGTGCGCATTCTTAAGCTTAAGCTCAGTTTGAGAACTTTCCCATCAGTTCATTCCTTTATATCTCGTTATATTTCTGTCTGATTTAAGGTATTTTTATTCCTCATTCCTCAGTGTCTCCCCAATTTTCTTTGCTATTAATTGTATTTAGGTGGATATTGCGTCTATATTACTGCTTATGAATTCGTTATTGCGATTAAGATTCTCATTAACTTTGTTTTTTGTCTGTGTTCTTTAATCAGTCAGACTTCTATTTTCTTGCTGTTATGTATGTTCATACCATTGTCTTGAATTTTGTTTAACTGTAGCACACATACGCCAGGCATAATAGATATCTACCTCAAAAAAAATGTAGGCATGTTTTTAGGTACACATGTCTCTTAGTACCCCAGGAACAACCCTTTGAAAGTTCCCGCATCTGAGGTGCCGGCATCGTATCAAGCAGGCCTTGGCAGTAGTTACAAAATATATGTTGTTCAGGGAAAGTTCCTTTTCTGGTTTGAACACGGCAACAAATTATTAGGAAAGGTGGATGAGAATCTACAAATAATGGCCCCGTGCAGAATTTCAAAACTATCGAATGACTTTGATGAAACCATGTTGATTACAAGAAATTGCAAAAATGCTTAATCTCATACACATGGTTTCATAAAAGTAGGTCAATATTTCTGAAATTTTGCAGAGGCTATAATTTTACATTCTCAACAACTGTTCTAATTACATTTTTCTGAAATATAAACGGATAAGGTACTTTATCGTAATTGTTTCTAATAAACACACATTTTCATCTTCTGCTTCTTGCTTCAAAAAACAACTACGCCAGCACCCCAGAGATGGGGACTTTTATAGGGTCACTCTTAGGTCACTAAGTAACATTTCTGCCATAAATCAAGACTACATGGTTTTTTGAGATTTTTCTTAAAATTTGGCCAATATGCCTGAGCTACCAGGGATATATGGTCTGAATCTATATCTGCTCCAGGTCAAATTTGCCTGCTTGAAAGCTGTCTCGGAATCTCTTGTGAACCAGGATATAGTCAATGTCATTGTATATGAAGTTATTGGCAGGCTTTTCTATTTATTTTCATGTATACATTCTACATGGTGGTAATAAACGTTGCGTTTGTTATTACTAACTAATGTTCTTCGCGAAATGTTCGCTAGTGATGATTGTCAAATTTCTTTTTCAACCTTTTTTATTACGTCTTCCAGTTCTGCCTCTTGATCATGGATGTCTATTATGGGCGGGTATATTTTTATCAGGGTCATATTGATAAGTGTTGCTTGTCTCTCCAGCAGACACGATCGGGAGGTAAATATAAAGTAAATTATTCAGTAGCAGGGAAATATCGTATGAGCCAGTTATATACTCGTATTCTACAATCCCAAAATGATTGGACCCAAACGTTCTAATCTGTGACAACTTTGAATATTGATAGGGTCTCTTAAAATTGCAGATTTATTCCTTGCATCAAAGTTTTACATTTAAAAATCCAGGAAAACTTTATGATTTAAAGTTAGGTTTCAAAGTTAATAAAACAGTTGCCGCAATAATAATAACAATAATAGATAATAAATAAGGCGGAGAAAAAAGTTTGATAATCAACATCGCAGTGCCGCTAACCAGCAATATTATAAAAACTAAACGGCTAAAAATATCCAAGTATGAAAATTTGGCAATTAGAATGCAAAGAATATGACAATTAGAGAGAATGAGAATTGTACCTATCGTCGCGGCAGTGGAAGGAATTGGTTCGACGCATATAACTTCATATACCCATAAAAAGGGCAGGTTTGCCAGAACTACTTATATACCACCTGCAAAAATCAGCAGTACAACAAACCTGTCATGTAGCCAGAAAATTTTCCACAACAGGATAAACTGAATTGGTTTCCTGTAGTAGAAAATCCGGTATAACATTCAAGCCATGAAATTAAATACAATAATAGTAATAATAATAATAATAACACCGTGTGGCTTGTGGTAAGTAGCCCAGTGTCAGAGTTTTCAGGTTGTGTAGATCATATACTGTAATAGTAGCCTCACTTAAAAGTATAATAATAGTAGGGTTTTAAATAAAATATAAAATTTATAATAATGGCAAGGGTTAGTTACTACACTTTATGAATTGTATAGTTTCGATCAAGAACTGCCTGTCAAATTCAAGGCAAATTAAAAGAATGTAATAATAATTACCAAAAATCAATGGTTTATCGCTCTTTCTCTATTTTACTTATTTGCAATAAATTAGGGCTTAGCTCCGGTGAATATGAAACAATTCTTAACTCATGGATCCGGTTCATAAAGTAAGTAGAAAACTTTGTATGACAAATAATTCGTTGTATGGCAATTACTCTCAATTATTAGGGCAAATGCACCATTCCCAACTGACAGTTAAGTAACCTCTAGATTTAGTGCAATCCACAAATGATCCGTTAGTGGCAAAATAGCGTAAAATTGAATTTTCAAACACCAAGAATGCATCAAGTAAATACGATTAATTCTGTGACGCAGAAACGGCTAACCATGTTTTGTTTCTAGTGTGACGTAAACCCACGCGTGATTCGATTTTGTTCAATTTCCGGAAAAATCTGCAACTACCGCCTCAATTCGCACTTTATAGGGACGCCGGCTAAATTATTTAAAGTTCGATGGATCTGGGACTCTGGAAACACGTTGAACTTCTCGGAAAAGGTCTATTCTTGATGGACCCCAGTTTCTACGAGGCTGCTGCTCTTAGTTTTTATGAAGAGCTGCTGCGCTGTTGGTTGGCACACTGCAAGGACTCCACGTCAAATACTCGCTTGGATATGGCTTGTTGGTTCTAATTCTTCTACCCAGGGATATCCGTAGGCCTCCTCTCCATGTAGCACAAAAAGATCTGCCATCCTATGTCTGGAACTACCCCAAAATCGTCACCGACTTAGGCTCGCACTCAACGATGCACCAGGTGGAAACTTGCTAGCCTAATTGCAATATCTTGGGAGGTTCTACACTTGCGAAAATTACACCCACAGATGCCCAGCAACTTGGTGAATAACTTTTACACGAAACTGGTTCACAAATGACTTTTTATTCAGAATTTAATACAATAAATGTAGAGCTTACACTAATTGCCTTTCGATGGGTTGCCTTAATCTTTCCATTGCTCTGCTTACATTTCAGTCAACTTGCCGTCTGCTGGCTTATAAACAGAACGCTCATACAATTTCTGTACTTAACAAATCAGTCTGTATCATTTTATTCACATTACGTTTGACATTACTAATCTCAAATCCGTCAGATACAAATTAAATTGCATTGGCTCTTCTGAACATTTATCATATCTGAAACTCTGAACGTAACCCTTCTGAAACCTGCCTTATCTCATGCTAACTTTTATCCCTCGAATTATTAGTTACAGCTGCTCACATCAAGTGCATTTATGTAAAGTACTGATTATCTTGCAATAAATAAAATATTCAATTCCGTGCTCATGTTGACCTTATTCATTCTGTTACTTAGGCAATCAGAATTGCTCTGGGCAGTAAACCATTACAATATATTGGAAGATAAATGCAATAATAGACCACATGGGGTGTTTTACAAAATTGTTGTATATATTTAAGGTCGGATTCACTGGCTCAAAATAAGGAAAAACGAACATGGGCATGTTCCCGATTTTGTTATGGAGTTATCAGCCGTCAGAATTAGGAGATACTTAATTAATAACTGTAAAAATTTAAACTGAAATACAAAACACTTTTGCACAGTTCTGAAGAGATTATAAGTTGCTTCTTTAAGTAATCAAAATCAATTAGAGTTACAAAATTTAAGATTTCGAATCAAATAGCAATATAAAATATCAATCTTTTCGTTCGTAATACATTTAATTCCTTTCAGTAGAATTATATTAACTTCAGTTCGATTGAAATATTCTGTCAAAACAAATTGAATCGACAAAAATCGATGGATTTATGCTTTTCTCAAATCTAGTCTCTTTGAAATATGCTATTAGGCTCTCCAAATTTACTTCCAGGTTAAAGTAAATCTTCAAGCACAACGTAACTGTAAATATAGGAATTCTACTCTGCTGTGACTCAAATTATATCACTTCCTACACACATTGTCATTTTTAAATTGTAAAAAATTATTTAATTGTTTGTATTAAGAAAATAACTCACGTCAAGAGGCGCCATTGTTTCAGGCTTTCTCTTCGTGCCCATTTGTCGCTGTTAATGCAAATTCCGAGAAAACCTTTTATATTCGAACATTCGTTCTGCCGGTTCCAAGTTGTTTAATAAACTTGCAAATTCCACTTTTCTATTTTGCGTAACGGCCGAGGTTTATTTTTTTGTAGATTTTCTCCCCATTCTTCGTGAACTCGTTCGACAGTCTGGATATAGGTCAAAATATTTATTTTTCTAAAGTTGTTTTCTTTGCAACTCACTTCGAGTGCTCGGCAGCCCTCGTCGCCAAACCGTTTTGTGAAGAGTGGCCAACTGTCTTCCAGATTTTCGAGAGACGGTCGTAAATAATGGGAAATGGAACGCGTATTTAAAACCTTCGATGGGTGTGTCAGTCGGTTATTGCCATTGCCATATATGTTTCGGGCCATTTCCATTCCGGCTGAACTCTTTGTTAACTACTTCCTCGTTTATTGGGCACAGTGTTGCCGATTTAGATGAATTTATACTAAATCCAATTTGAGCCAATGAATTTTTTTGTAGAACGACGAGTTTTCAATAAAAATATTTTGATGTGATTTACTTAATGAAGTTATTTAAAATAGCAATGAGCTTTAGTAAGGTTGAAGATAATGTTGTAGCGAGGAACTACCTTGTTTCAAAACATTTGCAGGCATAAGTAAATCACCATCCGAGCTTGTGAAAGGGCGACTGAACGCGCTTTTTTTTTAGTTACATCAACAGTTCACAGTCGATGAAATTAAAGCAAAACATTTAAACAAATTACGTTGACTTCTTAGTGGCAAGATGGTCGATTTTACAATTTCAAGGTAAACGATTTATGATAATTGCATATAATAAGTGCAGTCGGGCAGTATGAATCTTGTCCAGAATAAATTAAGAAATCCACTTCAACAGTACAAGAAATGGTTAAAGTGAGCATGCTAGAGAAGAACATACAGGGACACCAAAAATAAACTTGATCGCGGGAGCCATTGAAAACAAGCAAACTTACCTAATCTGCAGCATGCTTTTTGTTGACATAGAACTATCAAACTTTTTCAAAGTTTACAATTTACTTTCGACATCTTGTTTAACTTATCCCATTGTTATTTTGATGTTGCCTATCAATTTAATTTATAAATTTGGTTTAATTTTCATAATTTTGCGTATTCGAGTAGCTGATGATTAGACTGTCAGTCAAATGACTAATAATTCAATGAATTGTAGTTTGTATAAGTGCAGTTTAGACAGAATTGTTCATGGGCTTCCGCAATCAAGTTTATTTTTGATCTCAATGTACAAGGAAGCAAACAAATGTATGAAAAACACAACACAAAAGTATTAGTCGATGTACAACGAAAGATAAAGAATTAATAAGGAATTATATGTACATATAGATTCTGGGTTCCGGGCTAATTTATTTTTTCCTGGATTTAGATCGGTCTTCATGCATGAATTTACAGGCTGACCACTCCCCAAAAATTCCGTTACGCATATTCAGTATAACAGTCACCGGGGGAAGCAAGAAGATTAGCGGCCCCTTTCATGTGGCATGTGGTCACACACTCTCTCGTAATCACAAAACAGCCAAATTCCGCAATCAGGCATGCAAACAAAAATAAACAAATATTACGACATTTAGCAGTACATCTTCGTGATGATCTGATGATAGTACTTACAACGACGTTATTCAAATGCAACGTCAATGATATACCTGTTATATGTGTAAAGCGAATGCTTATAGCATCTAGTGCCTATTAGCCGAATGCTACCTAGACTAATGAGCCAATTTATGTCAATTGTCGCTCCCGCAGAAGAGCAAAATCACAAGTAATTTATGGGAAATGAGCATGGTAGACTATCTAGGTGCGCTTCTTAGATCACTGATAGGCTAGGTACTTCTCAGGTCAAGGGTTAGCGGTCATCTCGCTGGATATCCGCTAGTCCGCTACAACTGGAGAATATGAAGAAGCGATGCAAGTATTGACTAAATATTTCCAGAATATTTTGAATCTTGAAGATAACCAATCGTGACGGGGCGAACTGCGATGATAATATTAAATATTTTGGGCAAGCTACACAATTACCAGAAAAGAAATATAACTGGAGGATATGAAGAAGGGATGCATGTATTGATTAAATATTTCCAAAATATTTTGAATCTTCAATATGATATCATGACGGGGAGAAGATACTGCGATGATAATATTAAAATATTGTTAATGACAACCCACACAATTACGATACTCCCAAGATCAGAAAGGAAATATAACTGGAGGATTTGAAGACATGATGCAAGTATCGACTAAATATTTCCAGTATATTTTGAGTGTTTAAGATGATCTATCATGACGGGGTGAACAAACCGCGATGATAATAGTAGAATATTTTCAATGACAAACTGCACAATTATGGTACTTTCACGATCAGAGATAAAATATAAATGTAAGATATGAAGCAGTGATGCAAACATTGAATAAATATTTCCAGTATATTTTGATTCATTAAGAAGATCTATCATGACGGGGGGAACAAACTGCTATGATAATATTAAAATATTTTTAATGACAACCCACACAATTACGATACTCCCAAGATCAGAGAGCAAATATAACTAGAGGATATGAAGAAATGATGCAAGTAGCGACTAAATATTTCCAGTATATTTTGAGTCGTTAAGATGATCTATCATGACGGGGTGAACAAACCGCGATGATAATAGTAGAGTATTTTCAATGACAAACTGCACAATTACGATACTTTCACGATCAGAGATAAAATTTAAATGGAAGATATGAAGAACTGATGCAAACATTGACTAAATATTTCCAGTATATTTTGATTCGTTAAGAAGATCTATCATGACGGGGAGAACAAACTGATATGATACTATTAAAATATAAAAACACAATTACGATACTCCCAAGATCAGAAAGGAAATATAACTGGAGGATATGAAGAAATGATGCAAATATCGACTAAATATTTCCAGTCTATTTTGAATCTTTAAGATGATCTATCATGACGGGAGAACAAATGCGATGATAATATTAAAATATTTTCAGTTACAACCTACACAATTACAATACTTTCACGATCATAATAGGAATATAACTGGAGAATCTGAAAAAATGATGCAAATATTCACTAAATATTTCCAGAATATTTTGAATCTTGCAGATAATCTATCCTGAGAAGACGAGCAAACTACTATGGTCATATTAAAGTGTTTCCAAGGGGAAACCATGAAATTATAATGTTACCAAACTCATAAAAGAAATATTACTAGAGGACATAAAGAAGTGAGGCAAGCGTTGATAACATATTCCCAGAATATTTTCAACCTCCGAGATGATTTATCATAACGGCGAGAACAAACCGCAATTATAATATTTTTTAAATATTTTAAAAGGAGAACCTACACAATTACCAGAAAGAAAATATAACTGGAGGATATGAAGAAGTGATGCAAGTATTAATTAAATATTGGCATAATACTTTCAATCTTCAAATAATATATTGTAAGAAGAGGAACAAATTACTTTGGTCATATTAAAATATTTCCAAGGGCAAACAACAAAATTAGGATGGTGTGAAGCTTATCAAGAAAATCTAACGGGAGGACATGAATAAGTGAGACAAGCAACGATTAACTATTTACAGAGTATTTTGAATCTTCAAGATAATATCATGACGGGGAGAACAAACTGCGATGATACTATTAAAATATTTTCACTGACAATGCACACAATTACGATACTCAGATCAGAATGGGAATATAACTCGAGGAGATGGAGAAATGATCTAAATATTTCCAGTATTTTGAATCTTTAATATGATCAATCACTACAGCGAGCACAAATATTGAAACAGATACACTTTAACTGCTACATCTTAACTGTACAAGAACAGGCACACCATATAGATCGCCCCCGCATGCAGGATAATAACTACATTAAAATATAGAAAAGGTTGCATATCACCTTCTGCCATTGCATTACTGAAGCACAAAAACTTGTTTAAAGTGACGATGTAGAATTGACAAGCGCTTCGTAAAATGAATCACAGTCTATTTCCAGTTTCAGATGCTGAAGCCCAGAATACATGTTTAACAATATTTTCCACTTGCTTATGATGGCTGATAAACAATAAAAATGGATGTACAGAAACGACAAGTGTCGTAAAGCGCGGTATAGCTGTCCATTTTCTCATTGTAAATCTTTCATTAGTGCTCCTCTGCTTTAAAGTGCCAATTTAAAGAATAATAATAGTTAATACAAACCATCAGGAACCCGAAATAGAGGCAGACCAAGGACAAGGTGGACAGACCAACTGAAATAAGGATGAAGATGGAAGAAGTCAACTACCTATACCCATAAACAGATGATGATGATGATCACTATGGCTACTTTCATGCTTTAGAATATATATGCTCTCTGTGACATTGTCGACCAAAGCTAGGTTAAGTAACATACAATTAGTGCAGCAATACTTACAATAGTCCTGATAATCATAATTTACTAATATCACAATCCAGTATATATTTTTATTTAATAACTTTTAATGCGGCTTATTTTAAGATTTTCTGTTATTATTCATGTTTAAATCGAATCAATATTTTTATTGGCCATAAGTAAAAAAATCCTTTAGTCGATTTCTTAATTTAGAGTTGGCAACACTGGTTTAGCAAGCCCGGCTCTTTGAACAGCTTTCTTCCTGAGTCATTGTCGCTGATAAATGCCTTCGTTATTCTTGTTTTTATTAGGACTCGTGATACTCCTAATTAGATGAGGCGCATAAATACCCTGACTGATGAAAGTAATGTTTAAAAGTAATTCGTCTCTGTGATAAACCGCTCGCAGCGTTGAGGTATTTCTCAACAGATAGATGAGCCCCGAAAGTGTATCCGGAAAGCTAGGAAGTGTACAGTACCTTCAACACGATTATAATTTCTACATTTTTCATTTGTCCTTAACGAAATTCTCTCACAATTTATAGTTTTGAACACAGGATTTACTGTTTAAGTTTCAATGTGAATAGAGTATTTTCTCAAACGGCTTCCTATAGTGTGATTTCAAAAGGTGTAGAAATTAAAACTGGCTTTGTAAAGTTTATATAAAAATATCCCCGGTGAAGTAAGTATATGCTATATAATATAAATGAAGTTGCCAAAAGCTAGACCCAGAAAGAGCACTCAGTGGTTAATTTCTTTGAAGCACACTCTTTAGTGTCACTTTAAATCTCCTCACCTCCGTAATTAATATAGTTACCTAAAAAATTACACAGCATAGGAGCAGCAAAGATTTCGAAAGAAACGTATACAATCTTTATGTTACTACATTTTTTAGAAATCCATAGAATTCTTGGTGTACATTTTCTTCATAGATTCTATCAAAGCGTTCGACACCGACTAAGTCCCCATTTATCTTCTTTGAAATTATGTATTAAGTAGCTTATGCAAAGTCATTCTGTTAGAAGTTTAATAAATCTTGTTCTTCATTTGCCTTTTCCAGAACTTTATCTATAGTCGATTCCTTTATAAAATAAAACTGATGTCCTATTTTATGAAAGGTATTGATATTAAAATATCCATTAAATTTAAACTGCTCGTATGATTTTAATTTGTTTTAAGTTATGAAAATGTATGAGTATCCCTATATTCCTTAATGGTTCCAAAAACAGCTGCATTACATACTTTTGCTTTATTTACAACCTTCTCCATAATTCTGTCAATTGCGTACATTGATTTTCCTGTTGAAAATCATATTTTAAATGTAAAGCGACTACAGTTACGGTTGTGTTTGTCGCCTAAAGCAGGGGCAAATATTTTTTCAATTTCACCAGAAATGAACCAAGTAGTCACAAGACCCTTGATTCGAACTACTGAGGCATTTTTAGTTTTTTTATATACGAAATTTTTATTTCTAGCGTCGTTGGTGTCAGGTGCAAAATGGCCACATTTAATGTGTTCATGTAGTGATAAAAATAATTATTGAATTGACTGTAACTAAAAGCAGTTAAACTTGTTATGACCTTCTTGGAGATGCATACTGCATAAGGTTTTTCTATAATAAAGGTCTGCCTTCAGGTGGGTGCTTGCGTGCTACAGCTCAAATGGAGTGTTATGATTAAATCTGATATTTGCGAGTAAAAATACCTAAAAATAAACTGGCGGAAATAAAATTGGTTCGCATCTTTTCCAGCATTTTAAAATTATTTTCCTAGGAAATCGACGTAAATATGGTCAATTTCGTAACACACCCCAAGGGGTTTACATAAATTTTCAACAATTTATTGAAAATTGAATTTATATATTTGTCTAATTTATTTCAAATATAGACCTGAATCTATAGAATTTATCTTTTGTGCAGAAAAAATAAATATATAGACATGTCAAACTCCTGAAGTACATTATTTACACCGTATTATACGTAAACAAGAACTTGAACGAAGACACAATAAATATGTGCCTGAAGGCAAACATTCCTATTAATAAATTGGAGCGCCCAGTTGTTGGCCACCGTTTAAAAAATATATCTGCGATTCAGGTGATCAAAGGTGCTTAAAGGCAAAGAAAGTCTCAATGAATGACAAATATAGGAACCACTACGCCAGCTTCCAGGCATCAAAGCAATTAAGTAACAAACGAGTTCCGGGATTGGACCGTGTCATTATTAAGGTCAAAGAAAAATAACACGGTAACTCATCGTGTAAACCACGCCAGAGGCGAAACTCTTCTGAAGAGTTTCTCTTCCCTTGCAAAATAGTTTCGCCTCTGGCGTGGTTTACACGTTGAGTTACCGTGCTCGTTTCCTTTTCCCCCTGGTGAAGCACCCTACAAAAGTGGGCGAAACGTTGAGTTCTTCGACTTTAATAATGACACGGTCCAGTCCCGGAAGTCGTTTGTTACTTAATGACAATGGCCGTCAAAACCTCCGAAATCATCAAAGCAATTATTTCTATAAAAATGTATTACTCGTATTATATTATTATTACGAAATGCTTGTTTTAACTACTTATTAATTTAACAATGTTTTATATTATATCACATTATGCAACAGACTAGCCAGAATATGTATTTAGCATTTACCGTTGAGAGCCTCTTTCTCAGACAACCCTAATCTAAAATAAATGAGGTGTCGGTGGATCATATAAAAGGAAAATACCCAAAGTAAAATTCAAGTAACAAGGCTTTACTGAATATAGTGTTCACTAAATTGATCGAATAACAAAAGTTGAAAGTTGTGGGTGACATATAAATGAAGCCAAATTGAGAATGCAAGAAAACTTGGAAGTTACTTGTACAGTTTTGATTCAAACAAATAATCACATTAAGCTGGGTTGGGTATATTTAAAACAACCTAGAAAGTTTTTGTCAAGATATGGACATTACGCTGGCAATTACAAGAATTGAATGCAAAGGCAGTGGAATCGAACAGGTAAATTATACTCACTGATCTGCAGCCTCAGTGGGCCCTGGCAAAAATCTACTACCTAATGTTAATTGCGTTATGCATACGTCTCGCAGAGGCCTGGTGAAGACGAAGTGCATTGATAATTAAGCAACTTTATTGGTCACAAAACAAGCTTTCGCTGGACGTCATGGTTCGCCATTAAACAGAAGCTTCGTTTACTATTTTAACAATTTAATAAACACTGTTGACGCAAAACCAAAATTACTTAAAGTGATTTAATGTTACTAAGAACGCAAAAAATTGTGAACAATAGATATTTGAGTTATAAATTAACAGCATGGGCGCAGTCCAAATAACAGGCGGCTCTGGACACCATGCGAATATGGTAGTGGTAAGAAAAAACCTGACCTGCGTTCTCTAGATGGTATCATTCTATCTAACGGATCTTGTAGCTTCATACGACGACCTGACGCATCACCTTCGTTGTTCGTGCAACAACTGTATACCTCTGAGAAACTGACAATAACAAAACTGCTCGTAGAAGCCGATAGGTGGTCACCGGCCTCAAGATTGCTGGCTAGTTAATTCATAGTCAATACATAACGAACAGGGGTAGTGATAACCAGCCCCAGCCTACGTTTTCGGTCTTACATTGTCACAGGAAGACGGCTGCTTTGCAGGAAACAACACCGCAAAACTGGCTGTATTCTAAAGTCCCGATCGAAGTGCCAAATTAAAGTTTTCAAAATACACCAAAAATTAACTAAAAGGAAAATAGGCAAGCTGCTCCACACACAGGCACTTAAAGTAATCTAATTCCAAAATACATCATATCTGACAGACAGGAACTCGGGAACAATCGAGCTACTTCTTTCACTAGATTACGTGTATTGCGATTGTACACAACTACTATGTCGACAGTTTCCAGATTCAATACATTTATGGATATAATCAATAATATTATTGTGTTCCAAAGTATCGAGAAAGGGCTTGAAGCTTGTCGCATCTTGTTTGATAATTATTAGTGTTCCTCCCTAAGAAATTTAAAATTGCCTGCCATTTATCATCAGTTTTCACGTAGTGCAGATATCATCAATAGTTTATTTTATTTTTTATTTAGAAGAATAAACAACTGGTTACACATTGCATAATCACGCTTACGACTATTTGTTTTGATCAATATACATAAGGTGGAAGGATAATTTTCTAGCTATCGCGGATATAATAGCTACTTTTGCTACCTTTTGAAACTTATTGTTAGAATGTGAAAATTTTTGCTGTCTACTATTTTACTGTAACACACGCGTTAAAGGAGGAAAAGTTCATATCTCTCGTAAAATTGTCTTATTAAACGTTGTTAGGTGGAATATTGCACTTTAATTTTTAACAACACTGCATACCGGTGCCACTATCCTCCAGAGAGCGTTCCCGGGAAACTTTACATGGTTCGCACGTATTATCAGCTCGCGGATAAAATTTTATCATAAATATTGAAATTCAGCTCTGTAACTTCAGTTTAAAAATGCATGAGCTGGACTGCGAGGCAGTAAGCCATAACACAAGCGATAGTTTATTGGATCAGATCGTCAGCGACAGAAATATCTGTGATTGATTTCGGATCCGATTTTATTTTATGTTGTTTGTATATACAGCCTCGGGAAGGAGCATAAAATTCTCGAACATCGCAACGAACTAGCAAGCTCCGATTAAATTCTGGAATTTATGGCGTTCTTATCAGCTCATTAAAACGTTATTACCGTGCATAGACAGCAATAAAAATTTAACCATGTAGTAGAGGCAATGGGTGGAAAATGTTGTAGCAACTACCCTCCACCGAAAATTTTCGCAGGCTTTAATGGGTTAGAGTTATGAACCGTTGCTTCTGTTTGAAATATCAAAAATGTTGTAAAAGCATGACTCTGTCTATATAAAGCTAACAAGTGCTGGATCGTAAAAGTAATTTACGGGGCATGAAACATGGGTATCACCCTACGAAAAACGAAGTAACGATTCCATTTGTGTATTTATGGCGCTGCTGCAGCATAAAAAAATAATATAGACATATAGAGGCAATTTACGTAGTAGCATTTTATATAGTGTATGATGGTTGCAACAAATAATCGTGCTTTTAGAATTTTCAATGTTTTTAAATAGACCACAACAGAAATTTGGAATATGAGTTACCAAAATATATTAACATCTGCTAAATCTTGTAAATCATGATTTCAATTCATTTTTAAAGCAAAAAAAGTTGACAAGAGTGTTACCCATATAACGTTCAATATTTTACTTTTCAAGGTTTGTTATTGCTCTCCGCAAGCAACTGTATGCACATTTGCCGTTGAAACAAATAATCTCAACAATATTTAATTAAATATCTCAGGAGCCTCCTTTTTGCGCAGTGCCGGGTGTAACCCGGTGAGAATTTGTGAAACTTACTTCAACCGATCCAAATTAAACATGAAATCCAAGAGCGCTGAAATTTAGTACAAATATTTTAGGGGAATTTTGTAAAGACTCATATTCGTTTCATCACAGCAGGTTTTCTGTATTTATTGCGCTCTATCGCACAAAGAACACATACAAATGCCTTTATGCATGCAGACATACATGAATATTACCATGAAGTTTCGGTATAGATCTATTATTGTTTGCAGATATGCATAGTCACCTTCAAAGGTATTGTTTGGATTACAACAACCGTAAACGGGACATTTGAGTATGCAGAACTTCTATGACGCCGTGGAGTTCCTTGATGCAGGATTTTGCTATTCCATTCACATACTGTTTAGGTCTTGTTTCACACACTTTGTTCATATCTTCTTTGGTCTTCCTCTGCTGTATTTTTATAACTAAATATGGCCGTTAGAATAGGTCCTTTAATTCTTGATTTGTTCATTCCTTCTTGGATTTTTTTCTTTTTATAGACACGTTCTTTAAGCTTATTTGTTTGTGGCATTGCTCTAATACTTTTGTGTTGTGGTATCTCCAGTTCTAGTATTTAACAATTATTGTCTGTCACCTCTCTTCCAAGAAATTTGTATTCTTTCCATTGCATTGGTCAAATTTTATTTTTAAGTTATCATTTGTAGACACATCGATTCGGGGTTAATTTTCTTTTCTGGATTTAAAGCGATCCTCATGCATACATTTTGCAAGTTGGCGACGTACCCAGAAATGCGGTAACGCCCTTTCGTTCTAAGGGTTGTGGATCAGAAACATGACGCCGGGGGAAGCAAGGCGATTAGTGGGTTTATGTGGCATGTGGTCACTCACGCTCGTAAGCACAAAACAGTCAAATTCCACAAACAGCCATGCAAGTAAGGGTCAACAAACATTAAGACATTTAGCAATAAGTGTTCAGGATGGTACTACTGACAGGGGGTTTTGCAGCCCCCGCGGCACTCCCACGTAGCATAGAATAGTAGAATGTCTCAGTCATTGATGTTCTTCAGGTGCACCATCGATTAAATTCCGGTAACATCTGCAAAACTGATGCGTAAGGCATCTAGTGTATATTAACCGAATGCTAACTAGACGAATGAGCTACAACTTATGTCAGATTTGCATCTACGGTTGCCGTCTTTGCAGAAGACCGAAATGACAAGGCATTCGTGGGAAATAAGCATCCTATACCTACCTAGGTGCACTTCCTGTATCACTGATAGGTTAGGTACTTATTAGGTAAAGGGTTAACGGTGATCTCGCCGGATATCCGCTAGTTCGAGGTACGATAGTACTATCCGAGGTACCAATTGGGCACCAACTCAACAATAAAATGATGAGGACCGACCGAAAAAACAAAGCTTTCCAAAATCAGTGCAACCATAACGACAATGAATCAGTGTACAACTCAACTGCACCATCAAACTGCATACACCACCCCTTACAAAGCTGCTCCAGCAATAATATCTATTACAGACCTTATTATTTCATCATTTTCGTTAATCTACGTAATTACCACAAGTAATTTATAAATATTTAGAACGTAATATATTCAAGCTGTCGATGTATTCAAAGGCTAGTAATCATGAAAGTACCAGTAAACGAGAGGCTGCAATATTTACCAACTTAAAATAACAGGGTTCTAAAGTAAATACTACAACACACTTGCTGTTGATTTTTTTCTTGCAAAACATGATTCTGGATTCGTGTATTTTATTTTTAATACATATTTTCAGATGTTTTTATTATTCTCCTGTTTTAGTACTTATTTTATTGAAGCAACGATGTGTATTTTTAATGATGGTTCTTCGATGCTTTTCTATTTTCGTTTCTTCTTTTCTCGTTTTTTCTTTCGACGTACCCTTTTGGCTTCGCTTTTTTGCTTCCTCACATCCTTCCCTCATCATCATCACGTCGATTAAGTCAGTTCGTCATACAGAATACTACGCATACCTGTGTTGAAAATATTAGTTTTCTTGTAACATTCACTGACACTGCTGAGTATGGATGTTACCAGTGCATAGTGAGCAGTTTTCGTAGAAACACTTCAAAGTCGTTTTAATAAAGTTTTCAAATATTGCTATTTGTCATGAATGTGTTTACTTAAGACGTTCCATGATCCATTAACGGCCGTTCTAAGAATTTTGTTTTGTATAGTCTGCAGTCGTTCCAGATTAGTTTTGGAACTTGGCCTGTAGATTGAACAATCGTGGGCAAAGATATGCCTGATTTTTACATGAGGGCTGACGTAGTTATTTGAAGTGTGGGATTTCGGTTCAGAATAGCATATAAAGAAGAAAGCTTATTGTATGTTTCCTGTAGTTTGTTGTCAATTCATAAGTCTAGGTTAAGCGCGTGTCTAGATATACGCCTAAATACCTGAAAGCTAAAGGTAAAAATTGTGGTTTTGCACTTCTAAAACTGGAAACGCCAGTTATCACACCAACGTGCAATCGTGTCAACCCAGTTTTGTAGGTCTCAGACAGGAAGAGCAATATCCCACTATACTAATTACTGCCGTATTGTAGGCGAACGTGACCATATAGAGTCTTGAGTCTTGAGACTATTTACAGTTGCGCGTCAAATTAACTGTGCTCTACTCGGGCCACGCACTACACCTCCAGATGCTAAAGGGTACAAATAACTCTACATCGCTAGATCAAAAGAGGTTACGGATAAAACGTGCTTAAATGATTAGGTTAATTATAAAATACTTGGTAAAAATTATAAAAAGAAACAACTAATTAAATATGCTACCTTAAACTAACCTCTATAACTAATATTCATCAATATTTAAAATTACTATGTAGATAATAAGAAACCTGTATGTATTGTATGTTGCATATAAATAATGCAACTTTGAATTTTGAAAATGTTGATTTGGTACTATTTTCTTCCTCTTCTTTGTCTTACTATAAGCCAGTGGCTTGCTTTTGACCACAACGGGTAGGTAGCCAGGTGGCCAGCTTTCTCCGTTATAAGTAAAGCGAATTCCATTAGTAGGGCTTAACGACTGCCACAGGTATTAGCGTCGTGACCGAGGCGTGCGATTTTTAAAATCCCTGTGTAGTCGCTGAGGATAAAACCTGGTCCGGCCGTATCAAACATGTTGCTTGTTCGGCCATCCTCTCTCCATCCGCTTTGGTACTATTCATTTGCCAAATTTTCTTTAATAATAAAAACCCTCATCAACTACTTCCTGTTTTTTGGGAATATCCTTTATCTATCTTTGAAGTTGTACAGACTCGGTTGGTGCAATAATTTTGGATTCTAATTGTTTATTATCCGACCAGATGCTGTAAAATTGCAGTTACTCAGTTGCAGGGCTACGATGATTGAATGCGGCTCTATTTGCAGAGCCACGATGATTTTTGATGGCAGCTTGTCTGCACCCCAAAGCCTCGCGACGGTCTGTTCGTACTTCCTGGTTGATTAATAGTTATCGAAGGACGTTTATTGTACTTTTACTATCAGGAACTGGTAGCTGTTTCCTTTCGCCTAGCACCATACAAATAAAACGATAGAAAATGCCAAAACTTACTTTATTTCCGATATGGATACTAACTGTGGATGCGTGAAGCCACCGCTAAGACCAGGACAAGAGCTGTCGTTGGCGGGTATCTCGTTGCCATCCTTCCAATACAGGATACCAACTTAAACCGAATATACAAACTTAAAAGCTACGAATATTACTACTGGGATGAAATCATGTCTTTGATGTGCGATGCAGGATGGATCCCTTGATATATTATATAGTTTTCCATGGTTAACATTTTAGGTTTTCTAAGAGACTTTCAGCGTTGTTTTATCGTTATAAAATATATTCTTATATATTTTATTCATCGCCTCAGTCATAAGCATTTTTCCATAATTTAAAATAGTAAAGCTATAGTTTACTGCGTTCAATTAGTGAGTCGAAAATTTAGTGCACCAATCACTGCACAATTACACAATCCCATTTCGGTAACCGTGGACTCTTAATATGCTTTCAAGAAGAGAGAGCATCCCCCCAATAATAAAAATATTAATAAGAATGATTGAAGTATAGTGAACCCTCTTAGTAAGATATCCGTTAATATTTACAAACGACTGATAATTCGTCGACAAAATAGCTTGAAGTTTCTATTCCAATGTATTTATTAACCTGATTAACCTGAGAATAACCCAAATTGCTCGGAGAAAATCAATGAAATGTTCAGATTAACATGATAAATATCCTGACCAACCCTTCGCATTTAGTACTTGGAAAGACCAGTGATAGAAGGGGAAGATTCACCTGAAAACAAAATTAGCGCCTATAGAGTAGCCTAGCCTAATCTGCAACAACTTCTTATCAAATAGCGCAAATAGTTTGAAGTCAAGAGATACAAGTTTCTGTGCACTTAGGGCGAATTGCTTTACTTTGAGATTGCATCAGTCATCCGTAGAGAATTTCATAGTTTCGGTAGCGTACACCTAGTAACTTGGAAGTTTGGCAAGCCTCTGGGGGAAAGTTGTCGGTCCTTCGATTTATTTTCCCGCTTCAGGATAAATCAGGTATTTTATTCTTCAAAACATTCGCATTGTATATGCGGAATTAAAAGTTTGCGCTTCCCCAGCGCTTTCTCTTTGAGAGTCGCGTACATGGGCGTAACTAAAGTGCAACGTTTGGGGACACCGCAGACAAAACCCTTGTAAGTTGTATGTTCACTCGGGAATTGTTCCGATAGGGGTGTTTTAGTTTACTAAATTATTTGCAAGGATGAAGACACGTTACAGAATGGCGAATTTTTGTTGAAAACCTCTTTTAACAAAAAAAATCTTCTTTGCTGCTTGATATTTAGAATTTTTGGTATCACACTTGTCTAGCGCCAATTCTGTAACTAATTTGCATTTATTTTTAATATCATACATGCTATTTTTATACCGGAAATATAAGCCACTTTATCTTGTTGGTTCACACACATGTAAGTAAATAAAAGCAATGAGTACTTTAATAAAACTATTTTAATTTTCAAACGTATACAGGTACACAGCTTTCGAAACAATCATAATAAACGCTAACGTGACTGCCGGTGTATTGAGAGGCGGCCCAACTTGCAAACCCTTTTTAGAGAGTAATGATCATTGTCTGTTCCTTTGGAACTTGACAAGCTCGTACTTCCCAGATAATAAGCAATCCCGGATGTCAACATTCTTCGTCCGTGAGCTGTTTGCAAAGCCCTAGCTACAATAACACAAGATTGTTAGACCTAAGAAGTTTAAACATTTTGAAAACAAATTAAGCAAAATCATTAACAGTATCTTGTATGAAACTATTGGAGCATATGTCTTGTAACGAGACGTTTGTTAGTCCCTCCGTCGGGACGCTAAATTCGAATAAGACGTCTCGTACGACTGAGTATTTTTAGTATGCCCTGTTCGTTTACCTAACGAGCTCAGTATGCATACTTTAACTCAATCTGTGGTTTTCAAGTGCTTTGCGCTTTGCGCTTGCAGGTGGCAGGTAGTGAGTTCGAATCTCACACTCGTAGAGTGGTAATATCTTACGATCTCCGGCCATCATACAAACATCTTTGGTGGTGGTGACCCTTGTGGAAGGGCATTCTTGCATAATTCAAGGGGTTAGGCGAGCCACCTGCCACGGCCGTGGCTTAAGCGGGCTTATGCAAACGCACTCAGTGTGCGGTAGTAACAGACTCTCAGACTATTCTAAAGGCAAGAATAATAGGAAGAAGAAGTGTCAATATATTCTGAAATAAGAATCTGGCATGCATCTGTAGTATTCTCGGGGCTGCAACTAACTTCAAACAACGCACACAAAAGAAGCAGATTCGATGATACAAACATATCGAGCTTTAAAATACACATAAAAGCAATAAAAAAGTTTAGGATTCAAACCTAGAATGAACGGCAATTCCTAAACACAAGTGTCAAGTAACAATGAACAATCTACATCCTATAGCTCGGGGCTACCTGCATTTATAAACAAAGAGTAGCAGGTCAATTATGTCTGTCATAAAAGTACATTTAAACATTAAAATAGCACCTAAATAACCGTATTTAAAAGCGCGAACTAGATGGATATCCAGTGTAGCGATTGCGTATATGAAAGCCCGGCGCAATTCTCACATAGCTGGAGTGATCTCTTATCGCTTAGGCTGCAAACATTTCCAGTACTAATGTGCCTTATAATATTTGGGCCTAGTGATGTAAATTACCTAGGTATTTATTTTTAGGGTAAATACCCGGGGTATTTACCCGGGTAAATGCCCAAAATGGGTATTTACACGAGTATTTATGGCTTAATTAGCAAATACAAAGCTAATATAAACAGTATTTAATCGGTAAGTGAAGGTAATCTATTCAAATTATATAAAAATGTAGAATAAGATGGCTACACTAACAGCCGTATTCATAGTCGTTCGCTAGGGGCTCGCCGGCGAGTCGCCGGAGTTTCGTATTGAATAGTATGTTGGCTGCACTGTACGTCTATGTCAAATTCGAGGTTAGCAGGTTAGATTTTGTGTCAATTTCTGTCAAAACTGACGGAAAAGCTAACCTGATAACCTCGTTCGATTATCTCATAATCGATCAGCACGAGCTAGAACTTCTGACGTCTATCGTCTGCTGTCATTGCCAAAAAGCTACCAAACATCAATCAGTTGTCTACGACAGTACGTACGTTCTACACTAGCTAATCTAATTCACCGTCTAAGAATACGCCAAGAAATAACTACGCAAAACCACCCACTTTCACTGATGCGTCGCGCCTCTGTCACAACCCCGAACGTTCTACCCATTCCCAATTCCATTTCTAATACCCCTCGATACGTTGCACGTGTCGTCCGGGTCTCCGAAACAAGGGACCGCGACCTAACGCCTAATACCTTTGCCAAGATTATATGTTTTTAATTCCGGGGCTCAAAACATTTCAGAAATGACAAATTAAAACTTAAAAATAATGCACCCCAAAACCATCTAATATTTCATTCTAACAGTTGGAAGCTTGCTCTTCCTTTCTATTCCCATTTTTGAACAACAGTATAACTAGGGCTTCTCTAAGTTGATGGAATTCTGCTCTCGTCTAGACATTTATTCAGTACTGTTCTTAAAACATCTGTAGCAAACAGCTCACGGAATTCTTAATGTTTCGAAGAATTTCGGCATCTGGGACTCTAGAGCTTTGAAAAACACCTCACCATCCGTAACTGTCCATTATCTGGAAAGTTCGGAAAACTAAGCTTTCCAAATTCCAATGGAACAGATAATGAGCGGCACTGTATAAAAGGGTTTGCGAAGTTGTACTCTAGCTCCATTCATCGGTAGTCGTCTTAGCGATACTATGATTGTTTCTACCAATTTATACCTGCATACCTTTGATTTATCAAATTAGCTTTGTTAAGTCACTTCTTATTTTTATTTCGCCATTATTAATTAATGTATACATATTCAATATTCTAGTTTATGTTTGTGTTCTTTGTGGTATATCATTCTTTCCATGGTTCATATAGTGTTGAGAAATTGTTGTAGGACTGCGGGAACTCTTCTTGTTCATAATTGCTTTCTAATTTGCATAGTTTGTACAGTAAGTAGTTAGGTTTGTTCCAAAGTTGCTCAGGGTGCTTTCATATATAAATATTTCTATGTCACTTTCTTTTGTTGTTCTCTGTTCTTTCTGTATTAACTCTTTGTATTTACGTACATTTTATGTTATTTCTAATTTGTTTTATACACTTTTCGTCTTTTAGCTTGCTTTAATAATTGCTGTTGCTATTGCATTATGCAATTCCTCAACTGTATTAGGGAATATGACATTTTTTACCAACTCCCTATCTGCTGCATTGTGCATAAATTCATTTCGAAGTTGGACTTTAAATACATGTTTTAGGAAAAAATATAGTAAATGTGCCAGTTCCAGGAACAGTTTTGTGTTCCACAACTTCAATTATTTTAGTGGCACGAAGAAATGGTCCCCTAAATTACGAATTTGACACTTTAATCTAACATGTTGCCTTTGTAAATGTTATCTTTCATTCTGGATTCGAGCTGCCCTTAAGGATACGGTGTGGTAAGTAGAACATTTTCCAGGGGGTTTAGAAGATTTATAAAGTTTACTTGAAGCAGGCATATGTTATTTATATGCAATTCACTAAGAGCTTTTATTTCTGTTTAACGATTTTTTTCCGATTCACTACTTCGGTAAATAAAAATCGGACTGTAATTCTTGGTTCTTACTGTTACTAGGTGTAAGTAGTTTGTCAAGGATCTGCTTTTATATAACCGTCTATGTGTCGTTAATACATGGTTAGATATGGCTTTATCGCAAGTTGGCTTGAAACTCTTTAAATAAGTCGTTAATAAATGATTGAAACGCATGTTGTACTTGATACCTTTTCCTAAAAAGCCTAGATTCAATACACATAGTGTCTTCCAACGAGTTGTAAGGGCATCGTTATCAAACCATGAAAAATTGCTGTTTAAAGTTTAAAAGGACAACTTTCAAAGTGAAGTAACCGTCCACTATTAAATTTTCAAAAAAAAATCTTATTGGAAAATTAACCATGTATTGTAATTTTTGTAAAAGTCCAGCAAGGAGTATTCCCCATAAGTGCTAAGGTATCCTGTGCTAGTGGTCGTATAAGCATCCCCCTGTGTATATTTTCGAGAGAATAATTATTTAGGTACAGATTTTTGCAACACTAAATTAATTAAACGAGTCGTAACAAATTTGGGGAGGCCAAGTCGTGCGAAGTTCCCGTGTTTGCCGTCACGGCTGTTGCTTGCGTCAGTATAATGAACTGCACCTAAGCAAATAACGTCTCCTTCGAAACCTGAAACTAATATTTTTGAAACGGCGGGTTTTGGAAGAGTAGATCAACAAAGGGACAGGTTCGGCCGAACACGCAGTGCACGTAACAGGACAAAATGGCAGAATGGCGATCGCTCATAAACAAACAGACAAACAAGCTCAGTAAATAGTTGCGACACCTCAATTGGTTTGCGTTTCCATTCCATCTGCTTGTGAGTCAGCATAATTACCACAATAGCTATGTAACAAATGCGTAATTGAAGCCTGGTTTATATGCAAAACCATTAGCATATACGGCGTGTCCGGATACTCAATTACGAGCAATTTGAAGGATTGCCAAAATGTAAATGATGATTATCTGAATGTAGCTATTGTATTCTGGAGTTCTTAAAATGCAGAACGAAATGTTAAAACTCTTTAATTTTTTAAAACAATTATTGTGACTATAATATAAAATCTTCGTCTGTAATTGTCACTTTGAAATTGTCTTTTTTTTATTAAGATTTTTAACCTAAAAAACTACAAATTAATTGGGAACTATAGTAAAATTTCTATTTAATGCAGTAGCTAATCCCTAAAAATCATGAAACCAAAATAAGGCCATATTTTATAAATCTCCAGAAAATATTCTGTACCTACTAGAAAAAACCATACCATTAAGAGCAGCTCGAAATAGCAGTAAAAGACAGAAAGACAGACTTACACTGTCGAACATAACAATATTCGGGGAATTATGACATATACTGTTTTTATTTATACAGCTTCAGTATACGTTACGTGTAATTTTGACTGAATTGGTAGTGTACAGCAAATCATTAAATACAAGAATGTTGAGAAGTGCATAAGATAGGAGTATTAGCGTGGATACGTAATATAGTAACGAATGGTGTAGTGTAATAGCAATACCAATTATTGAAGCATGCGAAAAAACAGCTAAACAAAAAGAAGCGTCTAAAACTCCTTACAAATTCCATAAAAAGGATGTTAAATAAACGTAAAGAATTGATACCGAAATAAGCGTACAACAAAAGAGTATACGTAACACAACTATAAAAGAAGAGAAGAAAAAGCGAGGAACACAATTACAAAAGTAACATAGGAAAACATTTTTGACAGTCGTCTATTATGAGATTTTTCCATTGTCTCTCAGACAGTGGAAAATGTCCGATACAACATCTCACCAAGGTAATCTTTGGAAAAATTCTAATTTATTGTATTGTTGGCATCCAATTCGATTCGTAGGCTAATTCTCTCAAACAAAACAAATTTTATAACTACTTGGATACAATTGCCGGCCGGCTAGGTCAGGAAGACGGCGTGCAGCTCTTTAAGTAGTAACAAATGATTAACAGCCAAAAGAGCGCTAACGAATATTTACCAATTAACGACAAGTTTATCCAGGTATTCAACTGAGAATTCATAAACTTAAGTAGTACATAATTTCCTGAAAGGAAAGCTCAAATCACGCACAGGCAGCAGTAACAAGTAATAACACTAAAATTCTGATATTACAGTATATAATCACAAATTTCAGGTAATTATTAGTACAAATTTCAGGTAATTATTGCCCAGTTTAAGATGCACCTCAACAAACTCGGTTTACGAGAACAATAGCTTACAAAACATGTTAAACAGATGTACACATATAACCTCAACATCGGCTCCTTAGTTGGAAAATCATCGTTCAGGTACGCAGTCCGTGAAGCGAACTATACATAGCGGCCGGAGTCCGAAATTTTGACTGGATCGGGTAAAGCCTCTGCACCGATTCACTGTTCGCAGCACCCAATATGTATCTTAACTTAAAAAAGAACACGAAACCTGATACTAGTGCTCCCGCTACGGGATACCACGCAACTGGCCCAGATGATGGGAGCGATAGGCCGCAAGCATTCGAAGGTTGGAACTGCAAGTGCTCAATTCAAACCGGTCAACGCCGATGCGCTGAAGTGCGGGGATCGCAATTTTCGGGAAGCTGGGAATCTACAGTTTTCAGAGGCTCCGAACTAGCGCCTAAAGAAAGAGAAGAGCCTAATATAGAATGATAGATGTTTTCGATAAAACACAGCTCTAACAGCTTCGAATGACTTACCCCAGATGAATTTGGGTCACGTGCAGATAGCGATTGGTGAAGCGCTTTCAAATCCCGCCAACTCGGCGTGAGAAAATAGCTCTCAATACAACTGCAAGGGCTGCATCATCCGCACATTCGGGGAGTGGCAAAAACCAAAAAACCTAACTTGCATGCCCGCAAAAACCACTGGACAATTTTTAAAGACGCTAAGCCAAAGCAGCGCTAAGAACCAAAAACCACAATTTGAGCGACGCTGTCTGGCGGGAACCGAGGAAGACGGCGGGCACGCGAAAATTTAAAACCTGCACCACAGAACTGCGAAATAATAGAGATGCAATCGAAATGTAACAGCGTAAGTGATGCAAGTGCTCATTGACTAGGAAATCAAGCAGGTAAAAGCTTATTTATCGACGAAATACCATCTGCAGTTAACAAACTGAAGACAAATTAAAAGAGCAAGCAAATGAAGAAATAATGGACCGCATAATTGCTTGAATTCTGCAATTTAGTGTTTTCTTAGTGAGTTGTATTTTAATACGACATCAAACCGCCTCAACACAACTTTTGTTCGCCATTTCGAAGCAAATTTACGTGTTATTTTGGCTGAAGTAGCAGTGAGCAGCATATAAATATCATGAAAGTTTAAGTGTAATCGTGTCAGCAAAAGAAGTTAATGTAGGAAGCTGGAAATTGTAGCATAATAACAATAGCAAACATTAAAGCAAGCGAGCAAAACTAAAAAAGTAGAACATACTAATACCACTACAAATGACATGAACAATATGTTTAAAAAAAGACGTAGAGAATCGATAAGGATTCAGAACTAGCTGCTAAAGAATGTACAGAATGGCACATTTTGATTTCCACAATGCAGTATTGGCTATTACATAGAAACCTTTATTGTTATTATGGATTTGAATAGGACGATTTTTTTTAAATCTCAAAAGTGAAGATCTTCGATTTTGGATACAGCTTATTAGAGATGGGCGCGTGAGTGAATTTTCGCTCACGTCACGCACGTTTCACGCTTGCTTTAAACAGTCACGTTCACGCACGTTCACGCTCACGTTCACTCACGTTCACGGCGTGACACGCCACTCACGACGTGACACGCAGCTTTTATTTCAAAATTTAAATTTAGATAGAACAGAATGTTCAAATTTAAAACCAATGAAAAAACCCTAAAGAGAACTAAAAATATGTTTTGCACCTGACATAATTTACGTGATATGTTGCAATCAGAATCCTCCTTAGTCCTTTGCATCTTGTCAGATGCGTGGTGATGCATAATCCGATGTATAATTATTATTTTGTCGCTCTTCTTATTGCATTACGCCATCTTTCCCTGTTCTCTGTTGTTCTGACAGTTCCCTCAAAATTGGTTTCCAATAGCTTAGTAGCGTCTATCCATCTCTGTGGCGATCTTCCTCTTCTTCTTTTGCCTTCTACTTTGCCCTGTACTACAAGTTTTTCCATACTGTTGTCATTCCGTGTTATATGCCCAAAGAATTTCAGTATGCGACTTAGTATAATACTACTTAATCTTTGGGGTGGTTGCAATCAGAATAGTTGACATAAAAAGAAAAAAATGAAAATTGACTACAATAACTTCGACAAGGGATAAATACTGATTTCTCGCAAATATATTTCTTGCAGCTGTCTTCAAAGACATTACTTTTAATACTAAAAGCTGTCCTTGGAATTGACGTTTCCCTTTTGGTATGAGTACAGAAGGTATAGGTTGCTAGGCAACACTTTTAATTCGTAGGTTTGAAAGTACTTTTACGTACAAGGATCAACATTTTCAGCGTTAAATCGAGTATACAAAAAAACATTACTTTTATTAGAATAAGTTCATCTACACAAGTACACAATAAATTGGTTTAAAAATATCATCTACACATCTACACAATACATTTTTGGTTTAATAATAAAACGTAATTAACAGTTTCAGCGTTAGCCGAGTATAAAAAAACAAACCAACAAAAGTGAAGTGTATTATAGAACGTTTTATGCATATCGGCCATGTCGCCACCACAAACCGCGAAAACGTGTGCTCGCTGTGAACTCTTGATAGACTCCCTCGATAGTGCAATATGCGCCGTGTGTGATAAATCTTTTCACTTCGAATGTTCGGTGGCTGAAAGTCATTATAATAAGCTATTGAAAGCTAAGAAAATCTGGCAATGTCCTAACTGCGTTGGAGTGGTTACTCGGGGAAGATTAAATTCAACTACTACTTCTAATCAACCTTATCAAAACAAACCAGAAAATGCTGGTGAAGCTACCGCGAAGGCATTGCCGCCACACGATTTAACTTTAACAGATGTTATGAATATGCTAAAGACTATCAATAATAAGATAGAATTTGTAAATAAAGAAATGCAAGAATTGAAAGGCAGCGTCGAGTTTATGTCTGAAAAATATGATAAGGTTATTTCCTTATTAAACAACAATATTGAGGACGTAAAAGTTAACAAAAAAGAAATTCAACATCTGAAAGAACAAATGGTTGAAAAAGATAAACAACTAAAAACCCTAAACTTGCAGCTTGCAGTAAGTGAACAATATTCACGAAATAGAAATATTGAATTATTCGGAATAAAGGAAATGCCCCTTGAAAATTGTAAAAGCATTGTAACAGCCATTGCCAGTGAACTAAATCTAAATATTTTGGAAGAAGATATAGACATTGCGCACCGTGTACCAACCTATCGCAAAAACGGTCATCCTCCTATCGTAGTGCAATTCTTATCTCGTACCAAACGTGATATGTTAGTGGAAAAAAGGGCATTAGTAGTCACCAACCGCAACGTTCCCGGAGTGGAAATTGGACAGAAGATTTACATTAATGAACACCTTACGATGGAAAATAAGCAACTTCTACGAAAAACCAAACTACAGGCACGAGACGCAGGCTTCCGCTTTACATGGGTTAAAAATGGAAAACTCTTCGTGAGAAAAGGACCTGAAGATCCAGTAATCAGAATTTTTACGGAAGAAGATGTACTTCAAAAAATGCCCTCCGGTAATCCTAAATAAATAAGTAACATTTTATTCTCTTTTTTCTGTCTTTTTGCTTGTTATTAAAAGTAACTTGTTTCGATATCTCTATGGAAGTGTTAACTGATGACACTAATATTAATTTTAATACAGAAGTCGCCTCCAATTTGACCGAATTTAAACAAAAAATCGTGAACTTTACGAATAATAAACAATCACTAACAATTTTTCATACCAATATCAGGAGTATCGCAAAAAACTTTGATGAACTTGTTGTATTAATAACTGAGTGCAATTCAAATTTTGATGTAATTATTTTATCGGAGACATGGACCTTAGAAAATATTAACTGCTTTCATTTAGATAAATATGTATTGTATTATAATGGTAGCACATTTAACAAAAATGATGGGGTGGTAGTATTTGTAAAAAGCACGTTGCCACAGTCTTGTCAAATAATTGATATCAACAATAACTACAAAATTATAAGATTGCAAATAACAGCCCATAATAAAAAAATAGGTATAACTTCACTTTATAAACCGCCGCCATACGTGACATCCGATTTTCTAGTTGACCTAAATCAATACATTGGGGGTTACTGTACCACTGCTAATGAAATTCTAGTAGGCGATATGAATATAGATATTTTAGACGACAGAAATGACAATTCCCAAAATTATCTTGATCTACTAAGCCGTTTCGGTTTTACCTCTTGTATTAATCGACCAACCAGGGAAGAGAAAACTTGTATTGATCACATCTTTGTGAAGAACAATATAAAAAACTTAACTTTTTTGCCATTGGTATTAAAATCTAAAATAACTGATCATGACCCAACCTTTATACAATTAAAATTTAATGAAAATGTAACTCAAGAAAAAGAAAAATTGTTCGAAACAAAATTAATTAAAATAGTTAATCATACAAAATTAATTAGTAGGCTTAAAGCGTATGATTGGCAACATATTATCACTACAAATATCGATCAATCGATTGATTCACTGGTTAAGATAATACAAGAGGAAATTCAACTTTGCAGTTTTACTAAAATTAGAAATTCAAAATGTCAAAAAAGAAAGCCTTGGATTAGCAGCGGTATAGTAAATTCTATAAATACTAGAGACAGGTTATATCGTCAGATGTTGCTAAACCCTGGTAATGATATTATAAAAAATGCTTATTTCCAATACAAAAATTCAATTAATAAATTAATCCAGAAAGCAAAATCGCAGTATTACCAGACAAAAATAGGTACTGACAAAAATAACCTGAAAAATTTGTGGTCGTTAGCAAAGGAATCGTTAAATATAGACAGTCATAAACAAAAAATCGATAAGTTAACAATCAATAATGTAAATGTTGGTGACGAGAATCGACTATGTCAAGAATTTAGTAAATACTTCGTTAATGTCAGTAAGAAATTAGCAGAAACCATTACCATTGACCAAAATGAAACTGACCTTATGATTAATAGGGTACGTGAGAATGTAAATTCTTTTTTCTTAAGTCCTACAGATCCTGTCGAGGTTGCAAATGTAATAAAAAAACTAAAAGTAAAAAAAGCGCCTGGTATTGACGATATAACCGCCGAGTCACTAAAAATAATTTCTAATTGTATAAACGTCCCGTTAAGTGAAATCTTCAATAACTGTTTTTCTCAAGGTCATTTTCCAAATTCTTTTAAACTTGCACTTATAATACCTGTACATAAAGGTGGTGCACCTGACCTGGTCAGCAATTATCGCCCGATATCGCTGGTATCGAATCTTGCAAAAATTCTTGAAAATTTAATTAAAGTCAGATTAGTAGCTTTTTTGAACCAATTTAAAATTCTATCAAGAAAACAGTTTGGATTTACCCAAAAAAGAAGTACCGCTGATGCAATATCGCTATTAAGTACTACAATATATTCTGCACTTGATGAATCAAAGTCTTGCCTTGCCGTATTCCTTGACCTTGCCAAAGCCTTTGACACTGTGAATCACGGTATACTACTTAGGAAGTTGGAGAGGTGTGGTATTAGGGGAACCCCACTAGAGCTGTTTAAAAGTTATCTGACAAATAGAAAGCAGATAGTTAAATTAGAGAATAGCAAAAGTCAACCTGAACTTATATCTTGTGGTGTACCCCAAGGTACCATACTTGGCCCGATTCTATTTTTGGTGTATATCAATGACCTTTTGGAGAATACAAAATTGTGTGGATCAATAATATCTTATGCGGATGATACACTGCTAATCATTGAAGGAAATAATTGGAATGAGGTCAGGGAAGCGGCACAGCGGGACTTGCGTACTGTCAAAAATTGGCTGAATTCTAATATTTTGTCTCTTAACGCTACAAAAAGTGCATTTACAACCTTCTCTATACACGAAAACAAACAACCAAATTTTACAGACCTACTAATACATGAAAGAGGATGCATCGGGGATGATTGTACTTGCAGTGTAAAAATAAATAAATCGTCATCAGTGAAGTATTTGGGGGTAATTGTTGACCAGTTCATGAGGTGGGATAAACACACTGTTAATGTGTGTAAAAAATTGAGAAAAACTTTGTATATATTCAAAAAATTGAAACAAATTTTGACTACCAAGCAACTGCTTTCGTTTTATTATGGGTTGGTGCAGTCAATAATTTCGTATGGAATTATAGGTTGGGGTGGGACAGCTTGTTACTATAGAAGGAGAATTCAAATAGTGCAGAATATGATTTTGAAAACGATTTTACATA
Source organism: Agriotes lineatus (assembly GCA_940337035.1). Taxonomy (NCBI): domain Eukaryota; kingdom Metazoa; phylum Arthropoda; class Insecta; order Coleoptera; family Elateridae; genus Agriotes; species Agriotes lineatus. The sequence continues at coordinate 51,044,766 of OW679202.1, read as the reverse complement.
AACCTCAATTATATCCCACTGAAAAATTATATCGTGAATCAAATGTCCTTTCTCTAACGCAATTACATTATCTAGAAATCTTAAAACATATTAAAAAATTTCCTAGTTCTATTCCCACACATCAACACCAGTATTATACTAGAAATAGAAATGATGCTGTCCCACATCGATCAAAAAAAAGCACTGGTCAGAGGTCTTGCACGTACTACATACCCCATACGTATAACTTATTTCAAACATTTATACTGAATCGTAATATTGCGCTACATGACAGAAATTTTATCAAAATATCTAAACTATTTGTAAAGAGCACGATTCAAGTGGGTTAATAATAATAAGATTGCTATATCATATTTTTTTCTACTCTCTACTGTAGCACAGAAGATTGTGAGAGTTTGAGTGTGTGTGTCGCCCCCACTGGATGGGGTGGGTTCGGTTTGTAGGGGTCGCCATTTTTATCAGGTAAAATACTTAGAAATAATATGCATCTAATCTAATACACAAACCCTTGAGCTGAATGTGCACTTCATGAGCTGGATCCGCTTCATGGGGTGGGTGCGACATATACATTCAGTAAAAATAAACTTAAAATATATTATTTTCTATTATTATTTTTTCGAGAATATCAATTTCATAAATATTTTGCTAAGCCACACACAGTTGTTTTACAGCTTGTGGCACAAAAAGAACAACCAACTATTTGTATTAATACACATAGAAATACCTACCTCTTTTCTTCACTCTCCACGTTAAGCATCTTAGAATGTAAATTTTTTTTGTTTCTTTAGGAAACTAATATTTTCTTAAGAATATTGTTAGGAATAACGTATAATTAATTAGTAGATTTATGGTAGATAATTGCATAAATGCTATATACATTTTTTTTTTCACTGGTATATGTATGTATATGGGCTTAATAAAGAGAGATTATTATTATTATTATTATTATTCTGTATTTCTCTTCAACTGCAATGGTTGTAGCTTGGAGATAATATGCTTGTAATTTTTTTAGTTCGTGATGTTTGATTTTGTTGTTTACAATGACGGCTTTACTTTTATGAGCTGTGTCGTGGGGGTGAGGTGTTGCGTATGTAGGGTGAGTGTTGGATGTGAGGTGAGCTTCTGAACATGATATCTATGTCGTTTAGGATTAAGAATGTTTTGACCTTCTGGCTATGTTGAGTTAGGCCATTGGGTTACAGAGCGCTACTTTTAGAATGTTAGGCATTATGGTTCCGTTTATTTATCATGAGCGTAAGCAGATTTAGCATAGTGCCCATTCTTTCCATAAGTTTAGTTATTAGTGCTTCTAGTTTGCTTTCCGCTTGCTGGTGGGGTACATTTTAAACTGTTTGTTACGTTGTGGTCTAAACTATGTTCAGTTGCTCTTGGGGCATATGATATTCCTGGCTGGGCAAGTCGAGAATGGTAATCGGATTGTCTTGGATGTAAAGGTGGATATTTTCTTCTTTTGATTTTTTTTGGCTACGCTATTATACAGCCTCTGTATTTCGTAGGGTGGTTACCTTGTCAGCTGGCGCATTTCACTTCTTTACTTTTGGTTCCACTTTCACAATCTCTCGTTAAATGTTCACATGCAAATTTAATGCATCTTGGCTTTCTGTGGCACTAGTTTTTTGAGTGGTAGTATCTCTAGCAGTGCTGACATTGGAATATTGTTTGCAATAATACAAACTACAGGAATGGGGGCAACAGTAATTATGATAATCAAAACCGACACAACAACTACGATCGAAGAAGGTACAGTGACCTAATTCAGAAAAGAAACCAGGCAAAAAATGAACAAACACAGCAGGATGGTTACAGGAATCAGTACGTCAAGACAATCTATAAAGAAGATAAGCAAAAGCCAAACACGAGAGAGGACCCGAACAAAATTGAAATAGTGGACGGGCATGAAGATCTGTTCACAGAGAATATAGAACTGCATTTATGTAAATCACAATAAATATGCTAATCACACCGAAGGAAAAGGACATACCGGAGAATTTTTATTAGAAGAAAAAATGTATACGTTACCCTTTGTACGGCTCCCTTAGAAAAAGAGTGGACACGGCTGGGCTACCTCATTAACTCTCGGTAGAATATGGCGTGGCGTAAGGACTAGGCAAAAAATGTTTCAGGCTTTTAAATTGAACAGCAGAATTATGTAAATTAGGGCACTTTGTCGTTACTCACTAAGTAAAAACAAATCTAGTTAATAAATAACACACCACATACCTCTAGTGCTTCGCTGCATACCCATATAAATTGTACAGGTGAGGGGGTTGGGAAAAGAACACAAAAGTATTATCAACAATAGGGACATTTAATCAAACGTAAACAAATTGCAGTAACATATAAGATATATACATAAGCCATGAAGGTTAAAGTGACAGCAACTTAGATTTGAAGTGTAACGTTTCGCTCGTAATTAAGCGTTCCCAAATTTATTTAAAATTAAAAACGCTTAATATTCGCATTTTCGCAACAATGGACGTTACAACAATTGAAATTTCCAATGCGCTCGAATGTGCAGGATCATCGCGGGCTCTTCTATCGACACGGCTGGTACGGCCCACTCCTCCCTAGATACGCGATCAGTCCCGAGAGTCGATCGCCGCGTATAAAACCGGATTCGCTTCGTGGACTCGAGGAGATTATTAACCCGACAGCGAAAACTCCTCTTCTCTAGGCCGATCCCCCGGCTTCAGCTGAGGACGGCCTCGAGCCTTCCTTAGCTGAGCCAACCGAAATTAACCAAGGCCTTCAGCCAATTCCCGCAGCAGAATCACACCAAAAACTGACCTGAAGAATTCCAGCTAATAACTCGACTCCCGCAGGTACCTGACTGCATTGTAATAAACGTATTTCTGGAATAATCGGACTGCGTTTATTCGAATTCCCTGGTAAACCGGGTGTCAGGGAAGATAGACGGTCGGCCTTACCTTTTGGCGAAAGTTATATTTGATATTTTGCCGGCTGGCAACTATCGGCCTAATTGGGCTAACTCGCCGCGAGGGTCGCAGGGTTCCAACTATGCTGAAAAGAACACTATACGAAATACGAAGAGAATGGGCGCCAGGTCCTAGACTCAGATCCAATTCCTTGTGCCGGACCTTACACAAGGTCGAGGATAAAAAACCAGCAAGTCAAAAATAAACAAACCAACAACCAAAGAATAGATCACAGCTTTATTTTAAATAAATCGGTGCGTACTATAGTGCCAGAAATACCCACACACAAAAGCAAGTACAACAATAAATATATATCAAGGCAAGCTACGACAAAACAAACACTTTAAAATAATTAGTTGGGTGCGGCAAAAGTAATTAAAATTTTATCACCCTGTAACGGCGTTTCGCGAATGGGAAGAAAGCATTAACAATAATCTAGCTAAATAAATAATTAAATAGTCTGCACGCATCCCGTGAGGCAGGGCGTGGCAGAAGAGAGCTATCCAAGCAATCAGCTGACGTCTAACCCCGAGTGCCAGCTCAAAATGACTATATTAGTACTCAAAATTTCTACGAAGCGAAAACACTGACGAGTATATATGGCCATATAAAATTCTAGGTAGTTTTCTATTGCAAAGACATCAAGTAAGTCAATGAACGCTCCAAAATCTACTTGAATATGCCCATTTACATTGTTAAACATATTAAAATCGCGCAAACAAATCACGGAAGCTTGAAATTGAACAAAAGGGTACCGCGTTCGGTTCCCTAGACACAGCCGTTAATTTAATACTAATAAGATTAAGTTTACGTACAAGCAAATGGCAGATACTAAACTACGTAATTTAAGGGTGAGTTTACCGCAGCCCCGGCCGGCTAACACGTCAAGAACGTACTACCGGGTAAGTAAATCAATCTAAACAAATAGCTAATTACGCAAATAAAGCACACAGAGCATAATACACAAAATACCATAATCGAAATTCTAAAAAGGCATATCTACAAACCAAATCGACAAACAATACATAAGTAACTAAATTGCTCTAAAAAACCTCTCAGGTACCCACGGCACGTGGTGCAGAGCTGGTGGACGAAGCAGCCAGGAGGTGGCCTCTCAACGGGCAGCAGACGAGCTTCGATAGTTGCAATGAGGCGACCGCAGGGGATGAGCGGCACGCCGGTTCGGCGTGGCTCCAGCAGTCCCAGGTAGAGTGAACCACACCAAAACTCCAAGCGACAACACCCAGTTCGCAGGACGCAGAGGTAAAATTCAATTTCCATGGCGTACAAATAAAGCCCATTTTCATGGCATAGAAAAGTTAACGCATTTCCAAGGCGTAGAATAGTTGGCTATAAATTACAAATTTCCAGGTAAGCAACCACGCTGACGAAAAGAAATCGTAACAAACCTGCGAATGGTGACGAACAGCCTAACGCTCCATTCGATCGAGAAGAGCCCATGCCAAAACCGCAACAAAAGCGAACGAACGCTGGCAGCAACTCCCAACGGCTTCCAGAACGTTCCAAAGGGCGCCTTGCCTCCAAAAATCCCTCAAAACGACGAGGACGGCTATAACCAAAGCCAGAGAAGCAAAAGGTTCCCAGGGCACAAACTTCAACGATCGAAGCAATGGAAAAGAATGGAATGCAAATTGGCCAGAGCAATTCACGATCCCAGGTTATCAATGTCAAAGTTAAATTCGAAAAAAGGAAGAAAAACTATAGGTGCTGATTGTATGTGCAGAACTGATAACAAAGTGTTCCTTTTAATTCAAAATTGAGGCTGAAGGTATTTGGGTTGCCTAACTATGGATAAAGTACTGTATATTTAGAGAATAAAAGTAAATTGCCAAATCTGACTAATTATTTCAATTAACAAGTAGGAAAATGTCAAAATGAGCGTAACACGGGATCTGCAAGTTCGTTCAGTACAGCTCCGGATTAATCGGACTGGACTGCCCGAACTGTTTGACATTTTATGAGGGTTGCTCCGACCGTTTGCCTGCGAATTAATCTTATATTTGGGCTGTCGAAATAATGTTGATTCGCAGCGTAGACGATTCTAGTAGTCCCACAAAACTCATAATTTACAATTGACACTCGGCTGGAATATCGGCGATTGTCAATCGAGGTTATTTTACAGAAACCAAGCTAGCCTACATATATAACTTCTACGAATGTTCCATGATATCACAAGGACGCACACGTGTATAGATGTTCACATAAATTAACCAACTCATAGCTTCAATCAAGTTACTTTATAATTGAAATACATTAAAATCTCGCGTTTATTTACATCGGCACTAAGTTGTCATTTTTAGTTTGTTTTGGGATTACAGGTCTGCCAACATAAACGGGAAGACCCTATACTATCTAACAACCAGACGTGGAGAAAATCGCTGTCATACATCGACGCCTACCCATCTAGCGACCAGCGGCGGAATTGAAACAAAATACTATATGACTTGTTTGTAATTTAGCAAAGGTTTTAGTTTCATCTTATGACATGTACACAACAAAGAATAAATAAATTTTCTGTTAAGTCTTGTTCCTTTAAATCAGTCAAAGTGTAAACAATTAAGACCCTGACCCAAGTAAAAGCTACCATTCATAAAGGGCACAATTAATAATGCTGCAAATTTCCTTTTTAAATTAAATACAAACCATAAATCATTGTAGAGCTCCAGCTGGTGTTCCAGTACGACAATTGCCTAAAAAATAAATAAACCATAAATAGGAATCAACTTCCAAGTATTTTAGTCACAAAATCGGCTAATGATAGCTCGGGTTGCAACTCGGGATCGCCACCTGTGATACGGCATTTAAAATTTGGGTACAACGTCGAAGGGACGCGGCGGAAGTGAGTTTTGGATACATACGTATTTCAGCAATTTGGAAACGATTAATCATTCTTTATTTAGCTTTATTAATTGATTGATTAAAGGAAATAATTCAACACGCTTTAGTCTGAATTTCTAAGGCGTTAGCAAAAATTGATTATGTTTGCGGCAACTGCCTTTCTCGATAATAGAGCTGAGAATGCAAGTAATTACATTTATAATTCGATGTTATGTTTAGCAATCGTGAGGGTGAAGATCTTGGTGTGTTGCATCTTGATCAGAAGGACTTCTAAATAAGATTTGGCTGCATTATTTCATAGAATCCAAGAACGCCGCGATCAAAAAGAGCAGCTAACTGGGGCAAGAAAGCTTTCTAGGCATTCTGGAATTTCTAGCCAGCTTGCACGTAGAAACGAAAAATGGGAGGCTCAGTTATTCTTTGAGCACCTGTAGAATAACCTTAATAAACTCGCATAGGAACTGGCCAAAGCTGTTTACTGCCGTTTGTGAAGAAAAACAACGGCGCTGGCGGTTGTTGTTTATTTTAACAAGAGCGGTATTGGCCTGCTAAAAGAAGCTCGACTGTTTGCTAGCTAGTTTACTTAGGAAAAGCCAAGCGAGCGTGCTTCGATCAGAAAATTATTCCAGGTGTCTTATCTCTAACGTCAGGCGTTTTATGCAATAAACCTGAATTCCTTTGCTACATTATTTAAATATAAGGTGGTCCGGTACCAAAACGCGCTATTTAAACGGGGCGTTACACATTTTTTAAGTTAAAATTTAGAAACCAAGAATATTTCTCTTTAGTTGACAGTGGAGCCATGACATCATTAATCAAGGAAGAAATCGTTATGCAACATGTAGAGTTTTTACAAGATAAAATCGTCAAAACAAATCAAATCAATTTATTGTCTGCTACGAATAGAAGGATTTTAACAACGAATAGAATGGTGAACATTAAAGTAATTGTAGGAAAACAGGAATATTACCTTAGACTTTCCCTAGTTAATGATTCAAGTGTAGATTTTGTAAGGGGAACAGATATTATTCAGCAGCTAGGTATATTAATAGATGGTGTAAATAGAATATATACATATATATAGAACTTTATTGTACAACTGGCTAGCAATCTAGCTTGCCAAAAGACACAGCATATTACATAAAAAGCATTAACATTAACATAAATTTAAATAATGGTTTCATTAATTTACAACTGTAATTACTAAACATTTACTTTTGATTGTCCATATAAATGGTTTCTCAAGATGGCTACAGATCCTCTTAAAATTTTCATAGTAATATCAAGATCCAAAGATTTAGGTAGACTAAATTTTTTTCTAAAATCAACATAAAATTTAACCAATGTTCCCCGTGCACCGAAAAGAAGCCCGATGATGGTTATGCTATTGACGTTAAATTTATCCTTGTAGTAATTAATTGTCGGTTCATAAATTTCGGTTTTTTTACGATGTACTTCTTCGGCCTGTTTCTCGTTATTCTCAAAACGAATTGTTGGGTCTATTATATAAGCTTCTCGTGTAGTTGTATTGATAGCCATAATATCAATTCTTCTGATGCTGTCTTTATCCGAGACTCCAACTACTTCTTCATGTACTTCATATCCTTTGGACCTCAATGCATTTGCAATAATGTGCCTGACATCATTGTGTCTTTTAATTCTCAGTAGTTCACTAAAGCTACAATATCCCAACACATGAGCAAGAGTTTCAAACTCGCCACAATGTCTGCAGCGGGTTGTGTGGGTACTGCGTCCAGGAACACTACGAACAGGCGCGACATTACATTGCATCTTAAGGCAATCTCTCCATTCAGATATTGTAAGGCCTTGCTTTTTATAAACCCATTGATTTGCATGTTTAACTTCTTTAAACAAAATAACCCCTCTTCCTTTTTGAATGTGACCACACCATTCTTCATATGCCTTGTCTCTCAAGGTTGATCGGATAAGTTTACTACAAATTTTTTCTGGTCTAATATCTCTGAAATCTGCCTCTGTGACTTTTAATGAGTCAAGACAATACTTTTTTGCTTCTTCAAAATTAATAGTAATTTCGGGACATTGTGATTTTTGTAGAAGTGAAAATTTATTATATTGTTGTATAAATAACTCCCACGAAGAATTAAAAATTTCTAAACCCTTCACTGATTTACTACTATACAGAAAGCCATTTGGCGAATCACCTGGTATTTCTAAAATTTCACGAACACAACTTCTTATAATTTTATCTAGATCTTCTAAATAACATCTTGGGATTTTCTTTAAAGGCGCAGTCTGAAACTGATAAGTTAAGGTGGGGGAAATATATTGATTTAAAATATGCAGTTTTTGATCACAATTTAATAATGGAGATTTAGTCAGAATCTCTAAACGATTTGCCAGCTTTTTAATTACCGTATTTCGATCGAAAACCAAAGAATCAGCAAATGTTACACCTAGGTATTTAATCGTGTCATTACTTCCAATAGATGAAGAAATTCCATTGAATGCAGAAGTTATAAAATCTTCTTTCACACCGCCTTTTTCAATGACAATTGCTGAAGATTTTGCTATATTAATGTTCAACCCAATCTCTCCGAATTTATCTTCAACAATATGTAAAAGGTCTATAGCAGCAGACTTGTTTTTACCAATTATCACCGTATCGTCAGCAAATCCCAAAACTGTTAAAGGTTTGATATCTTCTACCAACGTAAATCCGTATTTCATAGCTACATTTGGTTCAGAAAGCTCATCAAAAATGTGGTTAATAGACATGTTAAATAATAGGGGAGATAAAGGAGCGCCTTGAAACACACCCTTCTTAATATTAAAACGTTTAGACCTATGAAAACTTGTTTGGATAAATGATTCATTATCAACTTGCAATTTTACAAGTAAATTTTGCAAATGAGATGGAAGTTCAGAAGAATTAATTACATTTCTAAGGTGGTCATGTCCTACTGAATCGTATGCTTTTTCAATATCCAAAAAAATAATGGTAACATCTTCTTTATGCGTTTTAACCTTTTTAAGGATACTTTCGATAATTGTGGTATTGATGTGACAACCCGGTGTATTCATAAAACCTCTTTGGTTTTCATTTATATTTACATATCGGCGAACGTGCTTTTCTAGTGTTCTTTCAATTATACGTCGAAGAAGTGAACAAATAGATATAGGTCGCCAATTGCCCATTTCACTTGGATTTCCTTTTTTATATATTAAAATAGTCCTTGCCAGTTTAAAACTTTTTGGTACAAAACATTTTTCCAACATAATTGAAGCTATTCTAGCAAGAATTGCGGGTATTTTAGCATTGCATTTAATACTTCTCATAATTACCCTATCAGGACCCGACGAAGTGTCTACTTTAATACCCTTAATGGCGTTTTTAATTTCTTCTTCAGTTACAGTTACGACATAAGTGGAGTTTACATTTTCACGTTCAATCTCTAACAGCTTCGAAGAGTAGTGTGTCTTAATTTTATTGTTTTCTTTTTCAAAAATATTTTTATAATAATTGTAAATCGTCTCATTATCTATTTTACAAATTTGTTTTTCATCACTATTTAATATCCTTCTAACAGCTTTACGTCTTTGATTGTAGTATAAGTATTGAGTTAATTGATATTCATATTCCTCTTTCTTGTTTTCCTTTCTCCGTTTTGAAGTTCTTTGGGGGTTAAATGATGTAAACGGCTTGTTACTTCTCAAATAGTTTTTTCTTTTACGCGCTTCAAAATATTTCCTTGCCGGATGTTTTGGCCCAGGAAGAACATCAATACACTTACTTAAAAAATTTCCAAATTCCTCAACATCGTTACTGAATTCCTCTTCTCCAGTATAATTAGAATTCTCAAATTTTTCTTTCCAAAGCTTAACTTCATTATCCAGTTTTTTAACTTCCACATTAATATCTACTTTACTGTCAATTTCAGTTGATGAAGTATGAGTATCATGACTATAATATAATAATAAAGCCTTGGGCGGAGCCAAAGAAGATTACGAGGAAAAAATAAATTGTTGCCATGCAAAAAGTACTGGAGACGATGAAATAAATTGTTGCCATCCTGAAAGAGCTGGAGACTATACGAAAAATTGTTGCCGAGCTATGTGCGAAGACGATACTAATTGGAATAACTACAAAGTTAGAGGATGATATAATAATTAATAATTATGCCATATTGAAGGATTTGCTAAATAACGAACAGAAAGGAGAGAAAATGATTCAATTTAAAGACAAAATAATAGAAATAGTCAACGGCTATAAAGAAGTTCTTAATCAAGAACCAAAGCAAGTTAAGAAATGTGTTCAGAAACTAGTAGCAAACGAGAAAAAGTGTTTTAATTGCAAAAAATATCCAATGCCGTATGTATTACGAGAAAAATTAAAGGCTGAAATAAAAAAAATGTTAGAAGAAGGGGTAATAAAACAGTCACGGACAAAAGTTGATGTCACTTTACGTGACGGGTCAATACGTTTATGCGTTGATACCAGAAAGATATATTAAATACAAAACCACCATATGAATCTTCACAAACTATCGAGATATTACTGAGCAGAATTTGGAATTAGAAAGTTTTATCAAAGTTAGATTTAAAAATATGGTGTGATACACGCACAAAACTTTTCTTAACAGTGACCTTATAATTAGCCAAAAATTTTATTTTTAATTGATAAGCGTTTGTCAAAATTTTTCAAGAATTACAAATTGTACAGAAACCGTACAAAATAGAGCGTTAGTTAAAGAGACAAATTTTCTCTCAAATTTTAAGTTAAATTTATAAATGTAATAATATACCGAGTGTTGTATTTAAAATAGGAGTTAAAGAAAAAAAAAAAGCAAAACAACCCTATTTTTGAAGCATTTAATTTGAAAATCGCCTATCTCACATCAATACACATTAAAAATGTAATAAAAATTTAAAGTTTCAAAAAAATTGTTTGTCGTTTTTGAAAAAATAGAAAAAACTGAAAAATCACAAGAGTAAGCACCATACTTCCAGTTGTACGATTTTCTTCAAGAGCTTGCTGTCGCATCTAGATAGTACACAAAACTTATATATGAAGGTTCAACGCCAATACTTTTCTTGTTTTTGAGATATTCTGTTCACAGGCAGACAGACAGATACAGACAAACTAACAGACAGACCAATAAACAAAAGCATGTTTTTTGGGTTCAGAAAACTCTAAAACGTAAAGATTTTTTGAAAACTCAATATCGAATTTTTGAGGTGAATTCAATACTACCTTCATCGTAAACGGAAGTAAAAATTTATTTTGGCTGATCTCGCTACATGAAGATTCAAGAAAGTACACGGGATTCAGTATTGAAGACGCTATTTTCTATTTTAAATGTGTTCGTTTTGGGTTATAAACATCTTGTGCAGTTCTGGTACGTGCTATGCAAAAGTTACTAAGCTAGTATGAAGATTTCTGTGTGCATTATATCGACGATATTCTGATAT
>OW679202.1:50929868-51033399 GCA_940337035.1 Agriotes lineatus | reverse complement strand
CGATTTTTTTTATCTCAAAAGTGAAGATCTTCCATTTTGGAAACAGCTTATATCATAATCCATGCCATATACAAATCTATCATAAAAAATTTTAGTTTACATTTTAAAACCGTAAAAGACAATATAAAAACGATGATTAGAATAAATATAACTATTTAATGCGACAAACTGAAGTGTTCTTTTTCAAAGTAATTTGACAATAGTGTTATACCAAGTAATGTAAATGGTTCAGAGTCATTTCAATTCCACCAAGTGGGGGCGCGCTGCTATAGGGACCTTGCGTTCCTCGTCAAGCCAATAACCGGAATTTCAAGATGGGTTCGTGAAAGGAACGATGCGCAACGGAAGAGAGGCCACGAAAGGTGGAGAAGTACTGCTCCGACATTCGCTTCAGAGAATGTACCCTGTTGACTCAGGAAAACCACATAAAAACGTGAATCAGAGCAGACGGCGACGGGAATCGAACCCACGACCTTCCAAATGCTAAGCAGTAGTTATACCAGTATGGACAGGGCTTTATTGCAAAATGCGTATAAAAGTTGGAGCACGATCGATAGCAAGTGCTCCAATTATAATAATTTGGCAATAGCCATTTCCGCACGCGTGTTACATGCTATTTTTCCTATGACGGTTCACATTCTGCAATAAATTTATGATTATTAGAGTTTAGAGTGCAGCCAGTGGTACTTTGAGCACGCATTTAAGTGCTGAAAGTGAGTACTTTCTGTACCGAAGTAGGAAAAAGTAGTGTGACCATCATGTACAACATTATATGCAAACAATGGAAAAACAGACAAGAGAAGACTTGAAGCCAAAGATATGTTGCGCTACAGAAGAGCAGTGAAAATAAGTTGGATAGATAGAGTAACCGATGAAGAAATATTGACAATATAAGCTCATGATCTAAATTTTGAAGCAAATTCAAAAAAGAAAAGACGAAATGGTTTGTAAAAAACTTGAAAAGATAGCAATGCATAGATCAAAATATTGTAACCTTCTTAAGAGCAACAACTAGTATATATGTTTTTATTGACTGTCTGAATTATTTACAATCTGTCTTAAAGAACTATATGTAAATGCGCTGTACAGGAAATTGACTTAGTTGTGCCTCCTCTTTTTCTGGAAGGGGGTGTTGCTTAATGTCACCTCATTGCATAGGCAAGGTTATGTCAGTGGATTAGTACAACTAGTTTTAATATGCCACAACTTCAACCATTTCTCAACTTGACCTAGATGTTCATGCAGGAATTGGGAAGCAAGGATTTTGGTGTGAGGCCATTACGTTCGTATCATCAGCAAAACTAGCTATCCCCGTACTTTTGGTTCAAAAGATCGATGTACAGGAGGTACATGGTGGGAAGGGGGGAGACTGTCCTGTTGTACTTCAGATTGTAAAGGCACTGCGAAAATCACCATGCTTCACTAGGTAGCTTCCATTTTTAAGGTAGTACTGCAATATTGTGTAGAACGGGTGGGTTAATCCATTCTTGATCATATATGAGAGCTTTATCCAAGGCCTTGTCAAATGCCTGGAAGATGCCCAGGATGGCAACAGAACGATATCTCTTGCTCTCCAGGCACTCTTATTTTCATTTGGCAACTCTGTGCACCTGATCTATGGTAGAGCTGCTAGTGAAATCCAAATTGATTATTTGAGATTAAGCTTTTGTCTTCTAAGATGGCCTGTCCAGGAAAAGTTTATCGAATGCGTACGATACAATCTGAGTATGGCATTGAAAATTATGCGCTCGTATGGTAGTTGTTTCAGTATTCTCCCGTAATTACGTTTAGATCGAACTTTATTACCGATAGAATGGCTACATTTGATCGGGGGCGTGAAAATTTTCGAGGATGTGTTTCTCTCCTATAGAGAGAACCTTTATTGGGAAGCGTTTAACGACATGGCCGAGACGTTCAGCAAATCTGTTTGTTTTCTTCGTCGTTTTGTAGGCGTTTCAGTATTTTGCGGACTTAACATTTTCGTGACCTTCCAAAGGGAATAGTCGGTTCAATTAGTGGCTGCGAGCGTTTCGAGGAAATTCTTGGTACCGTAATTTTTGTCTTGGTTTGGCAATTCTTTTAATTGCTTGATGGCTCGATTGTGTTTTGTTTCGTCTATAGGATTCCTTATAACTTGTCAGCGCTTCCTTAGATTTTTGTTTTCTTCAACCTTTTCCAATAATTGAGACAGTTGGTAAGGTCTTCTGGTTCTAGCTCTACTGGAGTACAGCTCCATTCAGCTTATTGTATGGTTCTTGTGGGGTATTTTATAACTGCATCTACATCATTTTCTGATTTGAGTAGAACTATCATAGAATGAGAAAATAAAAATAGGGACGTGAAAAGCTGCAACAAACCAGCTCTAAGAAAATATAGTATTCTTGGTGATAACTAGAGCTCCTTCGTTTTTAGATTATATATTGCAGTAATGCGCCTATTATGCGCCTTGTATTAGAATGTAGCAAAGAAAAATGTATCCTTGTAAGAATAAAAGATAAATCGATCCCGATCGAAAAGCTTCAGTATCTGTTTTTGCATTCGCGTTGAAAGGATGGTTATCTCACGTACAGAAACATTGCATGATATTTTTTACCATATTAATCTAGCTCAATTGTCAACTGTTCAAAACAAAGACAGCTCATAAATGTATACGATCCTGTAGTGCACTATAGATAGAACTATATATTTAGTAATTTACACAATCTGAAACACGTATGAACAAATTGGCAACCAAGCAAATTTGAAAGTTAAACATTCTAAGCAAGTTGAGGCAGAATAAAAATGAAACGAAAGCGTTAGCGTCGTCAATAATAACTACCACCATAATATTTTCAGATAGTGTCCCTCCTATTTCCTGCAATTCTGAATATTAATAGCTGCAACATGCAACAGTGCTTGGATACCGCGAAATAGCATTTGAATAGACTTGGCAAACAAAGCAACCATGAGATTCTTATACGATGATTTCAAGGACAACAGGAAAATAAAGATACCCCGTTGTATATGTTTCTTATCGAAATTCTCCAGATATAATTGGAGTTGTTTAAAAAGTAATTATAATAATTAGATAATATAAGAAACGGCATGTATAATAAAATTCTGCGTGGCTATATGGATCTTCATTAAGCACCACTTAAAAATAATTTGGAACAGTTGTAAAGCCAAGTAAAGTTCAGGGCACTTCATTCCACACATACGAGTAGTAAGATGACCTGAAACACGGCGAGCAAGGGTCGCCGAAATATCTCTTTCCGAAACCCAGTCAATCTGGCACACGTTAACGGCGTACTGGATGATGTGGTTAACATCACACCTTCGACGACTGCCTTACTTGTCCTTCTTCCACAACTGTGGTTTCGGTACCCAATTTTTAAAGCGACTGGGTGGGCCGCCCGCTAGTTGCCAGATGTGGGTATTGAACCCCGTACCGTGGCACCGCAGCCTGCGCTCCCTAACTGCTCATCCACGCTGGCGCAAATTAGAGCTGGTTTACGGTTAAAAAAGTAAATCTACTAAACTAGTCATTAAGCACTTTCAAAAGTATCCACTAAGTTGGATAGTTGCAATAAACTTTTTCTTTTCAGCTTTCTCTTTGTAGAATAACAAACGTTACATGAATCTTCTAAACTGTGTAAAACTCAAAGGGAGATGACAAATTGATTCAATAGTTGGAGTAAATGTCGATGTTTCAAAATGATCATGCTACATGAACTGGGGGTGACCGCAGTTGTATAGAAAAGAATATAATTTGTTATAAATAGCGAAAACAGTTGCTAAATCTTCTTCTTTGTCAGACTTCAATCAATTCCCGCACATAGTAGTCCCCTTTATCCTTCCACTCCTCTGCATTCCGTGCGATTCTTCTCCACGTTCTGTTAGCTGTCATTGTTATATCAGCAGTTCCGGGTTTCTAGTTGCGTATTCTTCCGGACCATTAATACTTTAATTTTTTTTCAACTAGAAATTTACAATCTACTCAAGTTTTGCAGAGTAATAAGCAAATGTATGTAAAATAGCTTCAGTGGGATCCCAGCCATTGATAGCGCAGCCGAGTGAATTTAACTAAATGTTCCCGCTATTGTCTTTTCATAACCGTCCCTTCCTGCTCTTACAACGTACCTAACACAGCTCAATTTCAACTTAGCCGACCTCTCTACCACATCTGGATTCTTATATTAATCGCTCTGTCATTAAGTGTAATCCCTGCATTTTCCTTTCCATCGCTCTCTGTGTTACTTTTAATTGGGGCACTATTTTCCAAGTGAAGACGATTGTTTTATATATTCTTTACCTTTAGCCTTCAACTTCTCTGCATGCATCTCTTGCGTTTCTTCTCGACGTTCTGTTAGATGTTTTTGTTATACGTACGTATTATCTAGTTTTTGACCTAGTTCTTGGTCGCTAGTAGCGTATTCTTCCGGACCATTCATCCTTTCTTTTTTTTACAATCTACTTGAATTTTGCAGAGTAATAAAGATGTGTGTAATGTTTGTAAAATAGCTTGAATTTGATGTTATCCATTTATAGCACAGCCGCGTTAATTTAACCAAATGTTCGGGCTATTGTCTTTTAAAATCCATCCCTTCCTGCTTTTACAACGTACCTAGCACAGCTCCATTTTAACTTAGCGGCCATCTCTGCAACATCTGACACTCCTGTTAACTCTCTATTCTTATATTAATCACTCTGTCATTAAGTGCAATTCCCAGCATTCTCCTTTTCATTGCTCCTTGTGTTGCTTTTAACTTGGGTACTATTTTTCAGTGAAGGCGGTTGTTTTATATAGTCCTTACCTTTAGCTTTCTTCTTCTCTGCATGCATCTTTTGCCATTCTTCTCCACGTTTTGATGTCCTTGATATATCATCTAGTCTTTGGGCTACCGACACTGAGTCCTCGAGTTCTGGGTCTCTAGTCGCGTATTCTTCCGGACCATTCACCCTTTCCTTTTTTTTAAATTTCAAGTGCAAATTACCCGAGTTAATTTAACCAAATGTTCCGACTATTGTCTTTTTAACTCCATCCCTTTCTGTTCTTACAATACACCTAATATAGTTCTATTTTAACCTAGCTGCCCTTTCTGCCATATCTGGCACTCATGTTAACTCTCTATTCTTATATTAATCACTCTGTCATTAAGTGTAAAGCCCAGAATTCTCCTTTTCATCGCTCTCTGTGTTGCTTTTAACTTGGGTACTATTTCTTCAATGGAGGCGGTTGTTTTATATAGTCCTTATCTTTAGTCTTCAACTTCTGTACATGCATCCCTTGCCATTCTTCTCCACATTCTGTTAAGTCCTTGTTATATCATCTAGTTTTTGGCCTAACGACACTGCGTCCTCCAGTTCTGGGTCTCTAGTCTTGTATTCTTCTGGACCATTCATCCTTTCTGTTTTTTAATTTCAATTGCAAATTTAGAATCTACTTAAATTTTGCAGAGTAAGAAGCAAATATCATGAATGTAAAATAGCTCGAGTGGGATACCATCCATTGATACTACACCCCAGTAAGTTATCCAAATGTTCTGGCTATTATCTCTTCAACTCCTTCTCTTCCTGCTCTTACAACACACCTAACACAGCTCCATTCTAATATAGTCGCCCTCTGTGCCACATCCGATACTCATGTCCCTTCTATATTCTTATATTAATCACTCTGTCATTAACTGTAATACCCAGTATTTTCCGTTCCATCGCTCTCTGTGTAACTTTTAACTTGCGTAGTATTTTGTCAGTTAAGACGTTTGTTTCAATAACATATGTTAGTACTGGTAATATGCAATATTTTTTGTGTTTAATTGTTTACATGTATTTTTCTTATCTTCCAAAATATTAAAAGGAGTATATATCAGTACCAGATGGGAATATCGGGTGTTCAAATATAGTTGTGATTTTTTTCTTAGGTTGGCACTGTTAATGTTGGTTATCCTGCTGTCAATTTTCTCCGTACGTCACAATTGACATTTACATAGGCGTGCGCACTTAGCAATGACAAGAGTAAGAATCTTGAATTTATTGAATAAATTGGAAATCAAGAGGGGTTAAATCTGGTGATTGACTTGGCCATAATCCTACGCTAATCAATCGCTCTGGGAAAAACTGTTATAAATAATTAATTGTTGCTCGTGCCGTGTGGGCAGCGGCTGAGTCCTGTTGGAAATAACCATTGTTAGTTCCACATCATCCAAATAGTTTATAAATGGTTCAAGAAGCAGTCTTTGGTATCTTTCAGCATTAATTGTTTCATTAAAGAAAATTGGGCCAATAATTCGCCTTCGGGACATTGCAACCCAAACACCAACTTTTACTAAATGCAGGGGCACGTTAATAACATTCTGGGGATTATTTTCTGACCAACTTCAAGCCTCATCAGAAAAAAAACAAGATCTTCCATGTTGTTATTTCGGAAATTGTTGTTATACCAATGACAAAATTGGATTCTTTGAAAAAAGTCAGAACTTAGGAGTTGTTGGACCATCGAATATTTGTAGAGATGTAAATTTTTCAGGATAATAAATAATGGAAGAGATGGAAAAAGGTAAAGTCATGGTTTATTCAAATCACAAATCCACCCTAGTTGTTGGGATAAACGACGTATGGAAAGGTGGGGATTTTGGGTAATAATTTGGTTTACATTTTCCACAACATCTGGTGTAACTACTCTTTCACAATGTTGTGGAAAAACACGATAATCCACTTCTTCTTCTGAATACATTTCGATAAACTGATCGCATGTCGATTGTCGTGAATATCCCCATTTACCGTTTTCATTTCTTACGCCAGTTCGGAAATATGCCATTACAATAAATGTATTATGTTCTACAGGAAAAACCATTTTGAAACGGGCACTTTTTATTTCATATAATGTATAAACAAATAAATGTCAAAATGACGTTTTTTTATATTTCGCACGCCAACGTGTTGTTTTAAGTATCAGGTCTGCCACAGTAATATTTTGAAAACGTTACCAACCTTGTTAAGAGTTTGTCTGCTATAGAAGAATAATAAATTCAATCAACAAAGACGCTCTAACTACATTTTTAGGAAGAGTTTGATTTACTACTACGAATAAATTCAGGTTATTTTCAATTTAAGTGTTTATTAATCCGTAATTTTCGCATGTATAGTTCTTCAATGGTTCATTGCTAAAATAACAATTAAATGTACCCTATCCCCTGTTGGTTTACGATTATCAATTCTAATACGTGTTTTTATTGCAGGTGAGTCTTCAGAACAGCATCTTGGGGACGGTTCCACAGGGGTCAACAGGTTTTCAAAGGAAAGGTTAAATAGTATTCTAATATCGACTCTTAGAGTGATGCCGGCCGGGACGAGGTTATAAAAACTAAAAAACCGTTACTCACGTGCTTGCCTTTAAAATTATTCAATTGTCAAGCAGCCGTCGTTCACTTAAAGGTCTTCTCTTGAACCTCCAGCGTTAAACCATTAGAAAAGTTTAATTAAAATGAAGGGTCATTGAAATGTCACTTGCACCCGCCGACTGCTAGTATTTTATGGTTTTCGCTTCAGAACTGCGTAATTTTTTGATTATTTTTAAATAAGTCCGCTTTTGTGCGCTTCTCTTTTGCCGTAAATTCGCGATTATTTTTAGGGATTGTGTAATTGTCTTCGATAATACAGGATCCAGCGCGAACGATTTTATACATGAAAATTCAATTTACATCTAGCGGTATGCGTGTTATCTTGTGTCGAATTGGCTTGGCCATTGTTCGGAATTTCACGTAGTTTATATAATTTGAAATTCCTATCTCCGGCGTTAATTTGAATTAGAGCTGGATATTACATTTTTCGTTCTCGTTTTCGGCCGCATAAATATCGCAATAACCGAAAATTGACTTGCGTGGGAGTCGAAAGCAACGCACATAAAGATGGCTCTGCCAGCCATCTTTTCACTTAGTTGCAATGCCCGTAATAAAGGTTGCATTTGGAAGGTTCACGTAACTATTGCAGAGCACTGTGGCCTTCATCCTTATCGGTTTAATCGTTGTCTTTAATTTATCAAATTGTCTTGTATCTACATAAATGGATTGTGCTTTATACCACGGAACTAGCTAAATTAGAGCAACCAGTTGCTACATCGCTCAAAAATAAATATTAACAAAATATGTTGTGTTATACGCAACGAAAACGAAGCCCTACTACATACATTTAAAGTATATTTTAAAGTAGACAGCTTTATATTAACTTAGAATGTTAAATAATTGAACGACTTCGGCACGTTTCCCATGACAAGTCGCGTGTAGGTATTTTTATTCATATCGTTGGTATATTGAACTAGAGATGGGCGCGTGAGTGAATTTTCGCTCACGTCACGCACGTTTCACGCTTGCTTTAAACAGTCACGTTCACGCACGTTCACGCTCACGTTCACTCACGTTCACGGCGTGACACGCCACTCACGACGTGACACGCAGCTTTTATTTCAAATTTTTCAGATAGAACAGAATGTTCAAATTTAAAACCATTGAAAAAACCCTAAAGAGAACTAAAAATATGTTTTGCACCTGACATAATTTACGTGATATGTTTTAATCAGAATAGTTGACATAAAAAGAAAAAAATGAAAATTGACTACAACAACTTCGACAAGGAATAAATACTGATTTCTCGCAAATATATTTCTTGCAGCTGTCTTCAAAGACATTACTTTTAATACCAAAAGTTGTCATTGGAATTGACGTTTCCCTTATTGGTATGAGTACAGAAGGTATATGTTGTTAGGCAACACTTTTAATTCGTAGGTTTGAAAGTACTTTTACGTACAAGGACCAACATTTTCAGCGTTAAGGCGAGTATACAAAAAAAGCATTACTTTTATTAGAATAATAAGTTCATCTACACAAGTACACAATAAATTGGTTTCAAAATAAAACGTAAATAACATTTTCAGTGTTAAGTCGAGTATACAACACAAAACATTAGGTACTTTTCTAAAAATTGGTTTATCTACACAATACATTTTTGGTTTAATAATAAACCGTAATTAACATTTTCAGCGTTAGCCGAGTATAAAAAACAACCATTTCTTTTATTAGAATAATAAGTTCATCTACACATCTACACATTAAAATGTTGATTTAAAAATAATATGTAATCAACATTTTCAGCGTTAAGTCGAATTCTGCGCTCTTCTAAAATTCGCCCAGCTGTAGAAAATACTCTTTCGCTTGTAGCGGAACTTGCCGGTATGTTTAAAATTTCTCAAGTTTTTTTAACAGTGGCGTATTTACACTGTTTTTCCAAAATCCTAAAATGTCATCTACATTTCCGAATTTTAATTTAACATACTAATTTAGTTCTGTTTCGACATCATCCTAATTACTTGTGTCATCGTCAGAGCTATCTCTAAGTGTAGAAAGATAAGAATCTGATGCTGATGTACCAGTTTTGAGTCGTTTGCTATGTATTTTATTATTATCATCTATAGTTTTATTTGCATTATAATCTTCTCTTTTATGTGAAGGTATGAACTTTAAGGATTTATAATTAGGGTCCAAAAATAAAGCCACATAATATAACTTGTTGGCACAATTTGTGATTTAATGAATTTAAAAGTTGCTGCACGCTGCAGTTTTTTATTCGTTACTAAATATTTAACGTGAAATTAACGTGAAACGTGAATCACGCCTTGAAAATTTTCACTCACGTTCACTCACGTTCACGTCACGATTTTCAAATATTAGTCACGTTCACGACGTGACACGCCGTGACACGACGTGACACGACTGTTTTCACGTCACGCGCCCATCCCTATATTGAACTATATTGCCGTGTAAACTATTTGTAACGGGAAACTATTTTAAAAACTAGTTTATTATATCGACACAGTAAGCCAGCTTGAAATAAAGTAAAAGGTATCTGAAAATATAACACTAATGTCGTTACAGAATAAAATTTATTATAACATATCATCTAGGCTGTGAAGCACCTTATTTTATTTTATATTATCTTGTAATTCTTCGGACATGCTGTATATTTAAAGTAGAAAATGAATATATTGGCCCCTGATTTATATGCAACACCTTACACTTTGAAATTATAGATAGACAACTCTTCTAAGACTGAACTTTCAACGTTTAATTTCCATTGTCGTAATGGTCCGGTAAAGAAGAGTTCTAGGCAATTAGTGGATAAGTTTAGGAAATATTCAAAATTATAAAAAAACAACTTCTTGGTTTGTGGATACTAATACTGCCTTACCTTTGTCGTTATAACAAAACGTTGTTCTGCATTCATCCGGAAAATATAGGTGAAATAAAATAATCGAATCATTGGAATTCACCTATAATTAAATATATTTCGAATATATACAGTATTTTGTGGAATTTTGCACAACCATATAAACGTTGGAAAGGCAGCCCCAATTTTGCCGGTCTTACTTTAATTGATTTAGTTCTTACCGTGTGGATTTCTATTTAGCCTTTTTGTGTCACCACACGAATTGTTGGTTTAACCCGCTTTCATCCAAACCGTTCCTGCAAGTCAGTACATCCAGCCACACAAGAATCAACCAATAAGACGCTGTACGCTGCCGACAACAAAATCCTGGATATTTGGTGTGACAGAGTACTTAGCTAAGTTGTAAGTATTCACAATTGAGGACTTCTGTCAGTAGCAGTTTTCGAATAAATTGTGACTAGCGATTTACTGACGGTTTATAGAGAATTAAAATACTAAGTTCATGGCGTTTCGTTTAGATATTTGACTTACCTTATTGCTAATTCACTTCGAATAACTTTATTTTATTTAAATAGTTCACTTGTGCAAAAATATCAATTTTATGATCGATATTCATTTATGTTAGCCTAAAACCGGGCTTCCATTTCGTTAGTTGAGTATAACATCAGTAGCGTAATGGTGATCAGAAATTATTTATGGTAGCATGCAACATATAACGCAAAGATTGTTAAATTATTTTGTTCTACTCAAGAAGTGCCCGTTAATAACCTAAGCTGGAGTTAATCCGTCATTTTTGCAACACTCTATAATGAACTACCAAAACTTTGCATGGAATTTTGGAGCACCCTTTATTTATGTGCTACATTTTTGCTATGCGTTTTCAAACATCCTGTTTATAATTCGTACACAATCAAGCAGCAGCGGTTATCAAACACATTCAGGATGCAATTAATTCATTCGTCTCAAAGACGAGAGTTTATAACGTTCATGAACAAAAATTAAACCGAATCACTTATGGGAATAAACTCACCGTAAAATTTGTCAAACGACGATGCATCTACATCTGCAGCAATGAGAGATCTTTGTTCCTTGTCAAAGGTTTGAGATGTAGATTCAGCGCATTAGTTTTTAACGACCTAGTTCTCATTTTCCGTGCAAGTTAAGTTTGCAGACAAGCACGTTCATTTGAGCAATTGCATAGGAAGACTGTGCAAATTTGAAGCGTTTTATTACAGGTACTTGCAGTTGTGCTTTCTAATTATCCTTAAGTGGCCTCGTCTTTTATGGCTTTATAGTAGCTATAATAATGAATTAGGTGCCGCTACTTGTAGTAGTACACTACCAACAAAAGTGCATCTTGTATGCAAGATTTTCAAAATAGTAAAACTGTGCTTTGTTTAAAGAAAGGAGTTGTATAAATCGTATAAAATACATTGCATCCCTACGATTTTTTGGCGTCATGTGCGTATGGGGCTTTAACTCTTTGCTGCGCTCACACATAAATAAACTAAATACGAAGTAAATTGACAAACGAATTTAATATTCAAACATACAGGGTGAAAAATATGTTCATATCCTCTTATAGATCTCATCAAAACAAATAAAAAAGTTCTGAAATATGGGCCCGGAAACACTTCGTTTCCGAGATACAGGGTGTTAAAGTTTTACAAAAAATCCGTTTTTTATTGTTATCTAACAAACGCTACGGGAGATTTTAATGAAATTTTTACAGTTGATCCAATAATTCCAGGGGCGTGCCCGCGGGGATGTCAATTAGGTTTTTTACAGAAAAATAACGCTCAGCAATTTTTTTTGCAATTTTTATTTTTTTAATAAAGCAATTAATAATCCAACCTTTTTGGCTCCTAATTTTTTTTATCTCGCTTCGTTTTGAAGAAAAAAATAAAGCCGGCCCATTCGATTTCTTTGTTTGGCGGTAGCTTACGCTTTCGTTCCGGAGCTACCGCGACCGTTCGAATTTCTGAGTTACAGCTATATTTAACGTTCCGCATTAATTCGTTGCTTCTGTTTGTATTGTACAGCATTTATTCTGTATCTATTGGGTCCCATTTTTGGCAAGAATAAGGCCTGCGATATGTACAAATTATTACTTCTATCTAGTGCTAAGTTAAATAAAAAATAAATAAAATTTTATTTTTTAAGGTGCTCACCCTGTATATATTTGTCTGAAGTTTTCTCGGATTCATGCCAGGTAGATATATATGTGTATGCAAAATATAATCGTCCTCCAACAAATATTTTTTGAGTTATACCACCAACAGACAGACAGACAGACGGAATTGAGAATTGGCCCTGAAAGTGAAGATCTGGAGAAATCTCGGAAGGTGATTTTTTTGCGATTACAATACTTCCTTCGTCTTTCAGACGAGGAAAGTAAAATCGTGGAAAAAACACAGAACATATAATTGGTAAATAGGCAACGGTCTAAGCTTGGTATTATAGGGGCAATGACGTCCTCTTCAATTAAAGGTATCTAGAAAACTATTGGTGCAAAGTTCATGTATACCTGTAAATTTACTTTACTTATTAACATATTATATTACAACTACACTCGTGACGAATGGCCAATATCTCGCCAGCCCGTTGGAACACATTGCGCCTTTTAAGGAATTACACGTAAGAGGTTTGGCTTTGTATTCAAATTAATAATACTTTAAAGCATGTCACTAGTCGATAAATTATCTGCATTAAAATTTGTTCGAATTTTATCTTCTTCTTCTTCTTCTACTTTAGTAAGGCAAATCGCCTGTTTATTGCTGCACTCTGGATTCTTACTTGATTATTGCGATTCTTGTGATATTGATTGCAGGCTGTCACGCCACCTCTTTATCGGCCTTCCTGGTGGTCTGTTCCTCTGTGGTTTTCCATTTCGTGCTATTTTGACTAATCTGGTATCTGCCATTCTGTTTACGTGTTCATTTCATTCACGTCTTCTTTTTCTTTTTCTCTTTGGGGAACTTAATATTCTAAGGTAACGTTCTGCACAGTAAGGGAGGTTATAATGAAGAAACGAAGCCAACCAAGCCATCCCTTGAAGCAAATTAATATAGATAGTTCCATAAAAAATGGTTTCTGCGTCACTGTTTTATTATAAAATAGATTTCAGTGTTCCAATATTCCAGTTTTAAGTAAATAATGGTCACATCATGACATCATGACATCATGAGACAAGCAGACTGACAATGGAGCAAAAAGCTTCAACAATTGAGACCTTGGATTCTCACAATCGCACAGCTAAAAGATTAAATTTAAGTAAACATAGAACTAAGTCATTTTACAAACTGAGTAGTTCATATAGATCCTATTCATCATATACCCGATATGATGAACAAATGATGTACTGAGAAACCACGTTCATGTACTAAGACGTTTAAGAATCATAGATAAACTCTAGAATTGCATCTCAATTGACGAAACTAACGTTTTACAATTTAATCGTAACCTTCCAGTAACAATATCGGATAATAATGAGGTAAAAACGATTGTACTATATACAGGGTGTTATGGAAGTCCACGTAATAATTTTAACCAGCGATAGCGCTCACCAAACTGAACAACTTTTCTATTTATCGTTTTTCTCTTAATAGCATATTTTTCCAGTCATTTATACCCCCTTCATTTGACGAGTCGTTGAGCAAACAAATGTAAACTATAGGTGTATGACATAACTACATTAAAACTGCAGAGCTCTTATCGCACAGAAAATATGTTAGTGACCAGATGTTGACTAAAAGTGGTATCAGTACCTATGCAGTTTTTGTTGGTTTTCATATCAAAGAAATGTTTTTGTGTTTTGTGTCATTAAATTAAAATATTATTCTATAGGCGGGTATACATTTTTCGAGTAAAACTATTTTCAATTTTAACTCAGTTTTGGGGGTTGTTCAGTTTCATGAGATCTCTGTGTGGTTAAATGTACTACGTGGACTTCCATAACACCCTGTATACTTGTAAAATTTTATTGTTGACATCATTTGGTTCGCTGTCAACTTACATTAACAATAATAATATAACAACAATTCACGATTCTGATGAAGAATGTAATGGTTGTGATGACAATGGCGACAATGATGTTTGTCGTGATGTATCATCACTATGGAAGAAGCAACTGCAACAAAGTAAAATGTAATAGCACCGAGAATACAAATTCTGAAGGCCTACAGGACAAAAATAAAATGATGGTGATGATATAGTTAATGCTAAAACTCGTATTTGTACTTTTGGTGTTGAAATTGCCGATTTTTTGGCGGGTCTGTCCCAATCAGCTACTACGCTGCTTTTTAACCGTTCTACTATATATTGGCTTTCATATAACTGTCTCAACTCGAAATTCATTACATATCTCCATCCTTCTTGGGCTTCGTCATGTACTGGGCCATCTATTTTCCACAGGATTTTTTGTACAAATTTAGCAGTTGTTCACTATTCTTGTTTAAGGTCCATGATTCACATCCATAGCGTACTACTGGTTCAATTACTGTTTTACATAGTTTGTTATATTTTACTCGAACAGTATAGTAACTTAAATCGTAACAGTAGATCTATAAAGAACACCTTCCGTTACCTCTCTTTTTGTTATCGTTTGCGCTTTTGATGTGTGTACCAAGATATGCAAAGTCATTGTTCTATTCAAATTCTTTATTAAGTACTGCGAGAGGTTGTTCTTATAGGTTTGCGTTTCATTCCTCATATATTTAATTTTCTGCTCGTTTACTTGCAGCACCAGTTATTGTCCCCCTCATCTATGCATGCAGATATTTATGTGATATCTTCTTTCTTTTCTCCTAATATAACTAAATCATCTGCATATGCTAATAGTTCCGCGCTGCTGTTGTATATCGCGCCAGAACTAAAGAATTGCGCCAATATTTTTATTATTTCGTATTTGTCACATGTTAGTTCCCCTTCCTAGTTTCCACATATGTTGAATCGTGGATTCTTTTTCGTAGTCGTTCACTGTCTTTTTAGAATTCTGCAGCATTTATTGGCGCTTTTCGTGCTTGTTCCTGTCTTGATAAATTTGCTCGTGTTCTAAGCTGTAGCATTTTATCACTTGCAGCTTTTTTTTATTGGATTACATTTCTATATTCTCCGTTTAACTAAACATTTTGAATATTTTTGCTAATTACTTTCCGCGTCGCGTCTTTTATAACAGTCTATATACAGTTCCATCGTTCTTTGACGGAATCGTCTTCAGGTATAGCTTCTGCTTCTTGACATTTGGTGTTGGTAATGTTAATATAAACTTCTCTGTTATTCTCCATATCTAGTTTTTCCTAATGCTAACTAAAATTGTCTCTTTTCCCCTTGTCATTAAAACTTTGTCCTATTCGTTGGCGGAGTTTCAATCGCACTAATTACTGGGTTATTGAACAGTTGTACCTCTCATACTCTATACATCCAATAACCTGGTTGCTTGTCGAGAGTCAGTAAATGCGTGATCTATTTGATTGTGCGTTTTGCCATCAGGAGCTGTCCAGGTCCCTTTGTGAGTGCATATATGTGGGAAATATGTTTGCCTTATAATTAGTTGATTTGAAGGAGCAGAATCTAATAGTCTAAGTACTTTGTCATTACTGATATGTAAACTATGTTTGCGGACGGTAGGACGTTAAATTTCCTTGGTGCATACTTTTACAAGTCTCCTGAGGCGATGCTTATCTTGATACGCCTTTTCTAGACCATCATAAAGCTGTTTCTTTATGTGATCTTCCTTATCTTCCTCTAATTGTCAGAGTACACATCCTCTCATTGATTGCCTTGAAATTGACTATATGATTCCTTAGATTTCATGTCTGATGGGTGGGTCATCTATGGAAGAGAGTGTTAGAGTTAATTTGGAATTTGTCTTTGCTTGACCATCTTATTTCCTGAAGGGTTAGTGCATGGCTTTTATATCTAGTTTCTTCCTAGGCTACTTCTTGCGGATCAAAAAGATAAACACAGGAGCAAGATAATTGCATCCAACAAAAAGGGACAGGTTTAGAAACGCGACAATAAAGGTGAAATTAGACTTGGACAGCTGAAGTGGTTTGGTCATGTAGTGTGAAGGGGAGAGAAGAGAATGCCGAAAAGGGTACAGGAAGCAAGAAGAGAAAGGGAAGGAGGCTGCAAAGCGAAAGCGAAGAGCGGATAAAGGCTCCGGCACCTTAGGATATAAGGGATAAGTAGATATAGAAGAAAAGGTAGAAGAGGTCACCAAAAAACACGCAAGTCTGATGACGCACGAGATAACTTTCAGGGCACAATTGTATCTTTTTTCGATAAAATGTTGCTGATTTCAAACATTTAGAATTTTTACAGGCGCTCCCGAGCCTTGATACGTTTTATTTGGAAGATAAAACAGTTTGGTTTTTAAGTATTTTAAGTAGATACATATATAGGCTTACTTTTGATAAAACGTTGCTGATTTTGAACCCTGTAAAATTACTAGAGGCGCTTCGTGAGCATTCATAGCCATTTATTTAGAAACTGATAATGGGTATGTATATCGATTTATCTGATGCGGATAGAATTATTGTAAAATAGAAGTTGGATTGATAGAAGATGAAGTTTTGTGTTACGTATTAAACCGTTAGACTGCATCACCATGATTACTTTCTTATTAACACATAAAATTTCTTGTTGACGGCCATCACTACAATCACGATCATCACCTTCACCGTCATCGTCATCAGGTCATCACCATGATCATTATCATAATTACTATTCTCATGCAAATTGTCGCGTCCACTGTTGTACTTGTTATACTCATACCATATTATTATAAAGCAATATTTAAAATAATTTAAAATAATTAAATACCTACATTCAATGCCCACAGTATGACAAAAATGATATTATCCCAACGTTGGTGGTATGCTCCTTGAGAAATATACTGAATGGATGGACAATTTCCTCATATTCTTAGTTACTTTTGTGTATAGTAGTTTAGGGTAATAATTAATTTGGCCTTAGATTGCGGCATATTGATATTGAAACAGGGATACAGATCTAATATTTTGCGCAGGATTGTAAAAATTAAACAAAAGATACTATCCCACGAATGTAGCGTTAGAAACCGGAGTTTTGATCAAATGCCAAATAAACTCCTGCAATTTGTAGAATCAATTTACAGGAACCAAATAAACAATCAAGTGTTCGCATGAGAAATAGCACCGTTGCAATTATCTGCTAAGATTGGCTGCAGAAAGCACATTCAGTGTATCCCTCAAGTTCTCTGCACAATTTCTACCAAATGGTCTCTGGTTCGTTGCTACAATCTCCATGGGAATAGAACTCGAGCGGAGTACGCCTAAACTAAATAAATAAAACGTCTCCACTCGGTTAGACAAGCAAACTTCAAAAAATAACTCGGGGCGAGAACGTCGCAAACGAATTCTAATTTTCTTTGCATATTCATCTAATTATAATAACGCGGAAACGAAGAGCTTTAAAAACCCATTCCGTTATTACATAATTCTGGAACTTGTAAATTTGACAGTAGTTGTATTGGTTGGGATATTAAACTTGCCGAATTGGGGAGATGTAATTTATAGGCATAATAAAATGATCTATAAGGAAATGTAATAACTTTCGAAGAAACTTTGTTCAGTTTTACGAGTTCTGTATGAGACGGCGATTTATCAAAAAAACGATGCTTTTTTGTATACAAATCTCGGCTAACGAAATGCACTGTACCATTGTCGCGAACGGGAAGGGCACAAATCCGGGCAGGTAATTAATTTGTCACGTCGGAGCATATGCGCATTAAAAATTCCCTTAAAATGGAGGCACCAGCTCGCGAAAAATAATGAAGGCGAAATACATAGCCGACACGTCTTCCGGGAAGAGAATAAAACTGCGAAGGCGCATTCACAAACTCCGCGCACGCTGCTTACCTAAAATGTGCTGAAATCGCTTGATAAATAAAATTCGCACAAAAGACCCTAAGCAATATCTTTTTATTCTTTTCATGAACGAAGTTTATTGTAAATCGAGGTATATTGTTAATGGTAGTACGTGTATATATGGATGATAGGGATATGGAGAAAGAATAATGTATGGCCGTTTGACATTTTCAACATTGCCATTCACTGCATTTTCCGCATATTTTCTCTTGAGAAAAAATCTACCTACAAGAGTAGCAAAAGGTTAAAATAGGAATTCATTTATGTAGTGCATTGCAAAAATTTCGTCAGAAGGATTGGACACGACGAAGGTGTGCCGATAAAAGGAACTATACCATTTAGTTAACTATATCATTGCAAATAAGGATATCGAAATATTTTACGCCATACTACAGCATACTCGTACATACTGCTGATTTTTAAATAACCATAGAGAAAACTAGAAAAATAATGGCAGAGCCAAACTATCAGGAAAAATACATAGTACATAGAAAAACTGAAAGAACCACAAAAAATTATGAAATAATAACAATAGAAAATTGGTTTTCAGCTAACATTTGATTATACTGTAACGCTAGCTCCTGCAGCAACTTTTAATTACACATAAAATGTATTTAAATCTGATACATTGCCTAATCAAACGTTGCATCTATTCGGCGCGCCAATTTGCGATAGCAAATCCCCGAGCGGCTGTGCGCGTAGTCGCGGTGTATCAACGACGGCGTCGTTTCTTTCTCCAGTGAAAGCTAGGACAAGTAATCCGATAACGCGGCAGAAAACGTATAAAAGAAGATTACATTGCCACTTCAAGTCACTTGAGATTACCTGCCCTGTCCAGTCCCCAACTTGATATTTATCCTTTCAACTATCCCTCTCCTTTCCTACCTGGATCCTCCGGTCTGACATGCTGTACTGTCTAACGGAGTAGACCTCCAACCCTTACCACTCCAGGCTTCACGGGAAATGATGTGTACTGTCAGCCCAAGGAGTTGAAACTTTCCGTACCGCACCCGTAAAAGCAACGCAGCTAGAATTCGATTTTACCTTGATTGTTGTACTTTCGTGGGAAATCGAATCTCTGAGACTACAACCTTAGCTTGACTTGCTGTACTGTCTTGCAGGGCTAACCGCTTAAAAGTTATTTCCGACCGCCTAATTAATAAGCGCAAATCCCGGCGCTCCAGAACGACTTCACCGAAGTGTTTAATACACGACATAGCCTAAATCCACTATTAATAGGACCCGTAGGGATCGCATCCACTGTACCGCTTGCGAGCGGCTAGAGCCCAATAGCCGCCCGTCGTAAACTCACCTGGAGGGTCCGTTTTAGACGTTTAAAATCGACTTCCTGATGTCCGAAGATCGAACTCGCCTTCCACGAATTCACCGCCGGCGAGCTGTCAAATCAATCTTCCCGGCTAAAAGTAAAACAAATTCCATCTACAAGATTTGGCACCGTGGTCGCTCCAACATCAACACCTAACTACCGTAAGGTACTAGCAAC
Organism: Agriotes lineatus; assembly: GCA_940337035.1. Lineage (NCBI taxonomy): Eukaryota > Metazoa > Arthropoda > Insecta > Coleoptera > Elateridae > Agriotes > Agriotes lineatus. Next base: position 51,013,788 of record OW679202.1, on the reverse strand, counting down.
TCCCGCACTTCTACCCACCGTCAACGCCCCCAGGTAACCCTTAAACTTTCTAAATTCACCGCTTAATTGCAGCGCAAATAACCAAAACAACCGCTGAGCAGAAGGTCAAACGCCAAGGAACATCCGATCGATCTACGGGCTAAAATATCTATTTAGCCCGACCTCCTAAATTGTCGCCGATCGTGCCTGCCGACTAACCAAAGGGGCCTGCAGTGCTTGCCAGTGCATTGGGTTGCAGTTTTACCAGAGAAACCAGAAAAACCGTTACAAAAGGTTATGTTAATTTAAATAATGTACAATTCAGATTTAGTTTGGATTAATGCTTATTTTGTAATAATAGGTAAACATAATATATTTTTAGTAATTATCTGGTGTTTTTCCTGGTCGCATATATATTTGAGTGAACGTATTTCTCCGATTTGAGCTTAACCCGGGGTATAAATCTTTGACTTCCTTAGTAAGGGGTTGAAACTTCACAATACAAAACTGCCATAATAGATATACCACAAGGTAAAATGTGTTAAGTTTTCATTTCATCAAATATAGTATATGATTGCATGGAACAACACTATGCTAATAAATAGAGAGGAAGCACCATATTTAAGACGGAAACATTCAGGAAAAGAGGACAGAGGCTGTCACCAAGTGCTTTTTAAATATAGAAATTCTTCACACATTGAGAAACCCCTTAGCAATATAACCGACCAGTTTGTGAAGTATTAGTCTCAACAGCAACTCTGCGATTCCTCTTCCTCCAACCCATTATTTTCGATGATCAACGCAAGGTGTCCACCTTATCTTTATCTTTGTATTTAGAAAGATGCCACACACACGATACTATCTGGTATTAAGTCGCAGAACACACCGGGAAAGCTCGAATCACGAACAATACAATTCGAAAGTTAATGACAACAGGATTGTTGTGAAAGACTATCAGTTAAAGTGGTACGGGCACGTATAGAACTGGTGTTCCAAAGGTCTTGAAATCTGCTCTTGCCATAAATTTTGATAAGTAGCTGTCGATAGTTGGGAATTAGAAATCTCAAGCCTCTCCAAATTCGTTAGAATAGAAACGAATAGAACACCAAGAATAGTTCCAGAAATTGAAGTTGATAACAGAAGGCAACGAGTTAGACCAAGACTCACATATGAGTATATACATAATTATACAGAAAAGTAATAAGGGAAACCAGAATCTTAGCAGGAGATAGAAGGTTGTACACATTAAAAATGGATGGGAAAAGAAAACGAAGGAGAAGCGGAGTCGAAAGTCTAAGAAACACGTTCGAGCAACTGCTGTTGCTTTATGAAATATGAAATAAAGCTCATTGTTTAATCAGTGATGTTGGTTTTTTAACACTGGTCTAGCCTGATTTTATAGCAAAAACAAAATGGCGCATAGAGACCCGTTGATCACAGAGATAATTCATAAAACAGCTGTCCAATACCACGGAAGGCGAACCACTTACAAGAAGGCTGAACGGATGTTGAACAAGAGACTTACTACAGCATTAAACACTACTAGTGGTATATAAGGCTGGACGTCTCCGGTCCATATATTAATTTTGTCAACAAATTTACGCAATGCTGATGTAAATTGTAAATTCTAAATTATTGCTACTAAAAAAGGATGTTAAAGTTAATAGTTAATATATAATATCTAAAACCTTGTTGTGGCGTGATATAACTCATGTTCTTTTTATGGCAAAATACCCGTAAAGGGAACATGAATTAATATATGACACACATACAATAACAATAACTCAGCTTATCTTTCAATAAACTTCACTCGATCGTATGGTGGTTAGTTGTGCTAGAAATTATTCCTAATTAGGTTTCGTAGTGGAAAGGAAGAAACTTAACGATAAATTGTCAAAAATCAAAATTCTGACATGAAAATGAAGACGAGAATTATACGTTTAGGCTAAGAACTAACAAATTGAAGATAATCATACCCATTTAAAATACAAGTTAAAGAGCGTTTGGCCAATGTGCTTCAAAGCAATGACTGCGTGCCACTTCTAATGTAAGGCATAGATATAACTAAGACTAACTAGCCACGTAGCGTAGTAGAGCTTGAATGCAGATAACGAACAGAATACCAAGCACAAGATGCAGAAAATTTACCGGAATATACCACTACATACAACAAATAAGGTGCTTGAAAGAGAATTTGATACATGTATGCATATACAGCAAGCACACAACATGTGAAACGAATGAAGATCATCCGAGCGGAAGGAGTAAGAAAAAAAAATTTCCATCAACAACATCAATAAATGATATCGAAGCAAGTGCAAGAAACTGGTTCGTATTTCTCTAAATAGAAGTGCTTGAGAAACACAGTGACCAATGTCCAACGCTATAAACAGTATAACCAAATGAATATTTGGTGAAGTGACTGTTTGTCTTCTTCCTATCGATAAGGATCGTTTTCTAATTGCTTACCCTGTTCTGTACCGTATATGAGGAAATTCAACTCTGTATCCATTTCTTGACAGTCGCCGGCTTGGCCTTAAAATCGTAAAATTAAGAAAATTTAAGGATATTACGTTGGATGGATGTAAACCCAGTAATCGGAGAACGGCGTAACCAATCTTGGTTCCGGTAGGATTTTTAAAAAAGTAAATCTCCGACAAAATTTTAAACTGATCTCTTCCGTCTAGGCTTTGCAATAATTAGTTTCCGTCTCCTTTACAAATTCACTTTAGCCGAAGGCGTCGCACATATGGCGCGACCATGTGTATAACATAATATTATAACGTCCATACTACATCGAAAGTACCGGCTCAACAGATTACAAAGACTCGATGTGTCTTAGGCGGGCGTCTCAAAAAGCTGTAAATGAAGATAATTTCTGCAGTTTTAAAACATTTTATTACTTATAGGTTTCTATCAAAGTCTGACATGAAAATCAACTGATCATTCACCCTATCGCTTGAGCAAAACAGCTTCTAAAGGAATAAAACTAACCTACACCATTTAGCAATTTTATTTAGGAACTGTGGAGAAGGAGCCATCAAACAACAATAAAACGAAAATTAATCCAGGCAGTTAGAAAACCAGAAATTAGAGGTAGAACGAGCAGAGGACTCTTGAAATTTTCGATATTTTGAGCAACTTATCCTATTAAATTTGCTTTTAGGAAAGGTTAAAGGAGAGGCAATAAACAGGCGAGTTTATTGTAAAAACTCAACGCCGAGTTTTTTCGCGGAGGAATGTTGTTTTCCCTCCGCTTTTTATCCCTGATTAAAAGGATTGCTTTTACCGATATTTACTTACTGGCAACAGCGGAAGGCAAGAGGGTGCTCTTTATTAAAAAACATTGAAAACGTCTTTAGGTGTATTCAAGCTACAAGACACTGAAACGCTGATGGTAATTAAATTCTAATATTCTTTTCGCCGAGCCTTACTCCAAGCAAGATGCAAATTTGCGGAACTGGTTAATAATAAACTGAAGAGTGTGCATATATTTTGGCCATGTAGAATAACGAATGTTGACGGCAGCAAATTGCAGCAACGTTGTAAAGTGCACGGCTATCGCTAGGAAAAAAGAAAATACTAAAAGTTGACGCAACCTACACCATCTCATTCCGCACGAAGTCACAAGCATCCGAGGAGTTTATTTGGGAATTCTTGCCATTGTAAAATATGAAACACTAAAACTTGCATTTCACAGGTATTTTACATATCGTAAAACTGATGCGTAGCGTATGAAATTCAATTTTCTCATATAAACAGCGATTCCATCCTAATGCGAGAATATGAAACATTCCATTGTTACATATTTTTAGAAAAAAGGACGATTTTAGGAAGTTAATCAAATATGGAAACATTCATAACATAATAACTCCTATATTATATATTACCAAGCATTCACCAGTACTCGTAAGTATTATGCAAGGTGCAGTAAAGAAACTCGGTTGAATTATTGACAGCAAAAAAGTGACCTAAAAATTATTTCGTGAAGCAAAATATTTTCGCTTCATATTCATTTAAAGTATGTATTTGCATGAGCAGAAATGCATCGTTTAAATGTATATTGAATGACTTAGGCAAGTGACAGACATAAGAGAACCTTGGAACGCTTGGAAAGAAGCCTATTATAAGCCACTCTCTTTCGGTCCCAAGCCCGGATAAAGGACAAGGTTTGGATAAGGCTTCGCAGATAACAACACAGGCAACGAAAAATGGATATGAGATTGACCACATAGAATATATTAAGCATATACCGACTCGGAGCATTACGGATTTGCCCCTGAACCATCAAGGTACAATTTGTTTTGACCATCGCAAACGAGCCTCTTCTTCCAGCCTACAACCCCCACTATGTAACACGGGTAACACCACGCTGCAAGTGCTTGAAAGTTATAAATCAAGATGGAACAGTAGTAGAGTAAATAAGCAACCGCGTATCCAAAGCGTCAAGAGTGTACTACCATATAAACACAACACTCATTAGTATTAACAGCTGAGTTAAGAGGCCGAAGTGCATATATACAAAACAATTTACCTATGTACTTTAATATATGTAATATCCGTTAGGCGCCACCTGATGTACCTGCAGTGGATGGAATGGGTTTCCTCTCGGCTACAGGAAATATGCTCCAAGATATTACCTTGTATCGTGACTTCTGAAATTCTTATCTAGTAAAGACATTATTATTATTATTATTATTATTATCTTATTCAAGAATTCGCGGAATTGCATGCCGCTTCCAGACAATATATTACGATAACACTCGTGGAGTATGTTTAGGCGAGCCCCAGCTGAAACCCAGGAATGCAACAAATAATCCTTAAGAATTTTGTTTGTCGTGAAACATAAGAAAACCTCTAGCAGGCGTTTGTCCTTGGTACCTACAATAAACAATAAGGATACTGTTCGCTTAAGGCGTTACTGCACTCCACGTCGAGATATACTCAAAAATTAGATTCACCACCACATCTATTACTTAACCAGTATAACATACAGCGTGTTATGGAAATGAGTGCAAATATTTTAACCAGTGATAGAGCCCAGCAAAAGGAACAACTTTTCTATACAACGTTTTTCATTTAATCGCATATTTTTTCAATGATTTATCTCCCCTAAATTTGACGAGCCGCTTGGTAAGCAAAGTTAAAGGTGAACGACACAAGTATATTAAAACTGCAAAGTTCTTGCACAAAAAACATGCGGTCAAAAACTTACCTACCTCAATTGATAAAGTACGTTGATGACCAGATGTCGATCAAACTCTTTATCAGTACCTATGCAGTTATTGTTGGTTTGCATATCAAAGAAATGGTTTTTGTGTTTTGTGCCATTAAATTAAAATATTAATCCATAGGCGGGTATACATTTTTAGAGTAAAATTTTTTTGAATTTTAACTCAGTTTTGAGGGCGCATTACGGGTTATGCTATTTGCACTCATTTGCATAACACCCTGTATACAACTAAACTGAAATGTAACATTTAATTGACGTTAAGCTAAAAGCCACAATAAGTCGACTCTCGATGTAGAGCGAAAATTGGCAGGTAGCGGGAGGTTGACGGTTCGATTTGCCGGACTACCATCTCGGGGTCATCGAGCTCCAGTTCAACGCGTGGTAACTAGCGTCGGTGGAAAAAAGTGTTGGAGGCCTACGTCGGTGTATAGCGTTGCTATACAGGTTGGGTACGAAAGTATTCATGGCGGGACGTTCAGACTTTCTACAAATATCCGACCAGAAATCGAAATAAAATTTCACTGCAGAACAACGAGGTGGAAAATGAAATTTCAGGTTTATGAGCTAAATATGCCTTGGGATCCGATCACGTTGAAATTGCATCGCATGGCCGCCAATGATTTCGAAATGGTTGCCACATCACACGAAACGGTTATACTAAAATACGCAGCTAGCTGATTTGACTTTCCGCTTGAAATATTTACTCTCGATGAATTGAAAATTTACTTTCTGCCTGCAGAAAAGGCAGTAGCGGCGGCAATTTTTAAACTATCCCAACATATTAAGTTAATACCAGAGAAAACATGTGACTGTGGAGGTTAGTTTTGCGTACATATGTGTACTCAGCGTATAAAACAATGCAGTTTATCCTACGCTATTGAGACCAATTGTGAGAATGTATGGTTTTGTGGGATATATACAAAAATTAAACTAGAGGCTAAAGTGGTAGCTGCTGCTTCAACCTTAGCAAGCTTATTTTGCAATAATCTACCTGCACTCTTTGAATTTTCATTAAATTTCAATTTAAATCAATATCTCGTTTCTTATGCCAAGTAGATATCTAGGCCCAAAGCTACTGTTTGCACAACCAAGGTTCTGACGTATTTATATAATTATATCCCACTATCAATAGTTTAAGTTCTAATTAGTTTACATTGCATAATTGTACCGTGTTCAATTCGTGTTGATTCGCGATGGTTTGATTGGATTTCGATCTCGTACATCAAAATCGAGGCAATAATAAAAGTTGCGATTGCTTTCCAAGTACCTTCTCTCGAATTCCCATTAATTCGCAGCATATTATTGTGGATGTTTACAATAAAGTGGAAACCATTAAAGTCTGCAGGTTCGAAATGTTATCAAAGTTGTATAATTAAGCGTGCTTGATTACTCATTTAGCTTCATATCCGAGGCTAAATATAATTACCTGACAACATGCAGGTTAAGTGACAATATTAGTAGTTCGCGATCACTCTAAAACCCATCAAAAAGCGGGCGTGAATAGTTTGCCAGCATATGAGACTTTAAATCGGCTAAATACCATAGAAACTGTGTGGAACAAATTAATAAATTGTCGTCACATCGTTAATGAGAAGTTGCGTAGAGACGCTATTCCATTATGCCATTAATTAGATAATCTGGTAGCGTAAATGCAACGGAGTTTTATGGCTGGTATTAAATTTGTCGTACTAATAATTGCTAATGAACCAATTAATAATTATCAGAATAATATACACCAACGTTATCTCTATTCATTTGAAGTTGCAGTTTTTTCCGTGTAGGTTTGTGGTAATGAATAAATGAGCCACACTATTATACAGGTGTCTCCGATTGGTTACACAGGGTGTTATGGAAACTCGCTAAACTGAACAGCTTCTCCATTTATCATTTTTTCGAAAACGCCCTCAAAACTGAGTTAAAATTCAAAACAATTTTGCTCTAAAAATTCATACCCGCCTATGGAATAATATTGTAATTTAATGGCACAAAACACAAAAACATTTCTTTGATATGCAAACCAACAAAAACTGCATATGTACTGATAAATCCTTTAGTTCACATCTGGTCGCCAAGGTACCTACTTTATCAAAGGTAGGTAACTTATTGGCCGCATGTTTTTGTGCAAGAACTTTGAAGTTTTAATATACTTGTGTCGTTCACCTTTAACTTAGATTTGCTTACCAAGCGGCTGGTCAAAGTTAGGGGAGATAAATGATTCAGAAAATATGTGATTAAATGAAAAACGATAAATAGAAAAGTTGTTCATTTTGGTGCGCTCTATCACTGATTAAAATGTTTGCACTCATTTCCATAACACCCTATAGATTCCTTAAGTTCTAATAAACCGATTAAACCTAATATACCTAGTACCTACAAAGTCTCTCCAGTAAGAAGTTACATAGCCTCTTAGTTCATTTTTTAATTTTTTACTTTTATGTTAATTTCCACAAATAATGTAAATATATCAATTTGAACTTTGGCATACATGCACTGATGAGAATATTCTCGTAAACTAAAATTGGCGCTGTAAGAGGCACTTTGCCTATCTGTAAAATCTTTTTTTGGCTATAGCTTTGTTATCTGTACTATTTTTCAAAATTCTAGGTTATTTTCTAAAACGAAATCAAAAAGCGTAATAATAAGATACTCTCAGTTCATACCCGGAAAACTAACCGTTTACCTTAAAATTCCTATCAAAGTTTTGGGTTGTCATTAAAACGTGCAATTATCAAGTTGCCATGATCACAAAAACAATGGGTATCGATTTTCCTCCATCCGAGTCATTTGGCCATACGATATTAATTGCTATTTTCCACCTCTTCTACAACCGTTCGTTCTAGATCGATTAGTTGCTTTGTTATTTCGTTAGCCCCTTCTAATCGTTACATTCTGCATAATCGCTTTATTGCATATATTTCTATTACTGTTAGTCCTTTTCTGTAACAACGAACATTCGAGTTGGAAAGATTTATATGCTTTTAAAATAGAAATAGAATCGAGTTTGTGACAGTTCAAAGTTCGTTGTTGGATACGATACTTTTCGATGAGTTTTCGATGTCCTGTGAGTACAGCACACTGTCAAACCACATAGAGGTTCTAGAGCACGTCTTCAAAGCAGATTCAAAACACCTGGAAGCCGCACGTATCACACCTCGCTTCCGAAGCAACGATATCATCCCGTAGAACTGCCGCATAGTTCGGGTTGAAGGCAAGGGAAATTCAAGGTCGTTGGGAATCATGGAGCTTTAAAAGCCTGGCTGTGAGGATGGCTGGATGCGTCTGTAACAATAGTCAACTTGTCATAGCTAGAAACTCAAAGACAAACGATGTATTATCTCACGTAGAAGAAACTGGGTCAAATGCAGCGAAATTAGGTTACTGGGACTAGCTTAAATGCTTCAGTTGGCTATCCATTTGAATGGCAAGAAGGTGAGAGGTGGAGATCTTTGCCATGGCGGCGGTGTACAGCGGAGTAAATACCTGCAGGATGATTTCTTGACCCTCCATGGAATTTGGACGACGTTTTCAATTTCCGTTTCAACCAACACAGGTTTCCTCTTTGCCATCTTTATTGTATTAGCTCACGATTTTGTTAAATGTTCGTCGACAAACAAATGAAAACAATTTAAGACAGAAAAATTCACAGCTAAGCTAAAGTAGTACTCATACCAACCCCTAAAAAGCCACGACGTGAAAGTTGAATGGTTGCTTATTTGGTTAAAGTCAAACGACTTATTTAATTTTCATTGAACCCTGAGTAATATTTTTGTAAATCTTTGAGTCTCTTGCTAGAATTTTATAAATAGTTATTTCGTAAATAAAGTAAGATCTGCCTGTGGTGTCCCAAACATCAAAGCATCGTAATTTACAGGCATACATTTTTAATCACAGGTACGGCAAGTGTAGCCCCTGGTTTCTATAGCAACATTTGGTCCAATGGATTTGTCTTTTGTTGGGTACGGTGCTATCACAGGTGATACAAAAAAAATTCTATAGAAAAATTTATTATTAAAAACTAAGGCGATATAGCATAGCAATATAGTATATCTGTCTGTCCGTCTCCATACTTCCGCCCCGTAGAGTGATACACGTTTTACAATGGTGTTGTATATGTTATTTTTTCGTTTTTACTGATGTCTTTGTGCCACCAGATTCCATTCAACCTCATTATTACTTTCTTTCCTTGTTCTATATTTTCTCTGATTGGTGGTCGATCGCTTCCATCTTTAACTATTCGCACGCTTAAATATAGTATGATCAAAAGTTCATCAAAGACGCCTTTGGAATTTTGAAATCATGTATTACAACACTAAAACATACATACCTAATCCTCACTGATATTTTATAGACAGTGACCGACAGAGGCTAATATCGCAACGTGATCACCCCGTGGTCACGACTCCCGGTAATAAACGGAACGGAAATATGTACAAAGCCTACACAAGAAGAAGAAGAAAATCATAACCTCATTTTGTAACAAATGCCAAATAACAGCTTCATATTTTCTGGTGTTGTAATACATGCGACTTAAACATTCCAAAGGTGCCCTTGATGAACTTTCTTTTTGCTCATACGATATTGGTAGTTATTACAATGACTTTTTCATTATTTCCTAAATCTAAAACTTCAGATGTGTTTCCTATTGATAGGTATTTTGTTTTATTTATATTAATTTAGCTTTCTCATATTAGTCTTTTATCTTTCGCGTCATATACTCTAGGTCTTCTTTATTCTGTGTCAAAAGGACCTGCTCATTAGAAAATTAAAGAGTGTAGATATAGTATGGTTCTTTAGCCCATCCCTGCATATTTCCTTTTCCAGTTCTTAAAAGCATATCCAATGTGGACTTTAAACACAGTTATCGATATACAACATCCTTGTTTAAGACCTTTAGTTGCCAAAAATTTGTTGGTTATCTTGTCTTTAATTAGCACATCTTGCTACGGGTAGGTGGTCATATGCCTTGCCCAAATCAATGAACAGAAGAAGAAGCTTTTTCCAGTCGTAATTTTCTTCTCCGTTATTTATTTCCAACAAAACAAATTACAATCGGGAATGACTAGCAAAGAACCCATTGTCTTTTTCTGCCTTCTGGTTGCTATATTCTCCCCCTATTACGTCTCTCCAAACTCAACTAGGTTTTTGTTATTCTACTGAAAACTGTGTACGCAATACGTTCCGCAAAATTTTTTAATAATGGTGAACTTATATCTTGTAATGACGCGAATTTTATAATGCAAGGAACCCGATGATATTGGATATAGCGGAATAGGCGTCGTAATTAAAGCTAGTCATCCTAAACCAGTGGGGAAAAAGCAACGTAGTTGGGTTGGGCCAGGTCAAAAGGCCAATATGGTCAACATTCCGATTAATTATTCAGTAACAAAGTTTAAATCGCGCACTTCAAGCTACTACCGATTTGATACCTTAACAGCTTTCCCTGAAGATATTTTCTGAATAAACATTAAATCACGGTTACGAAACAGTTCACCAAAGCTTTACTATACCAAAAGCACCACTTAACTACCAACATATAAAAGTAATAAAAAATTCGATCTGTAAGGGTTGCGGTATTTTCAGGTCGTAGAGTGGCATTTTGTAGATGACGTTAGTAAATTACAAATAATATTGTTTAACACGTTTTGAACAGATAATTGTGAATAGGTCTCAACTCAACAGAGGAAAATCGACGATAATATTTGTCCCCCAAGCCGACGCCTAAACTCACGTAGCCACATTTGACTTTCTCGCTTTATTCTTCGTATTCGTAACAGTACTATTATTATCATAAACTTGTTGATAGAAATTGTTGCATTTAAAAAGTTTGAAGTAATTTTCTCCCATTTTAACGTATAAACCATTTACCCTACTATTTGAAATAGCTGCTACACTTGATTGAACGAAATATTTGAATGCCGTTTTATCATCTCTGTTAACTTTTCGTAGGACCCTTGCTAACTTAGATCTTCAGCGAATTCATGCTTCTGTGTTTCCCGTGTTAGTAAACATAGAGTCTCAATTTTTTATTTATAATGTGAAGCAGCACCTGGTTACACTCTGAAATTGATTTCCAACAAGTTATCAAACCAATCACGTATCCAGCTAGCTACAGTGGGACATGGACACGGTTCGATTCTGAAAGCGTGGCTGTTTATGTCTTAAATCAATTAAGGGGAGACGTAGAATGTATTTAAGTAGTTTTTAATTTCGGACGCCACTGGATTATACATTCTCGCTAAAATGAGAGAATGGATTGGCATATCTTAATCCAGAAGGAAACGACCTCGACGAATAGGGAGTGTTTTTGACGTTGTTCTACCTGTAGACATACCTGTCCTCCACCTGTTAATGTTTGATTCATTCATAAGAGCATCTGCATGCAGTGGTACAGAGTACAGATAAACATATTGCACCGATAATAATGTATATGGAACAGACAAGACTACATGGAAAAATATCCGGGCGCAACCGGCTCTGATCGCTTTGAAATTTATTACTATTTGAGAAGAACGTCCCTAAGGTGACATCACGGTTACAAGCAAACCTATTAGGCTAGTCACCACCCAACCTGTCTCCTGACAATATTCTAGGCCCTCCATGAAAAAGGGAGCTTAAGATGGTGTCCGTGAAGCGCGAACACTCCAACAACATATATACCGATGGGTCCATATTTAAATTCAACAGCAATGAGAAATAAAATCATATTTTAGTACGCTTGAAACTGCTTTGAATTATGACATATTTAAGTAACCTCATAACGTCAAACTCAACAGAAATTTTAAACTTTCACATTTTAAACTAATTATATTCCATTACAAATATGGGAGTTTGAGACAAGTAGTGGTTCATTTAGTGCACGATTTTCATGAAAGTCCTGTTCCAACACTAAAGTCCGTAATGAAAGTTATTGCAAAATTTAGTAGAACCAATTTACTGCATCATGCAGAAGGAGGTGGGCGGCTTTTCGCATCATGTTCCCAAAGTAATGAACATTTGATATATCAAGCTGTTGTAGAAAAGCGTCGTACTAGTTTCAGGTCACTATCTGCAAAATTGAATTTACCTCGCAATTCATTATGGATAATTATAAAGAACAACAAATTTAAAGTGAAACAAGAAATACATTTTTTAAAGATAGCGATTGGGATAAATGAGAGCATTGTCGTGCTCTGTTAAATCAATTCAAGAAGAACAATTTTTGGATAAAATATTTTGGACAGATGAGGCAGGTTTTAAATGAGGTGAAACCGTGTTTAGAATACTACTGAAAATCCTCATTTAACCATAAGGGAGGAAGTTCATCGTTTGTTGTTGTGGGTCCATGCTCCGTACGCTTTCAGAAAATTATTTGAACATGCTAAGAAACTAAGCGGTCCCTTAACTACAACAGAGAGAAGAATTTGCCGGATTATACTTTCTACAAGTTGGCACTTCCCCGCATTTCGCTACGGCAGTGAGACCTTTTTTAAATTGACAGTTACCAGGACACGGATTGACGGAGACGGTTCTATTGACTGGGCATCAAGAAATCCAAATTTAACAAGCACGAACATTTTTTTTTCTGGGAACTTATTAAAAATATACTCTATAAAACCGGGCCAAATAATTTGGAAAAGATTAAAGAAGCAATCGCTAATGCGTTCAGGGAATAGCTACAAATTATGATCTTTGTTGCACCGTTGGCCGTTAGGTTAAAAAACGTGTGCAATTATGTTTAAATCATGAAGGACAACAGTTCGAACTTTTACGTTAATTCCATTATTAATTGCTTAACTTTTAATTGAATACAGATTTTAAATTAGTTTTGACGTTTATGACTGAAATTTTGCAGATATCTCTTTCTTTTTGAAGTACCTATTTTATTTTTTATTCACTGCATCTCACTGCGTTATATTTAATTATGGGAATATCGGTATATAATAATAACGATTTACTTCTTATTATAAAGATAGGTAGGCTAGAGCTACCTAGCTACTAGAAGAAAAGTATACACATGCAAGAACTACAAGCCCCGTAGAAGCTATCCACAACAGGAAATATTTAACTTCATGTGTACGCAATATCGTTTTGAAGGCAAGCGAGCCAGCAGCTTAAAGTAGTACAGTTCAGAGGGCTTGAGATCCCTGAATGCACGCCTGATGAGGTGGGAGGGTCTTCTCCAGACCTAGGGCATGACTAACCCACAAAAATGATCGCCATAATGACAGAGACCAGGGGCACGACTGGCACTCGTAGATGTTCGCGAGATGAGAAAGATACAAAAATTTGACGATGAACGCTGACCGACGGTGATAATCTTCCCAAATTTAACGAAACAATGAACATATTGCGCCCAGGTTATGCTCACGACAAGTGCCAGGTGGGAGCAGCCGGTTTCTTCTAGGTGTTTTGCGGGACTGAGGAAAAAAACTGACGGCGTCACGCATTTGCAAGTCGCAACAGCAATCCGAACTAAATTTCGATGAAGGCGCGAAAATCACGCGGCAATTTCAAAATTTTAAATAACAGAACAACCTTACTAGCATGAAATATCACATTTTACGGGCTAATCTTTTTTGTGTAAAACTGTAACTCTAGAATATGTAGTCCAGTCCTTGCAAGTTGACTTCGTCTCTCGACAAAAAAAGAGTGTCACTAGAAATCCAATGTTGTGGTTTTTTATTTTACCCATGTGCTGGCTACATTATTCTTAAATATCTTGAGACATTAACACATTTAGATGGTGATTGGTACTGCGTATTAAAAATTATTGGGATTTACATACACGCAGGACATTTGAGTTTTTAATTGCCATATAGACACTACTGACACTAACTGGCTAGGAAGGCGAATAACTCTTATTTCTGTAAATTTTGTTTGTCATTTATTACTATTGTTAAAAGTTTGAGCTTAAATTTTTTCTCAAGCTTAAATGCAGCAACATTTATGCAAGTCATAGTGGTATGAGAATTCGATTTTTGCAAAATTTGTATATTTTTAATCAGGTTTATCTCTTTCTGACTTTAATATTTCTATATTCAGGTCCAGAGCATCTGATGTAATTTTACTTTTTGTCTTAAATATAGAATTGTATGTGTATGTAATATCGGACCTCGGTGGGGTACTAATGGTGTCAGCAGCTGCAGCCGTGGTCACGGCGAAATGCGAAATGTTCGGGCAAGAGTTTGACTACCGGCCTGGGCGTTTCGATTTCGCTTAGTTAAGGTTAGTCTAAGTTACGCCAACACCTCCTGAAGTAATGCGAAAGCGGTTCCAGAGGGTAATGTCAAAGGTCAGACTAAAAAAGGTGTATGTAAATAAATGCATAATTACATCAAGAATATCTGAACATTAACCTGAGACTATAAAACGTTTCTCATGTATGTTATAAGGCCTAACACAAATGTAATTAGTGCAATTAGTTCGCAGCTTAATGACTGCAAGCTCTTCATCTATGCCTATGCAAATGTAAAAGTAATTGTTAGGATTTTGTAACACTGAAAATTTAGAACTATTACAAAGAGATGTAAATGCCCAAATATAATATTAGACTAACACGATATGTCTACATTAGCTTATTTTCGTTTAACCGTCAAACAACCGTAGGAGGTTGGGAATACTAAAATTCTTTCATTTTTTAAATAAAATTACCTTGTCATTACCCTAGCGTATGATTTACGTGGATTCTTCTGCTGTTATAAATACTTTTTTCTAAGAGACGACGTCATAAATCTGATTTTCTGCCTCTTGCGCTGATAAGATGAACTTTTCAACTCGCGTAGCTGCAAAAATAGCTTCAGTAATCATGCGTACTAATCAAAAGCTTGTAAATTATGAAACTTCCGGCGTTAACACAAGAAAAGCAATTACCGGGCGACCGAGCCGGGAGTGCTACCAGCAGCACCTAAAAAGCGCTAAAAATGATCCATCAAATTAAATTAATCTGCATATCCACCGTGGGTTTAACGAATGTGGGCTCGTCTCGAATTACTGGTAGACGCTTTTCTGTTATCCTACCAAATGGGGCTTTGTTTGGAATTCCTCGCGTATCAAATTCCATCTTTTTATGAAAATTCCTGCAACTCACTTAATGGGCTCGCGTTTTCTCTAACGGTTCTCTCGCTCATTTTGGCGATGACCACTTGTCCGTTTCCGCTGCAACTTCTATGGCTGCAAGTTTCCTAATAAGTTCATCACAATCGACGTTGCCAGACGCAGGTCATTACCAAACTAGATCGAGCCTGCATTATGTTTTTATTAAACAGTTAATTAGCTAGGTTGTACTCACAGCAGGCGATGGGTCTGTTACTTTGATGAGGCTTAGAAAGCAAATTATAGACTTAACAGAACGAGAATGTCACCGCTTTATTATATACACATTGTAATAGAGAATAATGAAAGTGATTATAAACATGTTTACTATTTAATCAAGGTTTTTAGATTAAGAAGCAGTTTACGATTAATATTTTGAATTGTAGACAGAAAATTTATTATTTAAAAAATGTTTTGTATAACAAGATATTCACAAAGTAACACTACCCATTTCACCATTATTCAAATCTCTTTTTTTAGATCATCTAAAATGGCATTTCATAAATATTCATTTAATTTTGTCCTGAAAGCATTGTGTGTAGACTTGTAAAACTTTCTTCATTTAACAAGGACTCCTTTTATAACGAGATCAACGACATCACTAAAAAACTCAAAAATACCAAATGAAGAAGACAGTGTGGAACAAAGTGGTCGACGCTCAGAAAAAATGCTAGAAGCAACAGAAGAGGGGACAGGAAAAAGGAGAAACATCAATAAAAATTGAAAAGCACCCTGGTTCAGGCCGGAAAATGGAACTCATATGTAAGAGAACGAAGAGCAGCGAATAATACAGATTCAAAAATAATACTGCGGAAAGTTTTCAGCAGCCACTGAGAAAGTTGTGAAAACTAATTTAGTTGTAAAGGACACAGTTCAAACAACGAGACTAACACCGAGTGTGAGGCGAATATTTCAAAGGTCTGTGCTCACAAGAAGAAGATGGACATATCACAGCTGATAGTGGTCAACAAACCAAGTAAGTGGAACCAATCAAATTGAATACCGACAAACTAAGGAACAACCAAATTGAAAACTACCAAAGCCGAAGATCCTGATCAAATAAGCAATGAGATACTCGCATATGAAGAAGATCTACTAATACAAGAACTTACTAAATTAATCAAAAGCATTATAAGCCAACTGTTTATGACCAGCGGCTAGAAATGAAGCATAACCATCTCGATCTCCAAGAAAGGACAGTACGTACGTTAGAGGCATTTACAAAACTGGTCCTGAAGACGGTGAGCAATATAATGCCAATCACAGAAGAACAACAACCGTTTAGAAAAAACAAGTCGACCGTTAAAATTCTTGGAGTTTAATAGATCAATCGTTTTTTGTGGATATAAGGAAGGCCTGTGACAGACTCGAGCTACAGAATGTTATTCAAATTTGGAAATGAGAACAAATAAGAAATGGTACCACACTATATCCGATATTAACAAATCAAAGTTGAGCATCAGCTAACTAAGGAACCATTAGTCAACACAGGAATTTAATCGAATGATGAAAACAATAGTCAGTCTCCCAAAACAGAAAAAACATAAGTAGAATCGGCTAAAAGCGAAAACGATTTGCAAAGACCGCTTCACAGATTTAGCTATACAACAAAAGCAATAAACCAAATCATTAATACACAGAAAACTATATTTATGATGATGGTCTAGGGCACAGCAAGATGCAAGGTTCAATTATACTATCAACTATCTTGGCGTAGATAAAACTTGAAAAAGGAAACACTTTGCAAACACATGAAGCTGCCCGTATTTTACGATACATAAAGCACTTGATTGTAAAAATAAATATATGTCCATAGATGTAAAGCAAGAATATACCCTGCATCCTTGATGGCAATTATAACGTATGTAATAGAGACTAATCCAGACGATACACAAATGATGAGAACTGCAGAAACGAAAACCGTTGAAACAATACCTATTAAAGAGAAACAATCTGCAAGACATATGAGAAAGGGGAAGGTAACGAAGAAAAGGCTGGAAGGAACACCTCGGAAGAATGGAAAATAAAAGGCTGCCAAAGAGAACAAAGGAAGATAAACTCATAGGAAGAACAAGGCCAAAGACACCAATGAAGAGATGACGGTAATGTTGGATATCGACATCAAAAGAACAGGCGTAGACTGGGAAAAACAGACCGTGGCCCACCTAAATGGCAGCAGAAGAAGAAGAATGTTCCCATTAAAAGAAATAGGCGTTAATACGAATTATTGGATCTTGTTGTTATTATCTACAATAAAAAACGTATGTTTTGCTCAATCTCTACTTTTTTCTAGGAATGCTCATTTTCTATTTGGAATTATTGAAGAAATTGTTTACATTTTGATATTATCGTTTGCTGCGCAATTCAAAAGGAACTGTTTTCTTTAGGGATTACATTTGACGAACCTTTCAGTTGCCCTATGCAATAAAAGACCAAAACACAGCACAATATTGTTGAAAATTTCAGTTAAACTATTGTTAAATGGCACATTATCGGTACTCTATGCTCCAGCCACGCTCTCTAATTTGTATTGGTAAATCGCGTACTTGAAATCAAACCGATTTCCTCCATTTAGGTTTCGTAATAATTAGTTCTCGCCTCTTTTGCGAATTCTCTCCAGTCGAAACTGTCGCACATATGGCGCAGTAATGTGCATAACATAATAATGCCATCCATACCACATTGATAGCACCGGTTTAGCATATTACGAAGACTTAATGAGCCTTACGAAGGAGGCATTCCAAAAAGCTCATGGCAAAAACCTCTCCATACCAACGCTAGTATGTCGAAGTATCGATAAGAGGCTTGCACAGTCTCATATTGTTTTAATGTACTTCTACTACTAAATCGCTCTACATAGCCGTAAGCTGTGTGTAGAATTGGAGGGTATTGGCTAGATCAAAACAGTTTCAATGAACTTGTTATTTTATTGGGCTAAAACAAAAACTAATTTAAATCTACACGAAATCAGGTAGATTATTTTAAATTACGCTAAAAAATTAAAAAAGCTGAATGCCACTTCGGGAAGCAAATAATGTTTTCGATATCGATCGAATTTAAACAAAAAAAGGAAACCAGTTAAAGTAGATATTTTTAATTCCGTTTTCTTGTCGAGATAATTTTCCTAATAAAAACCTAACTAGTCTGAAGTTTTTCGTAAATGATAAAAATTATAACCTTCTGGAATCCAAGCTATGAGATGAGATTAGCCATATGAGATGAGTTATAAATTCCAATAACATTTACGTTTTCTGTTACCTGTGTATGTTTATTATAATTAGTATTAAAATAAGTATTTTGTAATTATTCTGCATTAACGTTTTTAATTATTAAATGTTTCATGAATTTGTAATTAAATCCCAGTAACTAGGCGCATAGTATTGCAGTAATATGTTACATATTGACGATAATATTGAAGAGGTTATTTGCAACGGTATAGCAATTCGGGAGTGTCCTGGTATTTAAGAAGCGGTAGGGTCTACAGTCGTCATATTTCTTAATGTACAGCGGCAAACCATTTGTTTTTCGAATGGACAGACGATTCCTTGTTCCAGCATGAATTCAAACTCCCTTTTGGTGACATGCTGACATACAGGGCGTTAGTTAAGTACGTAGATAAACTTTAAGGGGAGATTCCTTAATTAATTCTAAGGTAAAAAGTTCATACAAACATGGCACCGAAACTGCTTCGTTTTCAAGATACAGGATGTATTACTTTTTTCAAAATTCTGGAAAACGCCTAGAGGTATTCTAATGAAACTTGGTGTAGGTTAGTATTTCATAAAGTGGCATTGTTTGGTCAAAATAAATTTAATTTATTTCCACCAGTGGCGTGTATCGGGGCCACCTCAGTTACCCAGTTACCTTATTTTAGAAAAATCTGGTACGCCACTGTATTTTAGCCAGTTCGACAAGTTTTTTAGCTTCATTCA
Source organism: Agriotes lineatus (assembly GCA_940337035.1). Lineage (NCBI taxonomy): Eukaryota > Metazoa > Arthropoda > Insecta > Coleoptera > Elateridae > Agriotes > Agriotes lineatus. The sequence continues at coordinate 50,994,573 of OW679202.1, read as the reverse complement.
TTGAAACTATACAGAAGATGTAACTTTTATTTTTTTGATAGAATAAACCTTTTCGAGAAAAACGGAAAAATGTGTAACAGCAATTTCGTTCATTGGACGTTAATGGACCTAAACGGCTTCGTTTTCAAACAATACAGTTTAAAGAGGTTTTTAAAAAATATTATTTAATAACAAACAATCTCACAATAGCTACAAAACTTTCGGCTGAAAAACAGTGGCGTGTACCAGATTTTTCTAAAATAATATAGCTGAGGTCGCCCCGATGCCACTGGTGGAAATAAATTAAATTTATTTTGACCGAACAATGCCACTTTATGAAATACTAACCTACAGAAAGTTTTACAAATTTTTGAAAAGAATTTTTTTTTGTTTAAGCTGTAACACCCTGTATTTTGAAAACGAAGCCGTTTAGGTCCCATACTTTTTATCTTAGAATTGATCAAGGAATTACCCCTTAAAATTTGTCTACGTACTTAATTAACACTCTTATAACCGACCTAGTGACAGGGAATTCTGGGGAGGTGATAAGGCGGTAGGTCATCCAGTGTCTTACCTGCTTGGGCAATCCTGAGGGACACGCAATTTCCGGAAACTGTATGATTAATTAAGAAATACGGTATCGCCAAAAAATGTTTTCATGCAGTACAACATGCGCTTCTGAAGTTTACCCACTGCCCTCAAACTCGTCACATTGTTCATTTAACGTTTTACGTCCATTAGCAAGCCAAAATAGTAGTAGAAAGTATGCACTCATAATTGTTGAACTCGTCACTTTAGCTGGTTGCTTTAAACACGTACATAAATAAAATAATTGAGTAAACTAACAACAATAATTTACATTTCAAACATACGCAGATACAAAACTGTCAAAACAACCGCAGTAAACGCTAACGCGACTGCCGATAAAGTAAGATACGGTTCAATGTCGCAAACCCCTTATCAATTTTTTGAATTCTTAAAATCTGAAAAAAAGGGCGGCAGCAGAAAAGCAAAAGGCAATGAAACAGCTCATGGGCATCGTAATTCATGATCATTCTAGAAAACCTAGCACATACCAAATTCCGAAGATCGTATAAAAAGAGTTTCACTCACTGCATCGGCAGGCAGTCACCTTAGCGTTTTCTGTGTCTATTTCTACACTTTTGTATCTGTATACGTTTGAATATTAAATTAATTTGTTACGCATTTTATATATTTACGTTTGAGTGAAGCAACAAACTCGCTTTTTGGTGAGTATTGAGTTGACCATATCCCCAATTTTCAATATGAAACGCCAGATCCTTTACAAACTTGTGTTAGATATAGGGGCAACCTCTATTTTAAAGAATTGAAAAAATAGTTAGGTATCCCCATATTCTTCAATATTGCTGCATATGATGCCGGACATACAACATTCGTTGCTACTATGTACAATGGGAGTAGAAAGAGGCTAGTTATCCCCCACTCCTTTTAATTCGATTAAGCCACGCCCCTTTAATTCGCGGATTCGCGGTTTAATTCGCGGATTTATTCGCGGATTTCGCGGTTTTATTCGCGGATTGACCTAATTAATTTCGCGGTTTGATCTAATTAATTTCGCGGTTTGATCTAATTAATCACATATGAAGTTTGATATGTAATTTACATATGTGCTACTGATTAAATTACGCATTAGATTTTTTAATTTGCTTCTGGAATTACACGGCGGCCATCTTGGATTTCTGGCGGGAATATTTGAAATTTGAATTTTTACCGATTTTTTCTAAGTTTAATTTTTTGAATTTGAATTTCCCGGGGGTGTCGGCCATCTTGGTGCGCGCGCACTTCTCACGGCGGTTGTTTTTAATTTTGAATTTTTGCGGAAATATTTGAATTTCAAACTGGTAGATCTATTTCGCTCTTCGAAGCTGCTGTCTCTCTCTTGCATTCACTCGTGGAAATATTTAAATTTAAAAAATCTATTTGCGGCGGACCCGAGTGGGAATCGAACCCTAGTTTTCTGGTTAACAGTCTTAGCACCTTACCGTTGTGCTATCGAGGCGACTTGGAAATATAGGATTTGAACAAGACGTCATTTCGCAGCTGTGCCGTCACACCGTTCGAGTTGAAACAAATTATTTTTTCGAATATATAAAATATAAGAACGGAATTGTGCCGTCTAGGGCCTTAGAAACTTGTTAATAATTTTAAAAAATTGACTTTGTAACTAGTTTTGCTGTAATTAATTTAATATGAGTGACGCTATCTCACTCAGTCCCATTGATTTTCTACAGCTTTCTCTTTTCCATCCCGTTTGCTACCTATGCGTAATTACAAAAGACGTTATCGCTCCAGGCAGACTTTCTATTTAGCCGGCGATTGTGTAGGGCTTTTAACCGTTGCATAGAATTCCAAAGTTTTATATAACGTGCCTAAACAGGATTGTTTAGAAGACTGTAATTATAATTAGCATCGTAATGGAATGCACCAAGATTTAAATCAGCATGCATTGTTCGTCTGGATCGAGCAGTACGTACTCCAACGGTTTCTAGTCTTGCTTGGTTGACAGACGACAGAATGCACGGTTACCGGTCAGCGCAGCCAACGGCTTGGCGCTAAAATCCCTGTGACACAAAATCTAGTGGGATAAGCTTGCCTGGTTAATAAACCACTCTAGTTCGTATGATTTTTGTCGCTTTTAAAAATAAATAGACATTATTTTTTTCGTGCTTGAGTTTTATAATTACGCTGAGCCCTTTGTGGCTTGATTACGTCATGCCGAAGCCTGCTAGTTTAAAAATTAAATGGGGGATAAGAGGTAAAGCCAGATCGTAAATATAAAAACGAGTTACAAATTTGATTTTAATATATTCCTGAAATACTAAGTATGAAAAAGTCTTGGTTTTAAAGGTTTGAACATTGTACCACTTAGCTGTTCTAACATTATACTTCCATATACATATTATAAATAAATTTTAAATGTTATTTTCGACTGAGTTTTAGCTTCTTATAAATTACAACAGTGCCCTCGCCCATATAAAATAAGACATACGCATTAAATAAATGTTTTTATTGTATAAGAATGGTTGTCCCCCATAATTTTGAATAAAAATCACACAATTTCGTTGAAAAATGTTCTGTTTCACTTACAATTTTACAAAACTGACATCACGTTACTTGAAATTATACAAAAAACGACATTTTTAGCCAATAAGCGATAAAAAATACGACATCCCACATCATTTCACTTAAAAATTATCACGTTTCGTCTTACAAAACGCTTTATAATAAAGAAAATGATGTAAAAACAGTTGTAAGAGTTATTTCTTATAACTTGTGGCAGTTTTAGCAAGATTTGAATAAAAAACAGCCATTTCTGCAGCAATTTTAGTAAGATCTGAATAAAAACATGCAATTTCCAAAGCATTTCGTTTAAAATGTTAGAAAATCGACATCATCTCCCATGAAAATTTATAAAAATCGGCATCTTGTCACATTAAATTCTGTAAAAACGACAAAAACAATATTTTTTTCACAACTTTCATTGAAAAATAGTAAAATTTTACGAAAATACGTCTGTGCTGGCGACAAATGAAAATAAATTTGAATAGAAACACGCAAAAATTACGAAAAGACGTATGTGTTGACCCCCCAAAGTAACAAAAATTTGAATACGGAACCCTATTTTATAAGTAAACGTCTGAAATTGTGTCATTATATCGATAAAAACTGCATTTTAGTTTAAAAAATTCCAATATAAATGCAAACGGAGGAAAATAAAAACGCAATTAACCACAAAGTAACATAATTTTGAATAAAAAAACACAATTTCGTTGGAAAAATGTTCTGTTTCACTTAAAATTTTACAAAAACTGACATCATGTCACTTGAAATTATACAAAAAACGACATTTTTATCCAATAAGCGATAAAAAAATACGCCGTCTCACATAAATTTTAGAAAATCGACAGCATCTCCCATGAAAATTTATAAAAATCGGCATCTTGTCACATTAAATTCTGTAAAAACGACAAAAACAATATTTTTTTTACAACTTTCATTGAAAAATAGTAAAATTTTACGAAAATACGTCTGTGCTGGCGGCAAATGAAAATAAATTTGAATAGAAACACGCAAAAATTACGAAAAGACGTATGTGTGGACCCCCCAAAGTAACAAAAATTTGAATAAAATCACACAATCATACAGCATCTCACATAAATTTTCGCAAATATCGACATCATGTCACATAAATTATACAAAAACTGTCATCACGTCACTTGAAATTATACAAAAAACGATATTTTATTCAACACACGATGAAAATTGAACAAAAATCACGCAATTACAAGCCATCTCACATAAATTTTCACAAAAATCGACATCATGTTACATAAACTATGCATAATTTTGCAAATGTTTTACACTTTTTATAAAATGCATCGCTCAAAATTAAAAGAAATAGCAATTTCGTTGAAAAAATCTACTACCACAATCATTTCGATAAACAAAATTCAAAAAATCTTATACTTTTGACGGAAATATATGTATGTTGACCACAAATTAACATAATTTTTAAATAAAAACGCGCAATTCGTTGAAAAAAATATTCTGACACCACCAAAACACGCAATTTCATTGAAAAATATATATATGTTGTCCACAAATTAACATAAAGTTGAATAAAAACACGTAATTTTGTTGAAAAAATGTTCCGGCCCCTTCATTTCACTTAAAATTTTACAAAACTGCCATCATAACACTTGAAATTATACAAAATATATGTATGTTGATCACAAATTAACATAAACCTGAATAAAACACACAATTTCGTTGAAAAATTTGCAAATGTTTTACACTTTTTTATAAAATGTATCGCACAAAATTAAAAGAAATCACAATTTTCTAAATTATATCACGCTATTATGAAATCGTAGATTGATTTTTTGAAATTTTACACTTTGTAACTGTAAAATAACTACAAATACTAATATTTTAGCTTTAGACTTTGTAATTATTGCAGATTCGAGAAAAAAAAAAACAAAGCAGAGTGGAAATAAAAAACATAAACACTTTGTAATAAACAAATATATTGTTCTTATTTCTTATAATACTTAATAATATAAATATAAATGTACAGCAGAATGTCTTATTTCTAAAAATTCGCTAGCAATTTACAAAACTGTAGTTTGAGGTGCACGACATTTCAAATTAAAAAGACTGCAAGTAATAAAATCAGAAATTCATTGTGTAATTTTAAAGTTTAAGATGCACCCAATCTAGAATTCCCTTCGTTTTTGGTGTTGATGACATATGCCTTAGAGGCATTTTTCTAACGACCCTTTTTTGGAGGCGTTTCCTTATCGGCGTTCTTCTGACTGAACCTTTTTGATGTGGACTTGGATGAGTAGATGGTGTTTTTAATTTATATTCTAAATCGGACTCGCAGTTATCAGTTTCCATTTCGGTTTTTCCTGTAGTATCAGTCGGGGTTGGCTTCTTTTGCTGTTTAGGTTTAGCTAGCAGCACATTAGCAACGTTAAGGTCTTTGATGTACTCAGCAAACTGTAGGCGTCCGGGTGGATTAATAGTTTTTCGAGGCCGCAGAGTGTCATGAATTAAATCGACTATGTTAGACGCCGGTAAAATTTCACCCTTTATAGTAACGGTGCCCTTGTGATCCCAGCTCACATCGCTTGAGGTACTCAAAATGCGTAGGAAAACTTCAGCTTTTTTCTTAAAAGTTTTGGGAAGTGTAGATAAAATAACGGCATTTGATAGGCTGTCACTGGTTGTTTCAATAGGTATTTTGATTGGCTGCCGCGCCTGGTTTGTGAAATGAAGGAATCGTTGTAAAACCTGATTGTACTGGATCCATTTATCGTGATCAGTTAATTTGGAGTTTAAAACTTTTTGCATTTCGTCATCAAGCTGTGATAATATATTTTTCTCCGCATCATTGCCAGCCTTAAGACGTTGGACAAATTCCGGCGATACAATCAACATCTTCCGCTCTTTGTCCATTTTAGTCGAAAAGGAGCTCAGTCGTTTGTTCTAGTAGAGCCGTCGTGAATAAACTAGCTTAAAATCAAGACTTTCATAATAAATATATAAAAAAATATGACAGGTACGGGAATCGAACCCGTATTCTCTCTCGAGATCAGAACTTGAATCTGACGCCTTAACCATTCGGCCAACCTGCCTCCCTATATAAACGAGCACTCTCTGCATAATTAAGAAAACATATAGTTTAAAAAGCCTTCTGCATACAATTTCAAACAATATTTCATATAAATTAAGCCATGCACAAATTTCTAAATCGGTTTTGATATATATTTTATCGAAAGATTGGACCCTCAGCTACCGTTTTATTATTATTTGTCGAGATGCGTCATCGTTGATTTTACAAGAGCCAGCCTGTCTGCGATGTGACGTAGGTAATGTATCCACCCCTTTTTATTTTAAAATTCTATAAAAACAGAGGCCCGACTGATGCCGCACTAACACGTTTTAAACCATTGTACTCTGTTACCTGATGCTCGTGCACCTCAAACTACAGTTTTGTAAATTGCTAGCGAATTTTTAGAAATAAGACATTCTGCTGTACATTTATATTTATATTATTAAGTATTATAAGAAATAAGAACAATATATTTGTTTATTACAAAGTGTTTATGTTTTTTATTTCCACTCTGCTTTTTTTTTTTTTTTTCTCGAATCTGCAATAATTACAAAGTCTAAAGCTAAAATATTAGTATTTGTAGTTATTTTACAGTTACAAAGTGTAAAATTTCAAAAAATCAATCTACGATTTCATAATAGCGTGATATAATTTAGAAAATTGTGATTTCTTTTAATTTTGTGCGATACATTTTATAAAAAAGTGTAAAACATTTGCAAATTTTTCAACGAAATTGTGTGTTTTATTCAGGTTTATGTTAATTTGTGATCAACATACATATATTTTGTATAATTTCAAGTGTTATGATGGCAGTTTTGTAAAATTTTAAGTGAAATGAAGGGGCCGGAACATTTTTTCAACAAAATTACGTGTTTTTATTCAACTTTATGTTAATTTGTGGACAACATATATATATTTTTCAATGAAATTGCGTGTTTTGGTGGTGTCAGAATATTTTTTTCAACGAATTGCGCGTTTTTATTTAAAAATTATGTTAATTTGTGGTCAACATACATATATTTCCGTCAAAAGTATAAGATTTTTTGAATTTTGTTTATCGAAATGATTGTGGTAGTAGATTTTTTCAACGAAATTGCTATTTCTTTTAATTTTGAGCGATGCATTTTATAAAAAGTGTAAAACATTTGCAAAATTATGCATAGTTTATGTAACATGATGTCGATTTTTGTGAAAATTTATGTGAGATGGCTTGTAATTGCGTGATTTTTGTTCAATTTTCATCGTGTGTTGAATAAAATATCGTTTTTTGTATAATTTCAAGTGACGTGATGACAGTTTTTGTATAATTTATGTGACATGATGTCGATATTTGCGAAAATTTATGTGAGATGCTGTATGATTGTGTGATTTTATTCAAATTTTTGTTACTTTGGGGGGTCCACACATACGTCTTTTCGTAATTTTTGCGTGTTTCTATTCAAATTTATTTTCATTTGCCACCAGCACAGACGTATTTTCGTAAAATTTTACTATTTTTCAATGAAAGTTGTAAAAAAAATATTGTTTTTGTCGTTTTTACAGAATTTAATGTGACAAGATGCCGATTTTTATAAATTTTCATGGGAGATGCTGTCGATTTTCTAAAATTTATGTGAGACGGCGTATTTTTTTATCGCTTATTGGATAAAAATGTCGTTTTTTGTATAATTTCAAGTGACATGATGTCAGTTTTTGTAAAATTTTAAGTGAAACAGAACATTTTTCCAACGAAATTGTGTTTTTTTATTCAAAATTATGTTACTTTGTGGTTAATTGCGTTTTTATTTTCCTCCGTTTGCATTTATATTGGAATTTTTTAAACTAAAATGCAGTTTTTATCGATATAATGACACAATTTCAGACGTTTACTTATAAAATAGGGTTCCGTATTCAAATTTTTGTTACTTTGGGGGGTCAACACATACGTCTTTTCGTAATTTTTGCGTGTTTCTATTCAAATTTATTTTCATTTGTCGCCAGCACAGACGTATTTTCGTAAAATTTTACTGTTTTTCAATGAAAGTTGTGAAAAAAATATTGTTTTTGTCGTTTTTACAGAATTTAATGTGACAAGATGCCGATTTTTATAAATTTTCATGGGAGATGATGTCGATTTTCTAACATTTTAAACGAAATGCTTTGGAAATTGCATGTTTTTATTCAGATCTTACTAAAATTGCTGCAGAAATGGCTGTTTTTTATTCAAATCTTGCTAAAACTGCCACAAGTTATAAGAAATAACTCTTACAACTGTTTTTACATCATTTTCTTTATTATAAAGCGTTTTGTAAGACGAAACGTGATAATTTTTAAGTGAAATGATGTGGGATGTCGTATTTTTTATCGCTTATTGGCTAAAAATGTCGTTTTTTGTATAATTTCAAGTAACGTGATGTCAGTTTTGTAAAATTGTAAGTGAAACAGAACATTTTTCAACGAAATTGTGTGATTTTTATTCAAAATTATGGGGGACAACCATTCTTATACAATAAAAACATTTATTTAATGCGTATGTCTTATTTTATATGGGCGAGGGCACTGTTGTAATTTATAAGAAGCTAAAACTCAGTCGAAAATAACATTTAAAATTTATTTATAATATGTATATGGAAGTATAATGTTAGAACAGCTAAGTGGTACAATGTTCAAACCTTTAAAACCAAGACTTTTTCATACTTAGTATTTCAGGAATATATTAAAATCAAATTTGTAACTCGTTTTTATATTTACGATCTGGCTTTACCTCTTATCCCCCATTTAATTTTTAAACTAGCAGGCTTCGGCATGACGTAATCAAGCCACAAAGGGCTCAGCGTAATTATAAAACTCAAGCACGAAAAAAATAATGTCTATTTATTTTTAAAAGCGACAAAAATCATACGAACTAGAGTGGTTTATTAACCAGGCAAGCTTATCCCACTAGATTTTGTGTCACAGGGATTTTAGCGCCAAGCCGTTGGCTGCGCTGACCGGTAACCGTGCATTCTGTCGTCTGTCAACCAAGCAAGACTAGAAACCGTTGGAGTACGTACTGCTCGATCCAGACGAACAATGCATGCTGATTTAAATCTTGGTGCATTCCATTACGATGCTAATTATAATTACAGTCTTCTAAACAATCCTGTTTAGGCACGTTATATAAAACTTTGGAATTCTATGCAACGGTTAAAAGCCCTACACAATCGCCGGCTAAATAGAAAGTCTGCCTGGAGCGATAACGTCTTTTGTAATTACGCATAGGTAGCAAACGGGATGGAAAAGAGAAAGCTGTAGAAAATCAATGGGACTGAGTGAGATAGCGTCACTCATATTAAATTAATTACAGCAAAACTAGTTACAAAGTCAATTTTTTAAAATTATTAACAAGTTTCTAAGGCCCTAGACGGCACAATTCCGTTCTTATATTTTATATATTCGAAAAAATAATTTGTTTCAACTCGAACGGTGTGACGGCACAGCTGCGAAATGACGTCTTGTTCAAATCCTATATTTCCAAGTCGCCTCGATAGCACAACGGTAAGGTGCTAAGACTGTTAACCAGAAAACTAGGGTTCGATTCCCACTCGGGTCCGCCGCAAATAGATTTTTTAAATTTAAATATTTCCACGAGTGAATGCAAGAGAGAGACAGCAGCTTCGAAGAGCGAAATAGATCTACCAGTTTGAAATTCAAATATTTCCGCAAAAATTCAAAATTAAAAACAACCGCCGTGAGAAGTGCGCGCGCACCAAGATGGCCGACACCCCCGGGAAATTCAAATTCAAAAAATTAAACTTAGAAAAAATCGGTAAAAATTCAAATTTCAAATATTCCCGCCAGAAATCCAAGATGGCCGCCGTGTAATTCCAGAAGCAAATTAAAAAATCTAATGCGTAATTTAATCAGTAGCACATATGTAAATTACATATCAAACTTCATATGTGATTAATTAGATCAAACCGCGAAATTAATTAGATCAAACCGCGAAATTAATTAGGTCAATCCGCGAATAAAACCGCGAAATCCGCGAATAAATCCGCGAATTAAACCGCGAATCCGCGAATTAAAGGGGCGTGGCTTAATCGAATTAAAAGGAGTGGGGGATAACTAGCCTCTTTCTACTAATGGGTTTCTCATTAATTCCTTTTTCCGATTAATACAACGTTAAAAACTAATCTTCCCTACCTATTTATTAAGCTTTGTTTAACATGCTATGCCAAAGATGTGTAGGGGAGACCATGGTAAACATTATTTACATTACATAATAGATAATGGTTTTAATGGATAGATGTTATTAAAATCTAAAGTATGTGTAGACAATAAGCAATTAATCTCAAAAAAATATACTTTAGACTTTAGGTTAAAGTGTCTTTATCAAAATATTCAACACCCATCCTTACGAAATATTGCATTGATAAAAACCATAATATTACACAGGTAGTCGATCAGTTAAGGGTATAATAACCTGATTGAACTATAATTATTATTTCATGTATATGCTTTGTTAAACGCAAATTAAGACTCTCCCAACTGTAACTCTATGGTCATATGCAAATATATTCTATTAAACACAGTTAAGATTGGTATAAAATTTCTAGTAGCTTTTTGGTATATTAACTTGTTTTTGTTATTTTAGCTACTTATGATAGATGAGAGTAATTAGCAGATTAAGATAATTTTTGTTGAACAGGCTAAATTTCCATCAATTTCAAGATCGTGTAAAAGTAAACTGCGACTAAAATTTCCATGTAATTTTCATGTAGCTCTAAAGTGCATATCGCGTGTTTCCCCTGTAAAAAATAATTTGTAAGTTAACTTCGTGTAATCGTTTAACTTTCAGAAAAAAAATTAACATGTAAAATTGATTCGTGTGTACATTTACTGCATTTTGAATAATTACAAAATCGATAAGTGAGCTGCTATATCGTGGAAAAAGTGTTATCTGTTAAAAGTGCAATGACTTTGGACAGTCCTTAGGATTATTGTACCATCCATACAACTCAACGAACTAAAATACTTATATTGCTCTAGAAATCTTATTGCGTTTGTTGTAGCGGCTAGAGGTAACTGGATAACGAACGAACTGTTGAAGTGCATTTTAAGGGATATACGTTTGAGTTTGGAAACATTTGCTTGAAGCCTTTTTGAGCATAAAAATTGAATTTTTATCATGTTTGTAACATATCACTATTTTACATCCCTCTGGTCAAGGAGATTTACAATATATAATTAAATATGGTAAATATCATTGACGATGGCACGCGATGGAATTTACGAAGCCATTTCTATAACTATTAGTCATTTGATCAATAAATATTTGGTAGAAACCTACAGACAAGAGGATTTTTCAGACTTGGGTGGTTTGAGCGCTATATCACACCATCGTGAATGGTATAATTAGGCTAACATAGCGTGGCCTCCTTCATGTAGGTGCGCAGTAGATGTAGACGACAGAGATGTGAGTACTTCAGTTATATGTACATACTAGTTTTGTAACTAATCTAGTACCACTGCACTGGCACAATAAGGCCGACTTATGCACAGTAGTTATATACTAAATAGAGAAACATAAACTAAAACGCTGTTTTACAAAGCATCCATTCAGAGTGCTCCTTGTTCATAAACACCAAGTCTTTAATTGTCCAGAGTTTTGTTAAGAACCGTACAACCGCAGTTTTAGGGATTTTATGCTACCAGGAATGGGTTCGGCAATAAACTATAAAACCCAATTCGTATTTCGAACTGCGACTTTGGAGCAGCATCAGACAGAAGTCTGTCGTCTGTCGATTTTACGATGTTTTACAGTTGGTGTCATAAACTACCCTCCGTAGAGGCTATGTATATTGGCCTTCGCTTGCAAGCTCAAACGTTTCGTATTTCGAGTTTTATAATTCAGAATTTCAGATCAGCACTAATATGAAAGATTTTTTGCAGATTCAAACCTTTAAATTTATGAACATTCGGTAAACCGAAAATATGCTGTTTATAATAGTTAGCAACGTGGCGAATCTAAAAATCATAAAACTTGGTTAATGCTATTGAATAAAAGTGTTTGAGCCATATCTTTTATAATGGTAGATTCTTCCGGGTTATGCCGTGGTCGTCGATTTGAACTTGACGTTTCGCTGCTCATACTGTCAGCTTCTTCAGAAGTTCAAATCGACTACCATTATGGACAGCGACCAATATTTTGGGGAAATGTTATGTTATGTTATATTTCAGCGATGAGTTCTCATTTCGATAAATAAACTGTATTAATATTTTCACATTCAATAAAGTAAAAGCACAATATAAAGCTAAACCGTCCACAGTACAATGCTTATGATACTTAACTGCCATCTCAAATGGTACATTCCTGAGAAACATCCCATCCAGTAGTTTTTGAGAACCGAACCCTTTGTAGCGGTAAGAAAGTATAGAGCGTTTTGCGTTTTTATAGGATTCAGTACACTCGATAGATATATAGTAGACTTCGGTCTAGGACATTTGGGCGTGGCCGTTTGGGCGCTGCCGTCTGGGCGCGGCGACACTTCGGCGCGAGACACTTGGGCGCGAGACACTTGGGCGCGAGAAAGGGTCAACGTTAGAATTTAGGAACACATTAAGTGTGAATAGTTTAAATTTGGCATAAATGAACAAACATTTATTAAATCATTATTTATCCTGAGAAGTTAATGTAATTAATCAAACAATATTAAAAGAATAATCCAATTATTTATTGAAACCGTTATGAGATTATTTTTAAATAATACCTATATTAGATAAATTTTGAAATAAATCCGAATAGAAATAAGGAAGGTAGTATATTAGATAAGTTTTGAAATAATTCTGAATACATAAAAAAAGGCAGTATGTTAGATATGAAATTATAATTCTGAATTGAAAGAAAGATGGAAATAGATTTATATAGTGTTGAAAATAATTTTAAATAGAAATACATTTATTGTACTGGTAAATGAATAATACTATACTATATTTAATCGATTGATGCTTCAAATGTTTAATATGTTTCTAGTATGTGTTCTGTTTGGACCGAAACTAGTCGACTTCGAGTTTTGTTTATAATGCTAATACTTATCAATAAACTGTTAAATTTTAAAGTAATCAACTATTTTCGTTATGTTATGAACAGACTAACTGAAGATAAGAGCAGAAATAAGAATAAGAATAATATAAAAAGATTAATTTTAATAATCAAAATTTATTCTTGCCATTTTTACCATTATGATACATATTATTCTTAAAGTAAAATACGTACAATTTTTTTAAATATAAACAAGAAGCATCTACGCATTCATTTCATAATTGTACGAAATGCCTCTTAAAAATTCCTATTGTTTGCGCCGTCTACATGATTATATTGATTATTATAATCTTCAACCAAATTTTGTATTCTTCTATCAGCCTGGATACATTTGTTTTTGAGTTGGCTCATTGCCCGCAAGTAACTGTTCGTTTGCAACGAATCTCCAAATGGTTGGATGGTTCATCGATAGCTCTGTTTGTACTCAATCTCTATTCATTTATTCTTTGTTACTTATTATTTTAATACAGTAAATCTTCGCAAAATATTTGTTAGTATTTACCGGAAAGTTAAAATTTGTAACTTGTTTTCGTCGAACCTACTTGTATTAATAAAATTCAAATTTTCGACAATTAATATTTCTATACTAAATTTTTGCCGTCCGCCACGTCCTTGGACGTGCTTTAGATAATTTTCGTTATTTAAAATAAATTTTCAGACCTATTAATAGTAAAGCTAGCTAATACTAATATAATTTAATTAATTTCCTCGCGCCCAAATGTCTCGCGTCTAAGTGGCCCTGCGCCTAAGTGTCTTCGCGCCCAAACGGCCGCGCCCGAGCCGCCGCGTCCAATTGTCCGGCTCCGAGTAGACTTACTGGAATCTATATCTCTAAATTATTACTTAATCCTACAAGAAACGTGGTCATAATGTATAGTACAATATTGCTCGCGGCGTGTCTCATAACTTTACACTGTATTACGTTCGGTCATAAACTAAAGCGAATATTTAAATATTGGCCTTTTCTTTCGAATCCGGAAGTTATTGCAGGATTGACGCGGCGTCGGAAATAATTTCTGACAAATTGTCCCAGGCACGAAACGTATTTGGCGACGTATACGCAAATTTACGCTTTTATAAAAAACCTAATCCGCGGTCTCCTCGTTTGGGCAACTGCAGAGAAATTGTTAACGAAGTTCCCTTTCATATGTAAAACCAAGATAAACCAAGGCTACTGTTAAACTATTAACGAAGTTAACTGCCTGCAGTGTCTCTCTACACTTAGCAAGCTAAGCTTGATTTGAGTTTACCACTTCTAGACTAGCAATTAGGTCAATTGTTTGCTTTGGGTTTGTGCTTTGGCCTACAATCATGAAATGCGCTGGCATGTTTAGTATGCGGCATGCATATTAGCAAATTTACAAAACAATTTCCAACTGGAAGAAAATACGATTACTTCGCGCGGGGAACTTTTGATCCCAAGAATTTTCCATGGGACCGCCTGCCTTTCGGCTTAGGCCAGATTTTCTCCGATCAGATATAGAAAATTCAAATTTGGTCCTAAATTTCAATTTATTTAAGGTTGTACATAAATGGGCTGGAAACGAAAGCAGATATGAAGACGAAGACCAATGCGTGCGGTGCGGCCACTTGTTTTATGCCACCAAGTTGCATTGTACTTTTGCAGAGGTTTATAAGCAGTTTGCATTTAAATTTAAATTTTCATTTTTATGATCACGTGAGCTTCTCGTCGGCTTCTTTAATAGAAGCAGAGAGGAAGCTGTATGGTAAATCCACCCCTATTTATTCTTAGCCTTCAAACCAGTGGCGCTGCAGAACCGACAGTTATTTTTTTTCGTTTAATTAAGTTCATACTGTGCAATGCCCATGCGAAAATCTCTATTATCACCAGAGTCCGTCAAAATATTCCCGTATTTTTTAAAAATATAGCATAGCAAAATGGAATTTATTTTTTCAAAATATGGCATATAAAATTGCATTTATTTCAAAATAAAGCATAAAAAATGGTAAGTATTTATTTCAAAAATTTGAAATTTTAGAACACAAATACAAAAGACAAAGTGATCTGATAAAGACGACGGGCACAAGGCAAATAAGTGGAACGTAAGTATCCGCGGTGCATTGAAGGGAAGGAGGAGAGCGCGGGGTTGTTGTTGACGAGTGGACGCAACGGGATACTTACCTGAGCGTTGAGACGCGCGAGGAGTGGTCACCCCCGCCCCGGGTCATCGACCTTAGTACCTGGCACTTACCAAAACTTCTTCATGTCTATTTTGAAATTTGTAAGCCCTTTTGTTGTGCATGAGCCACATAATATTGATATTGATTGAAATATAGCATTAAAATAGGGCATTTATTCAAAATATAGCATTTATCACGAAAAAGGGATTTTATAGCATCTATGGCACCAACAAATGTGGTTCATTCCACCCCTAACTACGTGAAACGCCTAAATACGAAATCTGGCCCTAAAGAGGCCTACAGTAAGAAACATGGTAAAATAGCATTTGACGGACGCTAATTACCACAAACCAAAACTAATCGCCGCAGTAGCTCATCGGAGTGAGGGCGGGTCTTAAATTGAAGTAAGAACAGGCGCTCGCTTGCGAAATTCAAATTAATTATACCTTGAAAAATGCGAGAATGCATTTTGTTATTGTTTAGGCGCAATCTAGTGTTGAATCCGATGATTTAATGGAAGTTTTACTAGGAAAATGGGAAATGTGTACGGTGTTCAACTGCAGGATTTGAACTAACCTCATTTCTGTACTTATCGGAGCGGTTACTTAGTTGCAGAACATGAGCAACTGCACTGTCATTTACAGGTCAAATATATCAAATTTCAAGATTACATTCGAGTCCATAAGTACATAAGGTTCCATACAATTCCTAAGAATTATACCTGGGCGTATCAACAAAACCAGCCGACGGCCGGAATAAGAATTCCAGAGGGAAAAACAATATTTATACTCTGGTCCAGAACGCTGAATGCGTTACTGCACTAGGAACGGGGACATGTCCCGAAAGTATTGCACAACAGCAGCTTAGAAACACATACAATGCGTGTAATTTACACATGCAAAGCAAGTTCAACTTACTGAAACACGTGCCAAATTCACTATAATAATAATGATTTATCCATATGAAAATAAATTATAACATACTTAAACTTAACGGCAAATAACACATGCAACGCAAATCAATAAACCATAAATGAGACTTAGCTGGGTGCAGTCCGTTCAACGGTGAAATGACAGAATAAAGGACAGTCACAGCCTGGGTGTTGCTCAAAATTTTGGCCAAATTCGCCTCCAAAGAGGGACTTCGCACAATGAAAATCAAAAGTGAAGAGTAGTCGCTGCTAGTTTTCCACTAGCATTCCGCGCCAATCTACCCGGGATGCACGGAAATTTTTCTTTGAAGATGTGTCGACATGAGGGAATGGCTTGGCACGAGGCGTCGATGGACGTTAGTGACTTCTTTAAATCTGATCGGAGATTTATACAAAATTTCGGCTGTACTTAGGACGGCATGGGTATTTCAAGTTTAGTAGTGCTTTGGGGAAGCTGAGTAAATCTCACAATCGTCGTAAGGTTGGTAATGCCGCATGGTAAAGTTTCGCCAGATAGCTACTACGGAACGGTACGCTCGCATCATAAACCTCTATCAATTATCCAGGGGAATCACTCAACCTTAAGTGAACTGTCCTACTCTGCACTCATTCCAGCGTCCAGGCTCACCCAAATTAAAATATTAACCCCCTTGTTCTTTCTTGTTTTATGAGCCAAATACGCGTTCAACTTTTAAGCAATTCTAAAAATTCACACTTATTTCTGGTACTTTTCATCAGTGCTATATGTGTGACATTTGAAACTGATAATGAAGTGTAAAGGACTACGTTTCCAGGAATATCCGTGACGTAAATGAGAATCACTCATGTTAGAATACTTCTAACAGCTGATTAAATTTACAATATTAATTTCAGAGACAATCCTGCGTTGTATATAGCTTTATTGACAGTTATGAAGACGAACTCAATTATTTTTGCATATAATATTTAGTAGTAATGCATAAGATTAAATTTGCTCTTAAAATAAGTAAATGTTATTCATGTTTATGACCGCAAAAAGTATATTGGCCAAAAATTAGTACAACGCTTTTAGATAGCGCAACGGGCTGGTTTATGTGACCTTCGCAGTTAATAATCATCCTGGTATTTAACCATTATTGTACTAGAAATACAACTAAACTGTATCTCTTACATTGTAGTAATTAGATTGTAACGTATTGTGTATTTACAACTTGCAGGAAATATTAATCATTTTAAGTAAAATTAAGTACTTATAAACAGTTTTCTGTTGGACGAGCATCTCTATTAGGGGATTTTTCAAACCATCGCCAAGAGAGATTTCACATTAATTCTTTTCGTCAACGTTAGGCACATGGGATTACTAATACAAAATTTTCTAGCTGACCATGGGTACTAGCACATGTTATAACTTTAGTACTGTTGTATTATGCAAATACAAATTAAATTGGTGCACAGAGAGACCTAAATTATAAATTTTCCTTAAAAGGTGTAGGAATGACGTCATCGTCTTTGGATGTTTTATTATAATGAAGTTTGTAAATTATCTTGAGTTAATTAAGGAACGATTTTCTTTTAAAATACTGGATATTTAGTTTTACAAATTTGATTTGAAATTGGTATTCCGTGGGAGTATTAATTTATTTTTAAAATTAATTAAGGGCCCGAATTTCCTTAAAAAGTTCGAACGTCGAACTCGTACAAAGTTTTTGCGTGAGCATGGGCGCAGGACCAGTCGAGATAATTTGCTGTATAGACCTACGCTAAAAATAGCGGCCCTAATTAGTCTGGAAAATCGAAAGCTCTGCAATCTCAAAACAACCAAATATAAATGTAGGAATCTTAACGAAATTAATTAACTAAAAGGTCAGATTTAAAGCGAGTGTAATCCGAACCTTCCTCCCTTTGCAAGTTGCGATCCGTACGAATTCCGTAGCACTAGTTAAGAATTTTTCTACAGCTTGTTACAATTCATCCGAGTGTTCACGATCTTAAAGTTCTGAGGAAGTCCATAACTCGCAGACTTTGTATAGATAAGTACTTCATATTTCGTGCGTGCATGGTTTTATGTACAGCGCGTGTTCTTCTATTAAGGCGGCACTCCAGTTTAACAACGCCGCCGTGATATAGGGCCCAATTTTTATTTTGTTCGACATTTATTGCTTAAGCAATGCTAAATTGTGACCCTTAGTCCAAGTTCGGCAGATAATGCGGATCCCTAGCGATCTTATTAGCCTCTTACATGACCTTCCGCATTTTGCTGATCTTCCTGATGGAGCAATGAGTGAACTCTAACCTACTATTGTTGCCTATTACGGGTAGGGTCTGCATATTATTTGTTTTTTCGTTGCAAACGCGAAGAATATGTGTGACATAAGTGGAAAAAACTGAAAATGTATTGAAGAATGTAACTAAGGCAATAGACACTAGGAAATGGAAAAGTTTCAACCGCGATGATAGAAGAAGCTGGAGATGGTGATTACAAGAAATTGATGCCAAACTTAGGTTAACCTGTTATACATCAAATGATAAACCTTTCCAAAATAATTATTATCAAAAATAGCAATTGACTTCCTTCATGTTTTACTACTTGTGACAAAGTGTATTAATAGAGAAAGCGTACGAACACAAGATCTCTTTATGCTAAGATTGTATACAGTTCGAAAATGCCTTGTGCTTGAATCTCTAGAAAATACGAATATAATTAAAATTTAAAAGGGGCCGTAGAAGACGACAGGACTTCCATTTGATAGTTTCAGGATATCATGTCGACCACCACACGACGAAGAGAAATAAAAAGACATGTTAAAAGACATGCATCGGCTATCGGAAAAAAATACTTAAAATAAAGGTGCTCAGATCAAAAATCACCAATGTATTAACAAATGCTGCAATAGGATGCTGTTCCACTTTTCGGCATCATCTAACGGCAATTTCCCAAACTAATACTACATGATGTTGTGTCTGTGTAGAGCAGCTACGAGAGCCACACTGATAATATGCCATGATTTTCAAACGGTGTTCGAAATAAAAACAATCGCAAATGATTGTTTGATATTTTACTGTCAAAATATCGTTTGCAGTAGAACATTTGCTTTTTTAGTATGGTTACAAGCAGAAATAAAAGTTAGTGTAAACTGAAAAAAATGAATTTGACCAGAGAGCATTACAGGGCGATGATTTATTATGATTTTAAATCGTTGCTCACTCCGCACCGAGTGGCTTCGAAGTGCTTTTGGTGATGAAGCTCCTTCTGAAGCTACAATTTATAATTGGTACAACGAATTTAAAAGGGATCGTTCTTACCTCTTTGATGAATTACGCGAAGGTCAACCAACCACATCTGTGACCGAAGAAAACATTGCTGCTGTCCGCAACTTAATTGAAGAAGAACGTCGAACAATTTATGGTTTTTCAGAGCATTGGCGTGAGTCAAGTACAAAAAATTTTACATGATAATTTACATGTAAAAAATATGTTGCCGTTAGATGCCCCACAGTCTGACAAAATCCCAAAAACAACGAAAGGTGGATTGGTGAAAGAAAATATAACCGTGGATACTCAAATGCTGTTTGGAACATTTTTACAGGAGATGAAACCTGTATTTACAGTTTTGACCCTGAAAAAAAGAATCAAACGGTTCAGTGGGCGTTTAAAGATGACCCTAGACTCACAAATGTTAGACGAACAAGAACTGTTGACAAGAAGATGGTGGCAACATTTTTTTTCAATACTGGTCATGTAGCAACACTTTGGAGGATCGACGTACGGTTAATGCCGAGTGGTATACAACTACTTGTTTGCCTGAAGTGTTTGAAAAAGTTAGAGAAAAGAGGCCAAAAAGAAAAATTATTTTGCACTATGACAATGCGTCTTCCATACGGCGAAGCAAACAACATAATTTTTACAGGTTAAAGGAGTGGAAACAATGAATCCTCCGCCATATAGTCCTGACTTGGCGCCTTGTGATTTCTTTCTATTTCCGAAAAAAAGATAAAATGCGGGGAACCACATTTTCCACACCAGATGAGGCAGTAGAGGCCCAGAAAAATTTACTATTTGAGGTACCTCAGGAGGAGTGGGGAAACTGCTTCAGCGACTGGTTTCACCGAATGCAATAAACTATAAAGGTGACTACTTTGAAAAACAATAAAACTCTTTTCTTGAAGAGGTAGTTTTATTTACTATTAGTTTCTAAGAATGTTCAGTGTACCCTCGTATTTATTCTTTTATTTAAACTGATACAAATTATTAGTAAAGACGGACTGAAGAATTTTCCTAAAATATGTGGTGGAGAGCAGAGACTGGAAAAGAATTCAAAAAGTAGGTGCACCACCCAGCCAAAACGAAAGTGGTACGAGAAGAAAGATTGATTTGATGGGTGGATGGTCTCTTACCTTCCCAATCTGTGACGAGCAGGTTAAACTAGTACGAGTATAATCGACGAAACAATAAATGTTGTAAACGATAGTAAGTATTTACGCCAATGAAGGTGAAAGATGGAAGAACAATAAAAAATAGTAGAAAGAAGGCGTTGATTCATTTCGAACACATTTGAAAGACCAAGTCATGTTTTCAAATCGATACATCAGCTAATATATACAGCAAGTAACTTGGAAAACATGTTCGAAATTCTGAAGAAAATTGAAATAAAACATAAATATAGAAGAATATACGTATCGATTAGACCAGAGCTTGATGAGCAATGCTGAATTATGTTGAAAAAATACTAACAATTAAGATTAAAGAATATACAAAAATAATGGCGTACAACAGTAAAAGGCACAGAAATAATACGGACATCTTTCTAGAAGGCACCAAATTAAGCTAGTTCAAGACTTGATCTACATGGTCAAAAAGTTTAATTACGTCAGATGAAGAAAGTTTATGAAAAATTAAGAGAAGAAGTATGTAAGCGAAGTGTACTTTTTATAATGCGCTTATAAAGTCTTGCATCTGGAGTGTATTGTTATATGTTTGTGAAGCATGGGCGGTAGGAGTAGCAGGCAAGAGGAAACTGAAAGCCATCAAGACGTGGAGCTACAAAGAAGCAATGCAAATAAGTTGGATAAGTCTTGAGAAGAGTAAATAAAAATTTACAGCAAATTAAAACAAGAAAAAAACTTTTTGATAGGTCATGTTTAAGACTAAAAAGTTTATTAAATATTAGAATACTAAGAAAAGTACCATGGAGAAATGAGAAAGCAAGGCCATGATTGCATACATAACTAGATAACAAAAATCAAGATTCTAAGAGCAGCAATCACCATGAAATGAAAAGAAAAAGTGAAAACAGGGGACGATCGTTATCACTAAAGTAGAATTCACTGTAGTACATGCAATCAATATATTCTTCTTAAGATATAGGGTGCAGAAATTTGACAGTAAGTAGTGCATATAACCTCAAAGTAATCGAAAGGGCTATCGGAAGTTGCATTTTAAGCATACACGAAATGGGGTTTAAGGTTGTCTGATGCAAGACAAAGGTTAAAGATGTTTAAATAGCAGCAGCGTGAAATGAAACTAGACGATTCACATTGCTGCAGTGTGAGAGAGATGATAAATGGACTGAAAGATTTATAAAATACAGACCAAGTACATATAGCAGAGAAAGAGGAAGGCGTACAACATAAATGATATGGAGGAGAACTGCAGAAACTCATGAAGAATCGAAATTTTTAAGGATGGCATACGTTCAATATAGAACAAAAAACCCTGATAATTATCATTAATATGATGGGTTAACGACGTAGCAATGTTTATTAGGGAAGGTTTATAATGAATTATAAGCTTATTATCCCATGCTAGCTTTTCGAGGGTATTGTTTACAATAAATAGTAAAAGCGATAACGTGTCTGGTGTTGGACGCCAAAGCAGGTATTACAAGTAGTAAACCATGACTATAACATTGTGACACTTCAATAGCGATGTTACGCCATTTGGAACACACACTCGACTTTGTGGAGACCAGATCAACCTGATAGCAGAGATTTGTTAATAACTCACTCCAGTTTACAAACGCCGGACCTCCATTTACTCGAAATTAGACTGTCTGTCCGTGGTAATTAGTCAATAGTATAAAATCGCTGTTTCCCAATGACTAGGGTAGCTTTACGTAGTTTCCAACAATGCATTTTATGGTCTAACCAGGAACTGTTTAAATACTATAGCAAAATATCGCGTGCTATTTAAAACAAGCACTCCATTTGATAAATTTTCATTAGCAAACATCACGAATTGTTTCATTATTAAGTATGGATCGTTCATCCCTTTAAATTTACTCATATTTCGGCCAGTATGTAATGTACGTGCCAACACAGAATTGCTCTTCTATGTATTAGAAATTTATAACAACGTTTTCCTGGAACCCACTACAGCTAGTAATTTCACCATACTAAGCCGAGAACTGATGCAATTTTCCGGCGTCCTACGCTTGAATGCGTGTTCTAGTAACAATGCAATTTACCTGGACGAACAACATCAGCACACCTGTATGACCCGATGTTATTACTTGATATACTGTGATTAAATATAACGTTATATTTCTAAACAACCGCAAATTTATTGTAATTTTAAATTAGTCTTGGATTCGCTCATTCTTTCTGCATTAATAGTTCGTCTGAAGTTTTTCTTCGCAATTGGGCGTTTTGAAAGGAGTTATTATTGGAGATGAAACTTTGGTTTCAGTATAACGTTAAACTAAAAATGGGAAACTTACAGTAGACAACAACCGCTTCATCAAGAGCAAAAAAGGGGTAAATGCTACAATTAGGGCATATTTTAGTATGACTTTGCTAAGCTGGAGCAAACAGTGAACCAACAGTGCTATTTAAATATGCGGACACGATTGTATGAATCTGTATGAAAAGATCTTAAATTTGAACATATTTTTGGACAACGACGCTTCTGCTCATAATGCGATAGGTATTTGTAACTATTGCTTGAGATGCATATTTTATTTAGTATTAGGCCTATTATTTCTTTTCAAATCTATGTTACTTTTTAACTAAATATTACAATTGAGACTCTCAGGGGGGTTCGCCAATCTAGTTATCTATTAATTGAAGTTCAAATTTTATTGTGCTTTTCTGATTGCTGATTGACATTAACTGTCAGCTTGACTTCCCAAATAAATTAAACCAAGAATTGACAAATATCCTTTATACTGGCATATCCATTAATCAATTCACTAAAGTAAGTACTGTATTATGTTTATTTCACTCTTTCTTTCATTGTTTGTTATTCAAAATGCTTTTATCTACGACCACCACTAAAAGTAGGCCCTTTAGCGCTAGCTTTTTTCACTAAAAGTGACGTTTTATAATTTAGCGTGTTTAAAGAAATCAGCTGTTTACTTTTAGCCCATGTGCTAAAAGTGAAGTGAGGTTATAAAACTACAATTTCGAACTGGAAGTGTGGTTGTAAAATTATTCCAGTTACTTCTTGCGTTAGAGTAAAGGTGTTTTTGAAATCATTAAAGCGTTATGTAATGAATACAGTCAGATGTGTAGTATTAATAATTACCTTTGATAACTGACTTTGACAGTATTGGTTTCACAAACATTCGTCCGCGTACCAAAGCCCTCTCTTTATTATGATATAAATTCTAACTGTCGTAGATGCAAACCTTTGTTAAATCGATATTTATGGATTAATAACAGTAAAATTAAGGTCGTAGATAAAATGTTGTATGCAACGCGTGCTAAAAGTCGTTTATGCACGAGACATGTTATGAAACTCAGCCGTCGGCTTCGTTTCATAATTTTTATATCTCGTGCATAAACGTCGACTTTTAGCACTAAATAGCTATTATATGAATAATTAAAACAAACCTGAACACTTCTCAAGCTTTCACTGCAAATATCTAAATACTACAGCTCCCAATGTCCACAGCTCCTGATGTTCACAGTCTGCAACGCCTACAGCTTATTCCTCCAATATCAAAGCTATGACGCTCTGCCATCCTTCAAACCACATCCAACCTGTCAAAACCCCAACTGTCCGTAGAATCCGGTCCTGCTCCTTTCATCAATGTCACCGTCTCGCCAATAGATTCCTGGTAAGTTTCAGTATTATAGATGAACCCAAACTAATCTTCTTCATTCCTCAGCAACATCCATAGAAACTGTCCCAATCGAGCAGCTACTCCTAAAAACTTCCTTCTAAATGATTGACTTGTCTTATATGTAATCACCAACTTCAGTAATGAATATCAATTATATCTTACATGCACCAATAAATCCAAATCTATTCAAATATTGTAGTCTTCTTGTTATTTGTATTTAATTAACTGTATTGCACAATCTCTTCGCCGATTGTATGGTTTTAATTACATTGCTATTTATTACCTGAGGTGGAATTATTGATTGTTGGTCGATTTGCGGTGACATTGCCCTGAATTTTGTTTTGTGTCTTCGATCAGCTCTGTTTACCATTCATTTTAGAGATTAACTGTCACTCGTTAGAAAGTGGGCATTTGGTACGCAAAAGTAAGAGTCATACTGTGTGTAATAATCCAACCCTTTGAGGAGCTTTCAAATGCTAGCCGGAGCAGTAATTTTGAACTTAGTTGCCGATGAATGAAATATAAAAAAGGCGATACACCGTTTATCTTTGCAATTAATAATACAATTCAGAACATTTTTAATAAGCCCTGAGATTCAACACAATCATTCTTATTAAAACTAAAACTACTTTGTATTTGTTTTGATTATCCCATTTATTATAATTATTACAATATACAAATTATCGACAGACAAGTGGGGTATCACTACAATATAAGTCTTACGTAATCATCTCAGGAATTTATATGTCATACCTTATGTAGTGCATCATTTGTCCGCTTCATACGAAGCGTAATAAATTACAACGCTAAATAACAATTTTTAAATTAAATGGTTCGTTTAAAATAATCCTACTCCGGTAATAGTTTGTGCATAGAAAATAACGTTATTGCTAAAAATAAATGATCTCCCATAGTTCAATATTGAATGATATATTGGCACTGATTGCCCAACGCGTTGCTGCAGATTATATAATATAATTGGGAATTTATGTGTAAATAGTGTTCAAATTTCAATAAACATGCCGAACATTATGCATGAAGTCTGTTGTAATAATTGATATGTTAACAATTTAAATAAATATTGGTGTTATTCAGCCTTCTACTGTATTAATGTCGTCACAGCTTCAGTACCCCAGGTATTTTTTTATTTTTAACAGCAATACAGCATAAAATGGAAGCAAAGATTCAACGACATTTTATTGCAAAAATGAAGGTTAAGCAAGGTCAAACTTGACAGCTCTAAGTGCTACAAGCTACGCCCTACGGAACGTAATTTTCTGCGAAAAGCTCTTGGCTTGTTTTTTTAGACACCCGTTATTCCTCCATTTAAAGAACGCCCAAAATTCCTTATTTCTGGAAGCTCATACAATGAATGAAATAAAACAAGTCATTGTATCACCACTTTCAACGACTTCGACCGGTCTGTCTGTCTACCTGGCAGTACAATCCGTGCAGGATCCCGGCCTCCTTGACAATATTTCTCCATGCCCCTCTGTCTTTAGTCTTCGCTCTCTAATTATTCACACCTGTCTGTTTTTAGATGTTTTTCAGCCTCTTCCTGTCATCTCTTCCTAGGTCTTCCCCTAGCTCTTCTGCCTTTCGGTTTACCCTTGTACACCTTTCTAACACTTCTGCCCCCTCCATTCCTTCTAGGTTGTCTATCTAAGTTAGGCGTCTTGATTTAGTATCATTTACTATAGACTTGTTTTCCATATTCCTCCATCATTTACCGCACCAGAAAAAAGTTTTGAAGATTTTCCACTCTCGTACTAAAAGCAGTTTGGTCTGCTTCTTGGTTTTGCACCATGTCTTTGCAGCGTATACTACTACTGGTTTGATGACTGTCTTATATATTTGTAGTTTTTTTAGAGCAGTTATAACTTGAACAAACATTGGAGAGCAAAATAAGTATTTGAGATGCAATTGATTTCCAGATGTAATTCGTGCTTTCATCTCTGTTACTATGGACTCTTGGTATTTAAATTTAGGTACCTTTTCATATTCTTGACTTTCGTTAATTTTTAGATTTGTTTCGTTTCTCCTTCTCCTTCTATTGTAGTCATATATTTAGTTCTATCTTTATTAACGATTATTGTCACCTTTTTTTATTTCTTTTCCAATTATTGGTATGTATCTGTATGTGCCTTCTCGTTTCTTGCCATTATCTTCACATTATCCGCGAATGCTAATTTATACACGGTTCTGGTTAGTATCGTTCCTCCTTTGGTAATGCTCGGATAATTTTCTCCAGGCTGAGGTTAAATAGTGAAAGTTCATCCTCCTGTCGTAGTCCACAGTTGACTGCAATTTCTTTTGACAATTTGTCTTGAATTTTAAATTTGGCTACTGTTTTTGCATTGCCATTCTTACCAATTTTACAATTTTCCTTGGTACCCATAACTTCCATAACTTGGTAGAGCTTTTTTCCCTGTTCACGCTATTCACGCTATCATACGCCTATTTGTAATCAATGAATAGTTGATAAACACCAATACCATATTCTCGGCATTTCTCCATTGTGTTTCGTACGTAGAAGATGTAATCAGTGGTTGACTGGCTCGGCCTAAATCCGCATTAGTAGCCGTCCACTATATCCTCGACGTATGGTCTTAATTATCTAGCAATGATATTTGCTAGTACCTTTATATACATTCAGTAGCCATAGACCTGGGTAATTTTAACAATTTAATGTATCTTCTTCTTTTTGTAGAGGCCATATAATAGGTCAGTTCTACTCATTGGGTATATTGATTCCCTTATCCAAACCTAATTTACTAGCTTCGCCGTTCTTTAGGAGTTCCCCACCGATTTCATCTTCCCCGGTGCTTTTCCGTTGTTCAGGCTTCTAATTGCATCAGAACCATCTGCACTAGGTGGATCCACTTTTAAATCATCCACTTCATTTTGTTCAATTTTTTCTTCACCATTTCCATTATCATTGTCTTCAAAACACTCCCCCCAGCGTTGTAATATGTCATCTTCGTCATCAATCAAATTTCCGTTCGCTGCCTTACACAAAATTGTTCAAGGTTGGTATCCATTTTTCTCCTCTCTTATTTTTGTATACGCCACGGCTATCTTTTCTTCGCGCTAACTAATCAGTTCCTTCGCGCTAACTACTCAATTTCTTCGACAATTTTTTCTTGTCTACTTCCTTTTTACTTTCCCATACCCATAGGTATAGGGAAGTCTTGGAATCATGAAAATTTTGGAAATCGATATTTTCACAGAAATATCCGTTTTGGGCATCTAGGAACCCAAACAAGTGGTTTTTAAAAAATGTCTGTCTGTGTGTGGGTGTGTGGGTGTGTGACGCTCCTACAGCCGAAAGTATTGCTCCGATTTTGATGCGCTTTGGAATGCGGGGGTGTATCGAAAATTCATCAACAAAATAAGCTTTTCAAAAAAATCCGAAACCGGAAGCGGAAGTTACGCATGTTTTTTTGGTATCACTGTTTTCGTGATTAAAATTTTGAAAATTTTATTACGGATAACGATATAGGGTCATAAGACAAATCTGCTAGTTTTTTGCCGAACTCGCTAGGTTTAAAATGAAGGGCGCTATGATTTTTTGAAAATTTTGAGTTTAACGCCCTATTACTCAGAAACGGATGAATCGATTCAATTGATTTTTTTTCCTGAATAGTATATGAAGGCTAACATGAGGTGATATAAAAAGTGTTTTGAAAAATATTAAGGGGCCTAAATTACAAATTTTCAAAATTTTGGAAATTTTCTAAAAATCATTTCTCAAAAACTGCCCACAGGAATTTGTTTAAACTTCATACACTGATAGACCCCGAAAAGGGCTATCGATCTGTTTTTTAAAGAATCTCATGAATTATCTGTGGCGCCCTCTACGAAGCTTTGAAGTTTGAAAATTTAAACCCCTTTAATTAATAAACAAAACAAGATAGGTAGCTGGGGTTTTCACTGAATTGCTCAGTGCATAATGGAGCATATGAATATGCAAAAAAATATTACACTCGTGGATATATGGAAGCCCACCGGCCCCCTCCCCCCTCTATTTTTGAAAAATAATTTTTTTATTCTAACGGTTGTTATATTTTTGCGTCAAAGAATATTTTTCCGCGAAAATAAAAAAATCGATTTTGTATGCCCTAGAAAATATAATTTCCAGGTACTTAGAAAATTTCACCTCGGTGCTACAGCCGTTTTGAGGAAAATAATACATAAATAAACTAGTACAGTGGCGGCTTGTCCACTTGGCGCCATCTACAGAAGCTCGGTGGTCACGTTTTGAACTACACATTCTTTTATATTTACCCGCAATTTACGTGAAAGTGTAAACGCTTATCACGGTGAAGACGTGAGTCATCGAGTTGAAATTTTGATATGTTGTAAAGACTGTTGAATAAAGACGATATGAACAGTTTCCAGTATCGGAAAGTCCAGGGAGGTAGTCACGTCCACTTTTTTCCTCTTATGGTCTTACTTGCTCTTCATTGCTTCTTGTTTTTCGCTGTAATATTTTCATTCTAGCTTCGTTACTCACTTTCACTAGTTTTATGCATTGCTCATCAAACCCATCTTTTCGTTTACCTTTCTTCTCCTGTCCAATTGCTTCTTCCGCAGTAGTTCAGATTATTTCTTTCCATTTGTGCCATTTGTTTTCTATTTTTTCATTCTTGTGGTTCTGTTCAATCTTAGCTATAATCACTTGTTTGTATTGTTGAACCATTACCTCTTGCTGTAATTTCTTAATTGCAAACTTCTGTTGTACTCCTTTGTTTTCTTGTAATCTGTACATTTGCTGCTCCCCGGATACTTTTTACATCCATCACATCGGACCTTTGTCTTTTATCAATTAAGACATGATTTATTTGGTTTCTCCTCTGCCCATCAGGAGAAAACCAAGTTTCCTTATGCACACTCTTGTG
Source organism: Agriotes lineatus (assembly GCA_940337035.1). Lineage (NCBI taxonomy): Eukaryota > Metazoa > Arthropoda > Insecta > Coleoptera > Elateridae > Agriotes > Agriotes lineatus. The sequence continues at coordinate 50,965,356 of OW679202.1, read as the reverse complement.
TTCAAACCAAGGAACTTACTACTGATGGTCATGCTTTTGCTGTTGACAAAATCTATACTTCGTATGCCATTTCCATTACTGCTTTCGCGCAAGCTGTGTATTCCAATTGTTGGTTTGAATGCTTCCTCCCGACCACTTTTTGCATTTAGATCTCCAAGCATCTTCTTAACATCATGTTTCGGTAAGCGATCGCATTCGGCTTCTAGACATCTTTTAGGGTATCATCAGCTTCCTCCGTAGCATGTACACACAAGAGCAAAATGTTGAAAAGAGTAGATTTAAACCGGAGCATATCCTTTCATTGATCGGTTGAAAATTTAGTATAGCAGTTTTTAGGTTCCTTTTAATTGTAAATCCTGTGAAAAAGGGATTCATGTCATCACTAGCGCTGTTGAAAATTGTAAATAGTCCCTGATCCATTATTACTTTTCTTTTATCTAACGTCTTAGATTTCCAGAAACTCTAGATTGTATTTCTTCATTTGTTACAATGAGCCTTTGGTAACTCCAGCTTAACACATTCGATGTCCCTATCCTTAAATCTTTCTTTCGCTTCTCTTCTCTGTTTTCAGATCCTCACATTGTTCGTCTTCTTGAAATCCGTATTATTTCGAAACATCATCTTTTGGTTTCGTGATATGCTCTTTTTGATGAGCAATGGGGTTGCCAACCCCATGCACCTTCTTTAACCATCAAGGGACGTGCGGGTGTCATTTTAACTACCATGCGCTAACTAAGTGAGAACTCGGTCACCCCGGCCGGGAGTCGAACTTTTCCGAGCAACCGAGCTTCTACTGTGACCTCGACTGCGAGCTGCGGGACCCTTGCGTCATAATTACTATATTTTAGTTAAGTAACTTAGAACAGCTTTGCATTTTGGGTTATATTGTTACAATGGTCTGGATTTTTTATATTTCTCTCACCTAGTTTTTTACCTTTCCCCGTTTTCCATGTACGCTTCAAATATAAACCAAAACCGAACTGCTCAGAAAGACCGTAAAATAATTTTAAAACGTTTTTAGTTAGTTAATAGAACCGTAGGTTTGGTTATTTTAAATGCCTTATTGCCCAACTCCACAGTTAGGAATGAAGGACAAAACATTTTACAAAATAAGCCATGCGTTTAACAATAAGTCTTAGTAGTAGTCGATCAAATATTGTCTATCGATGGGTCGGTTATAAACTATTCGAAATGCATGTTCTTGCAATAATGAACCTTGAGTTTAGCAGAAACTCTGCAAATAATGCTGTTTACAGCAATAATGGAAGCTCCAGGAAATTTCAGCAATATAGAGCTTGGCATTTCCTACTGCAGTAATTAGGAAACCGCTCTCTAGACACCAATGCAAAGCTGTTCATTCTTGTTGTTGTACGTTATATAGGCATGAGTACAGGTAGCTGCCTCATTACGAATTCCCGACATTTTGAATTTAAGAAAAAGTTATTTCAAACGTTCCGCCAATTTCCGGTACGCAGTTAGTTGCCACGCTGACGCTGTTAAGAGTGGTTGCGTCTGTGAGCAATGAGTTCTCATTTTACGAAAGAGGGATAGGAAGGACTAATTAATGAAGGCCACTGGTATACTTAAAAAAGCTATAGCAGATCGTTGTAGCAAGATGAAGTAGTTACTTGCATTCCTCGTGCATAGCCGTGGGTTTTTAAGTTAATTAAGCACACGAATGTGGGAAACGAGTAACGTAATGCGATTCCCGGATTTAAAACGCCGCAGATTGGAGCTTTTAATGCGATCGCGTTTTCGATTAACTAATAACGAAGTAGCATTTTACTTGCACTTGCGAAGCATTTGTGCGATACTTTCCCCAGCTAAACTGCGAGTATAGTTTCATGGGCTCCTAGCAGGACAAGATAACCGTGTGTGGTACGGCGTGCGGAAATCCTGTGAAATGAATCGTTTGTAGATAGCGCCTCCGAACTCTGCTCTAGTATTATGGTCATTAAGCTTCCAGTAAATCATATCAAGAACGCGTTTCCTGATGAACAAAACTGACTGTGTCCACTATCGCTTTGTCTGCCGTATTACACACATTGTTGGGCGGCGCCCTAAAAAAAACGATGAACACGCCTGTAGCTCAAGGTGCCGAAAAAATGTAATTTTGTTCGCCTAATGTCGTTAAGCAGGTTCACGTTTAAAGCCTAAGGGGAATTTTAGGATCTTTATTAGAGGGGCGCTCTTAAAAGAAACTGCTCGATTTCGCTGCAGTTTTATAACAGGTCTTAAAGCATTAGAGCGGCTATAAGTTTCCAGTCAAAAAGATTTCCTTAAAGTAACTTACTGGTCCATAAACAATGGAAAGCACGTCGGTGCAATTACTTCTACTAATACGACGACATCTCATTTATACAACCTTTATCTTCCATAATAAAGTTCAATTTCTAGTTGCCATAAAAAGTCCTGCCGGAATGGCTGAAACTCACTCTATCAAGATGAAATAACGGAGGTCGACACCACACAATTTTTCTAAAAGAAATCTTATTTTTCGATATAGCGGAGTTATGGCTTTCATATCAATTTACTTGGTGGTTTTTGTCTGCCACAGACGCATTATGTGCCCTCCGAGGCTGCTATTATACCTGTATCACGAATAAGCCGAATAACTACCACCTATACTGCGCGGAAGAAATACCGTTTCACGTTTTACCCAAACAACCGCTAATCTACGTGCCAAGTTACAATAACGACCATTTACGCATTTTTCAGAAAACACTACGATATTTTCTGTATGTACAAGAACAAGAAACTGAACGCAAATTATGGCAATACAAGTGTCGCATTTTTTAGTTGCAAATTAGAACGCTTTGCGCAATTTTTAAACCTCCACTTTGTTCAATTAAATCAGTGATACGCTTATGTGGGATAAAAGTATTTGAAACTCTCCGAAAGGTTGTATCGATACATTCTGAACAGAACAGACTGAGACTGATAAATTGTCTGTTTGGAGGACAGTGCAAAATCAACGTCCACCGCTTGCGAAGCTAGCATTCGTCAATGTTCATTATATTACTCTGGAATAAATGGAAATTACGGACTTTAGAAGTAGAATGTGAGCTCAATTGAAGGTTTAAATTCCTTTTGAAACGTAAGTTACTCGTATTTCAATGGCAGGTGCTAGTGAAAAGGCCCAACATGGAGAGAAGCTAGGTTGAATTATAAAATCGCTCGTTCGGACTTTTTAGAGAAAGCATTGGATCTCAGTTTAACCCCGATTGGGACTGCGTCGTTTTGTTGAACGATAAGGCAATAAGAGCTGGGTAATTTTACCGAAGTAACAAAGTTTCCCCCACTAAGATCCAGAAATTTCCACCGTATTAGGACACCTAATACTGAAAATGTTGGAAAGATATAAACTAATTTATATTTCAAACATATAAAGATACATAATTGTCGAAGCAGCCACAGAGTAAACGCTTACGCGACTGCCGATGAAGTGAGAGCGGTTTAACTTTACGACGTGACGTTTATACGCTACCGTCCATCGGAATTTGATACCTGCTAAGTTTCCCAGATAATGAGCAAGGATTACGATGCCCATGAGCTGTTTCGCTGCCCTTTTGCTACAGCATTTAACCATTATGCTTTGTTTAAATATTCAGCCTGATTTCTCTTGGTTCTTGATGTTAGTTATATCGAGGTCTCTCCTTATACTTTTTATTAATACAAAATATAGCAACAGTCATTGTACCGAATTGGGGTAGTGCCAGTATCGGTGGCTTCCTATAGCAACGTTGGTTGTAGGAGATCACTGATCTGCAGCCTCGGAGACCAAAAATTATGGCTCGGAAACGATTTCCTGATATAAGGGTTGATGGTTATTCCGGTCGCCAGCCTCAGCGACCAGAAGGAAAAATATAGCTTGAACAGCATACCCTTTTGTCGATGATACTGAGTTATTTTATAAAACCTGTTACTTACAAACAAATAAAGTCTAGATAATATGTTAAAAATACTGAACGATGAACATTTTTGTAACCTAGAAACAGTGGTGAGGTTTTAAACTTGAAATATCCATAATTGGCTATTCCACTACAACGCTGCAGTTTGTGTCACTTGTCTAGGAAGTAATATACACTTGATCTGTATATAGAAGAGATCGAAAAATAAGCACACTCATATTTTTAAATAGGCACATAAACAATTTTATGTGTATTGTCTGCATTACCAATTTTTTATACTGTTGCTATCTTTATAACTGTGTTTGCCATGTACTTCGAGATGGCCTCAGGGTTTCCTAACTTATGGGGTTTCGTCTCTATACGTATTAAGTACATTATATTTAACTAACATATTTAGATGCAATAGAGAACCATTTTTTTCTATTCTAAGTGTCGTCTGTATGTAGCTGATGGTTAAATTTTAATGCTGTTCTCCTCTTTGCATTATAACTACTATAATCTAAAACAATTGTGTTGCAATTTATTTTACGCAAGCTACAAGAAACTCCTTGCTCAAATTAGTACATAATATGGAGTCATGTTGTTTCTCCAACTTTTCATTACGATGGCCTACAATGACCTTTTGAGTGATGCTTTGAGGAACACATACCGATGGGCTGTTTCTTGAAAAATGGGTCTTTCACAGATTCGTAAATAATAAACTTTTGTAATAAATTAGCGCAAGTTCAGTGTTTTTTTTTAATTTTTATTGTTTATTTTGTACTCAGCCAACAGCCGTTAGGCCAATTGTAGGAGTCGCTGTACATTTATGGAGACTTCCAATCCCACTAACGACTATTATGATGTTATTATGACATCCGAGACCAACTATTTCCGTGGCAGCCGTACCACAGGGCGCCGAGCGAAGCAGCCGTGGAACTCCCATCCAAGTTCTGACCAGAAAGAGCGTTGCTTAACTCTACTGATCGAACGTGGACGCTTGTTGAAGCTACACTACCCGGGACAGGCATTGACCATAGCCGAATTTATCATGTGGGTGCAAAGGATCCACTACCACGTCTTGCGCTGAAAACTGATTATACAGAGCGTCCATTTAGTGCGCCGGTCTCCGATTACGCATTTCTTTTTTTTTTTCGATGAAAGGTTTGATTAGGGCGTTGAAGGGGCCACACTTTACAATTATTTTGACATACTTATACAAAAAGGTTTGGCTAAAAAATTTTATTTTTGAAATGGAACACTCTGTATTTCTATCTGTTCAACTCTTAACTTTTCCTTTAATTTTCATACAGCGGTTCCAACTTACAAAGTTTTTAGGATTTTTGTCAATATTAAGCTTTCATTTACCATCACATTTTCTCCACTTTTAAATATTTCTTTCCTGAATATTTTAGGGGTCCTCATCAACAATATTTTATTACAGGAATAAATAGAGCCTTTATTTTGACCCCAGCTTGTTTAGAGTATTTGAAAAATCAAGCTTTTAATAAAGTATCACGATGAATGTGTACTAACTGGCGCATGGTTTATAATAGTGCTGGTAAAAAACCGATTTGATGGTTAACCGCTGTTTTTTCATAAATCTAACACCGGTAAACCAGGTAACCATTAATCTGATCTTAAACCGGTTAACGAACCGGATTGTAAACCTGTTTAAGAACCGGTGTGTAAACCAGTTGAAGAACCGGTTTATACACCTGTTTAAGAGGCGGTTTGTAAACCGGTTGACGAAGCGGTTTGAAAACCTGTTTATAAACAGGTTTTAAACCGGTTCATAAATTGTTTTAAAAACCGATTTATTAATTAATTTAAAAGTTTGTTTCTAATAATAATAGAAGTGCGAACGTATAGCTTCGACATTTTATGAGTATAACCAAGTTACGTTTGTTAGAACAGTTTATAAATCGATTTGAATCCAGTATATAAACAGGTTTTTAAATTGGATCAGAAAGCGATTTAGAAACCGGTTGTTAAACAGGTTTACAAAACTGTTTATGAACCGTTTATAATCAGGTTTGCGATTAACTGGTTTTCAATTTATGAAAAAGTTGAGAAATTAAAGATTGAATATATTGAAATTTGAACCGGTATTTTGGACAACCTGTATTAAAATATCCCGTTTTTATGAAACATTATTTTTAATCAGTATTTTTGTATCCTAAATGACAACCGCCTCAATTTTCAGGGAAAAAATAGTCAAACGTGGGAAAAATGTGACGTATTAAATGGAAGCTGGATGTTGACAAAAATATTAAAAACATTTATAAGTTGGCAACGATAAAAGCAATTTAAAAAAGGTTATAATTGAACGTACACCTTGCATAGGCTTAAATAACCATAAAGATATATAGGGTATTCCATTTAAAAAACTAATACGTTTTGAAGCCAAACTTTTTTGGGACACCCTGTATATGTCAAAATAATTTTAAAATGTAGACCTTTCAATCCCATTGGGGAAACCTTAATCAAACTTTTAATCGGAAAATAACTGAAAGCGTAATCAAAAACCGGCGCACCAAATGGACACGCTGTATGTGTATTTACTGACTGTTCAAACAAGTCGAATCCTCTATCAAAGTGTTGTAATTGTGGTAGAGAGTTGACTACGTAGACTAGTTTTCCACCTTGGACAGTAGTTCTACACTATCATAATTTATCGTCATAGCGACAATATAGTTTTCGTTCCACCTGACAAACGATAAAGAATGTGTTTTATTAGAAATATACTCGTAGTAACGCCGATCCAGTTTTTAACTTTTTTATAAAGTGCTCACGGATTCATGACTAGTAAAATAATTGCGCAAATAAATAATGTGATTCTAAAGGTTGAATAACAACTTCCAAAAGTTAAAATTCAACTCTCAAATGTAATTATAGTGAAGCTTGATCAGGGATTGTCTTTTCGGCTTCTTGCAGTCACTCGAGCTACAAATTATCCAGTCGTTGTATTCTTATTTTGCTGAATAGTGGCCATAATACTTTACCTTGATTTCATCTATCGACAGAATTTTCAGTAATGGTCTAAATATTTAATCGTTTTTCTCTAAACTTAAATTGTCACTCAAGTTCTAATATTATTTTGATATCTCGTTAAAATGATTTCTTGGCATAATCTTTGATGCAATAGGTATAACATCTTCATCTAAACTTCAAAATATGCGTTCTCTGAGAAGCATGCGATATCAACTTAAAAATAATATTGTAATAAATATTTTTTTTACAGAAAAAGTATGGATATTATTCTGAGACATATCTTCTTGTGTCTGATCAAATCTCTAGTGGATTGAAACTTCTTATTTTTGATTTCATATGATGCAAGCCATTGATATAACCATCAATGTATTTCAATTCCATCGTTTGTGCACTGAGGTGCAAATATTTGCTTTTTCTTCTGTGCTGCAACTTTTTTCGCGTTACGTAATGATTAGAATCATAAGCTACATCAGTACCACCACTAGAAGAATAACCTTAACTTTCCCTGATATGTACTTGGGTAAATGTGTCTTCTCTAGACTTGTCATCATCGATATCGTCCAAATCTGTTTGCGAATCAACTGCAGGCGGAGTAATTATTATATCAGAGAGTCTACATGCACGTCATTTATAGATACGCCTACCCTGGTATAACCTTTCCGTCAAAATTACCAACGCTCATAACTTCAACTGACGTAGAATCTATCATATGGGCAGATAAACACAAACTATAATTGTTAACAGAAATATTATTTCTACTGTACTCTCCTCACGATATCAATGGAGGACGAAAACTCAAATGAGTGCAATGGGCACATATGGAAATACGATAAAGAAACTTTGAAAAAATATTTGATACAACCAAGTAAATGGTCTTACAGCAAATGTTTGAAAGAATGAGTTTCCCGGGAAACAGTATAACTAACTCTCTTACTGTACGTTTTTCCTTCATTTTATCATTCCTCCTTTCATGTATGTTTATTTAAAAACTCCCGTATAACGTTTATGTAATTTTTAACTCTTGGTATACATGTTTGCTTATCTCAAAACTGGAGGAGCTGTCAAATTTACCATTGTGGTGGTTTAAATATTGTTTACTTTTTGTTTTTGTCATTCCTCTTTTGGAGTTTCTAATTTGTAGACTAGTTCAGTTAGTGCAAAACGGTCGCTCTGATGTCGTCATAACATATTTGTTTGAGAGGTGTTCATATACGGGATAATTCTAAACTAATTCAGTCATTCGTCGAAATCAGTCATGCCCTTAAACGGCCATCTAGTTGGAGCTGTAAATCGATTGGTACTAATACTCATTAACGAATTTAATCAGATTGGACTGATAGAAGCGTTCATAAATGGAACTGACAGCGTGATGCTATGGAATGTATGCATTTTATCGCAAAAAACGTACAAGTTAATCTACCATTTAATAATTTTATAGAAATAAGGCAAATTGGACTAGGAAAACCACAAAACTGGTCCTCCTAATCGTTTAACGTAGAGACAAGTTCTATATTGCAGTGATACATTATTTGTTCAAAGTGGAATGTTGTAATTTAAGAACGGCATGAGTAGATTTGCCTTATTTTATTTTCGTATAAGAGTTTAGAATCATTTAAATTACTGATCATAGTTTAGATTGCTGTATAAGCTTAAACCAAGCGCAGATAATTTTTTTGTAGGGGTTATTTCCATTGCAGCTTATTTATCAGTAACCCGCCTTGCGTATTGTGTAAAATTGCCTGTAATGTAACATTTTCGGTAATATAAACACCTGCGTCATTCACGATTGTAAAAGAATCTTTTGTCAATATGTCAGTGGATAAGTTGGCATCTGATTGACAGGCGGCTAGATTGCCTTTTTATCTTCTAAACTCATACGATAAAGCTGACATCACGGGTATTAGAAGAAATTGCACAATGGCATTGTTACTGGTAAGCATTCCGCGTTTTTAAACCTGTTAGCGACTCGAACTAGCTGAAAACCTATCTGCAAGATCGGTTTATGCATATAAAATATTCATTACGCCTTTAACTATCAGCGCGACATTCCGATTTGTCATCCTGTTACTAATACAATAAACGACACACTCAACCAAACGCAGCTCTTGAACTTCGATTTACAAATCCGAAGCGATTAACTGGGGCTCAAATATAGCGGACACTTAAAAATCAATTGCAGAAACGCACAGTACACTTGTTTGGGATTTTTCCCGTTTTGCTCCTCCACCCTCGTAAAGCTACACTAATGGTGCGATGGTATCGACAGGTCTGTGTTACTACGAGTACGTACTTTTATTTTCCCGTCCCGAAATGGTTAAAACGAACAAGTAACATTTTTTGTAGATCTGAAGTGGAGGAAGAGATATGTGATGAACAAACGGTGACAATTTGGGATTTGAGGAACTCTAACTAGAAACTCTAACAAGGAGGAAATGAAATCTTTCGAGCTGGTTTACAGGATTGTGTGAACAAATTTTAAAGCGTAACTTGATTTAAAGTTGGAGCCGATAGGGTTTTATTTTTATCCGTTTTAGTAAACTGAGCATATATTACTGTTTCAGTCTGCAGTAAACCTTGTAAATTAAAAAACTTAGTTCAATGGAATATATTATCCATTTTCCAAATCAATTAGGGAGTTAGATCGCTTAAAATATCTCATACTGTAAATCTAAACTAAACCTTAAGTAACGATATGTGAAAGACTTAATTATCATACCCTTGAATCTCCAAGGCATTGCTGTATTTATGATTAAATAAAATGAAATGTGCAGTGGGACACAAGTAAAATTAGTTTTGTAGTTACATGAACATCTTTCAACAAAAGTTCAGCCCATAAATGTATCCTCCAAGGAAGTTGATAGGTTACCTACTACCGGTTAAAATAAGTGCATTGTTGACCCCTCCGTTGTCACTTAAAATTTGAACAAGACGTTCTTACATTTAAAATTATTTTCCATTTTTATACTTTCGCTAGGTCAGTGTATACACGAAACCACGTTAATTTCGTAGTTAGCAGCTTATAAAAGCTCACTATCATCCAAAAGAGGAATCTGGTTCGCTCTGCACTATTGGCGCTATTGACTTCAAACAATGCACAAGAAAAGCTAATTTGTCAATTTATTGATTGCAAAACACAAATAAAAGCATACATCACACGCAACATTATTAAAATAGCGCCGAAATAACTGTCCTTAAAAACGCAAAAGTCAAAAACATATAAAGACGGTTCTGGCTGCAAATCGGCACAATTCGCGTACGTAAACGCATGTTTTGCTTGGAAAAGCTTCTAGCAGTTGAACGCACCTTTATCACGTTGACCCGCAAAAATTTTACCTGCAATTGGCTGCTACGTACGCTTGAATTCAGCATCTCTTAGATTGCGTCATTGACCCTGAACGATACAACGCGTGATACCGGCAATCCCCAGTAGCGGGTAGGTCCCTAAATGGACGCTTCAAATATGAATATGGCACAAAATTGTGTACCCAGGTAAATGCTTGTTCGCTGCACCTTTTACTTGAATGCAGTAAATATTGGCTGCAAGGCCCGTTTAAGCTGCTTCAAATACTTTGTCGTAGGCAAACGCCATGTACACTTTGGAGTCGCAAACATGTGCAGCCCGCAACTGAGGCTGCTTGCGACTGTCTTCTTCTTTATCAGATCTTCATGAGGCGAAACTCCTCTCTTGATGCACCCGTGAATTTAATTTCACAATACACTAATAAAACATAGGATTATAGAACTTGGCGTATATCTTTAAATGTGAAAACAAACATTACAGAAGAGGGATGGCCGAGGCCCGGTTTGGATGGGACAAAAACGGATTTCAGAAGCATAATATATCATATGCAACTTCCAAACGTACCTCTAATTATGTGTATTGACTGATAAATTTATTTAAATAGTCGGAAATCCATATTTTAACAATGAAACCAGCTGGGTAATTTTTCCAAACAGTATTAAACATGTTCAACATTTGTATAAAATTCCTCTACACTAATTTTCCCGATCTCTGATTAAGTTGCAAATGTGATTCTACAAACAAATATAAATTACCATTAGTGACCGTGAATAACAATAATGTTATAAGTGGCATAATACAATTTAAAAACAAAACCGTTAGATGGCTCCAAGAAATTGAAAATATCTATATCCATTTGTTAATAAAAACTGTAATCATTGCACTTTTCAAAAAATCATTTAAAATGATATTCTGGTTCCGAACAAAAACATATTTCTAACTAGTGCAACTTTTAGGTTGGTCGGGAGTGTTTGACAGGTTGCGACAAATATTTTGAATTTGTTTTTATTTTGCTTTAATTAAGGAAGTGCAAAAAGTAAACTCGTCGAATTGAATTGAATTTCGTGTGGATGTACGTTTGCAAGGAAATATAATTTGTTGTTGTTACTCAGTTCTTTCTCAAACTGGAAAAATTATTCATTTGCATTAGGAATGTTTAATCACAGTGTGTATGTATTTCTAAACATATTCTACATTTACGTTAGTATCGGCCTGTTAATTACTCCAACTGGAATGGACACCCGAAAACTATTTTTGCAGAAACAATTCCATGCGACGCAATAGCGAAGCTACCACAAGAAATATTTTAAGTGGAAATTCCGACTTTTGGATCCTGACCTTAAAAGTCTCCAGCTTGAGCCTAATAGTTAGAATACCGAGTTGAAATGCGGAGATTTATACAGCTAGATGCGACCTTCCAGCTTTTTTGTATTTAATTGCTGAAACAAAAATAACTGCTTTTGCTAAAGCATTTCCCCCACATATTATTCAGGTATGGAACAAAATTTTATGACCTTAATATTTTAATTTGAAGAACACGGAAAGGAATATTATTTTTAATCCTTTCCAGAGTTTTCTAAGTTTCATTAATTTCCAAAATATACGTTTTTAAATTATACAAACCAATTACGACGGCAATTAATTCTCCTAATTTCAAAATAAAACATAAAATTTAGGTCAAGATATAAAAGGGAATTATGCATGTTTTTGACTACTTGCAATTTAATGATAAATTTCAGTTTCCCATTTTTAAAAGCCAAGGTAAACTTGGAATACCATCCCTCTTTTTTAACAAAAGCATACAACGTGGTACCCCTTAAAGCACTTAAGGAAGCGATAGAAAACATTTAGCCAAAATTCTAGTCAAAGCCATGCACATCTTATCGGATCAGGAAAGGGCTATGGTTAAAGTGGAAGTTAGGAATGGGCGCGTGACGTGAAAGCAGTCGGGTCACGGTGGGTTTCGTCGTGAACGTGAGTAATATTCGAAAATCGGGCCGTGAATAACAAATTTCCAAGGCGTGATTCAGGTTTCACGTTAAATGTTTAGTAAAGAATAAAATACTACCGGGCGCCCCGCTCCCCCGCTACCGTTGCATGTGGAAGATATAGAGCTGAACGTCATTGTACTTCTGTATGGTAGGCTGCAGCGACGGAGCTTCGCACCTGTGTTGTGTTGTGAATGTTGTGTCTAGAGTCAATCGCCGTGTCTGTGTCTATAGTCGGCCAAGTAGAACTTACTTTTAGTTCCTCGGACGTAAAAGTATTTTTAAATCTGGGAACTAAAAGTGTTTCCTAGCAGCATATACCTTCTTGTACTCGTATCAGTAAGATGAATGTCAATTCCAATAGTAGCTTTTGGTATTAAAAGTAATATATTTGACGACAGTTGCAAGAAGTGTTTTTGCGAGAAATCGGCGTTTATCCTTTGTTGTAAGCTATTGTAGTCAATTTTCATTTATTTATTTTTGTGTCTACTGTTCTGAGCGTGAAACGTGCGTGACATGAGTGAATACTCACTCACGCGCCCATCTCTAGTGGAAGTGGATTTGATACAACTTTTTAAAATAACAGAAAGCCTGGAACAAGGATAATACTGTGAAGGTATAGATTGGAGAATAAGGACTAAATGGTTGGGTGTAATTGCAAATGCTGCACCGGACTAACGGCGATTTTTGACAATAGAATTATGTTGTAATGAAGTTTATTATTTTATTTATTTTCCCTTACTGTGTACGTGGTCATAGAAAAACATATTGTTTACAATCCTAATTTGTAAAATTCTGATTCCTGTTCATATCTTTAAACCATTTTTATTGGATTTCTATTAAACTACATAATGCATACTTGAAAAGTCAAACAATGGAACTAAATAGATGAAGGCTGGGCATTTACGACCCATTGTTTTCCCCAGCCGGATAATTTCGAGTATTTGGCAGTTACATTATCTAAATTGACGATGCTGGGTTGCCTCAGGACGAATAGTTTTCCAATAAAAAATTACGGGAAGAATATCAAATTTACTTAAAGTTTCTGAAGCTTGTAATGGATCACCATGCCCAATATTATTTTGTTTATTAATTGATTACAATTTTCTTTCGTTAAATAAACGTTTTATCTCGGTGATTTCGATTTCCTATGAGCATTTGCATGTTTTAGACGTTGTTTTAGACGCAAGAATGAACTTACTACGAAGCACTTAATTAAAGCTATTGACCAAGGCAGTGGTGCGTGGAAATTTTTAAATTTTGATATTTTACAGTAAATTAGCTTCATTAACTCGGGAAATTTCATTCTACCCCGGTGCGGTGCCAGAAATTACAGGCAGAGATATTTTAGAATCTCCGCTATAAATAGCAAACTTATAGATCCATAAAGCGCCCTCATAAACCCTAATATCCACTGGGCGTGGCGTCGCGTCGTCCTCAAAATCATAAACTTCAAATTGGGGATATATGGTTTCTAAACTTACAGAAAACCAGTGTAAACCTATGTATTTATTTCGTTAATAAACATGCAATCGTATATCACTCGGCAGAAATGTCAGCCATAAAACGTGTCATCTGCATATACTATCTGATTTACTCCCTCGTCCTCAAATAGGCTAAGACATAGCAGCCTCCAATAATATGGCTGGAAAATAGTTTATTGCCGTGTTTTTAACACTGTAAATCAAGTGGACAGTTACTTGACAAAACAAAAAATAAAAATGTTAATTACTGTTTGTTTAAAATAATTTTAAGGAATGGCATCCCTTTGGGTGGTCGTCGGCGTGCAGCAAATTGAATGTAATTCAATAGTACATATTATACTCGTAATGCTGACATTATTTTCTTTAGCATACTATTTCGACATTATATTTAAATGCAAATGCAATAGTTTCTGACAAACGAAATTTACACTTCAAAGTAATTTTTGTATTTGAAGGATAACATTTACTGAAAGTTAGCCGAGCATTTAATTAGGGAACTAAAGGTGTGGGGTTCGATTCTTAGTACTTCCCATGCGTTTTCAGCGATAAGTTGAATAAAAGGTGATATTATACATAATATGCGACATAATACTAGCCACATCATTAAATGCCCAACGGCTCTAGATTACCTAACGACGCCTAGACGCTAGTACAGGTACTATTATGATTATTCAAATTTGATCTTTTAAAATTATTTTAAAAGTATTTTTGTTTTTGCTAGTGTGACTGACACCGCTAATCACAACAATCTATTGTAAAAGTTTCTCTATTTTACGGAAGCGATGGAATCTTTATATTCTGTTTTATTAATAATCACGGCTACTTGCTCAGAATACTACAAAATAGCTATGTTACTGAGTAATTTTATCACAGGGGAAAACGCTTACAGGAAATAGTCATATTAAAAATGTACCGTATGCATAATCAGAAAAAACAATTGAAAAGCGTTGATTTTTTTAATACCTTACTTTTTTTCTGCACGTTTCGACATGCTTACTTAATTAGGAGGTGCACTGCACTTTCATAAAAATAATACAAGGAATTTTAAAAAATTCTAGTAACATAACATTCATTGCAAGGCTTGCAAAAAAGTCCTAAGAATTTTACCTGTCGGTTATCAGTAAGGTTAGCCGAAGGCATTACTGCAGTACGAACAGGGATATGCCCCAATACGTATTACACAACGACAAGCGTATTATTAACTTAATTTAAACACGTGTAAACATGTACATTCCAAAAGTGGCAATAATTTACGTGTACAAAATTGCATTCTAATACATTATAACGTACTTAAAATTAACGGTAAATAATACATGCAACATGAAATAACAAACATAAAACAGACTTAGCTAGATGCAGTCCCTGAACAGCGGTGAAATGTGAAAACTAAGGGAAGGTAGTTACACGATTTGAAAAGGCGCCAATTTTGTGTCCTAACAGATTATTCAGCAATGAAAATAGGCATTTGAAGGTGTTTCGGAGTCTTAATAGTGGCACTATTTTAAATACCTTTTTGTTTAGCGGAAGGTATCGACGTTTGATAAAATTGTTTGTGAACAATTTATATCTACACCAAAAACTTGGGTTCTGATAAACTGAACTGATTCGGAGAAAATCAATTCAGATATTTTTTAAATTAAAAACATGTTCGGATTCCAGTTTTTGGTGTGATTTGGTTAATATAAGTATTAGCTAAAGTGATTTTCGCATTATTAGAGGATTTTTACGAATGTGAACATTTCACACTAACTTTTTTAATGAGCATCAAAGATGGCAAAGGGAACTATTTTTGTCAATTGCAGTAATATACAATTTTATGAGTTTGTTTGTAATTGAAAAAGTAATCATGCGTAGCATAATTGTATTGTTTCAGATTAGCTATTAATATTTCTAGAGAATTAAATGTACTTATTGCTTGAAGCAGTTGACAAGAGAAAATTTTGGATTCGAACCACAGTAACGCCAACGGCCATAAAAATCTTGTGTCCACTTCGCTGTGATTCCCCAATTCGGCTTTGCAACCGTGGAGTTGTAATGTTTAAACCTTCTCGAAGAGGAGGGGCCAATATGCCTGCAGGGATATTAATATATCATTAACAACACCAAAGGCTTGAACGCTTACATATATTTTATTGGTTACCTTCCTTTGTGTAGTGCACGTACAGTTACGGACACCTCAAAGTGCACGGTTTTTTGTTACTATGGTTATTTTTGCGATTTTTCGGCTTATTAAATGGGGGTTTCTCCAGTGGCGTTGCTTATGGTTATAATAATAGGTATTACTTTTTTAATGTTTGTATTTTAGCAAAGTTTCACAAGTAAACAAACTAGGTATATAATAATATGTATTTAATAAATATGTATCAGTATTCAATTGCTACTACGCTTTGCAGTTTCTTTCGCATAGAGTTGACCAATGTTTCCATATTGTATCCTTCTCTCAGTTCCTTCCAAGCATTTTTTATTCTTTCCCATAATTCATCGGTTTTGTTTGGTGCAAAATCCCTGGTATAAATTTTTGTAGTTAAATAGCCCCAAACATTTTCGATGGAATTCAAGTCCGGACTTCTTGCAGGCCATGGTAATAAATTGATATTATTCTCATCAAACCATCAATGAACAACCCCTTCTGTATGCACAGGACAGTTATCCTGTGAAAATAATGTTATCAATTACGTTAACATACACAAAATTAATTAATTAGATAATATCTTGCCTGTTGAAAAGTAAATTGATTAGGAAAGACCTCTCTTACAGATGGCAGCATCACATTTTGCAAAATGTTGCGAAGTTTTCAGCATTCAGTCGACCATTAATTCTATAGCATGCCCCAGATCCGTGAGCATTGATCCATCCCCATACGTTTACAGAGAATCGTCCACTACTCCTTAAGGGTTGAACATAATATTGCTCCTCAAATCTTGAATTTTGTGGTCTACACACCCTTAATCGTCAATTGGTAAATGATTGAAATACCTTTTCACCTGAGAAAACAGTCGTGTTCCAAAAGTCGTCGATCTCATTCAAATAGTCGGTTGCAAATTGTACTCTTCATTCTTTGTTCTCTGTTTTCAGTTCTATGACAGTTGATGACAAACGTAAACGTCAAAACTCGACGTCTATGATTAGAATATCGTATTACAAGCTAAAAATCTGCCGTGCACTTTGAGTTGGCCGCAACGGTACTTTGATACCCAATTTTTCTTTCTTACTATCTCTAGTTTCCAGTTTTTTCACTGTACTACACTAATTCTAGCATATACCAGGCTAATATTATTTAGTCGTCTGGACTCTTTTGTTATGTTTATACGTAGCTTTCCTTCCAACAGCCCTTGCACATTTGTATCCGCCGTAAGTGCGGGTCAGACTGACTGCGGTCCGCAACGATCGCTACACATTCCTGTCGCTTTATGATGTTTAGCTTGTATCTGTTCGGTCCCATTTTCATCAAGAGTAAAAGCGTGAGCTATGTACAAAATACTACTTTTGTACATTCCTGAAATAAAGCAAAAATGGGCAAAGTTTAATTTTTTAACGTGTTCACCCTGTATATATTTGATGCAAAGTATATTCGGTTTCGAGCCAGCAAGACATCTAATCCGCATGCAAATTATTGTCTTCCTTCAACAAATAGTTTTTGACGATGAAGATCTTTTTTCACGATTACAATACTTGTTTCGTCTTTTAGACAAGGGAAGCAAAAGCTAGCATATTTTGGACCTCACAGATACAAGGTAAACACCCTGCATCGGTCCTGTCGTCACCACGTCAGTTATATTGCTGTCGTAATAATATAATACTTGAGTTTTCGTAGCGGAATGGTTAAAGCATCTGGCTAGCAATCGAAGTCCGCGCCGGAGCGCGAGTTCGAATCTCATCGTCTGCAGAGTTTTTATCCGCAAATTGGTATAATACGCTTTATTAAGCGTTTCCTTTCATTGTTTCAGTATTATTTTCATTATTAATGTTAAGATAGTTGCATTTATTGTGTGACCGCACTTGAGAGGAAAGTTTCGTCTAAATCTGAAATCTGAAATCTAGTTTTTCGAATTTTATCCCATGAACTTATATCACTGCTTCCGAATGTTTAGGATCCCAGCGACATCAACGGCTATGAAAAGTCTATACTAACTCCGCTATAATTTCCCAATCTGGGGGCTTTTAACTTGCAAAAACTTCTGAAAAAGGCCCCTGATTTCTAAGCAAGAACAAGGCTGACGACGACGATATTTATGGCATCTAGGGTCTACGGTCAATCTGGCAGATTCTTTGCCATTGTGGTTTCTCAGATTTTTCTATGATGTTTTCTGCGTACTTATTCTTGTAGTTAATTTTTTGGCTATTATTTTATATAATATGTTCATTAATGTAAGCCCTCTGCAATTTTAACACATGTCTTTATTATTTTAAGCATTATTATTATTATATTAGCACTGCACTGTATTTCATTCTTAAAAATCTTAAAGCTTCTGTACTTGTTTTCATTTTTTTTATATTAGCGTATGTAGTTATTGTGTAGAATTTCTCGTGTAGTATCGTCAACTACCAGTACTTTATTATTTTTTATAGATTTTGTTCCTCGATTCAATTAGCTGTATTCAAATTTAAAGTAAAACCTATTCTGAAAACGCATCAGTGCTCCACCATAAATTAGCAACACCAGCGCCCCAAGTACAAGTTGTTGATGCAATCGTACCGTTTAGATAAAAACTGCCGCATCCGAAATTAATCCGGCTGTAAATTTTTTTGGCGGGCTCTGTGATTCCAACACTCGCCAATACGATTACGAAGCAAAGTTACATCATTTAATATCCTAACTAAGCTAACGAAAGCCATTTTAAAGTTGAAGCGCTTTCCACTTCAAGTATTTAGCGCCCTCTTAACACGATTTAAAAATCGAAATTATTTCGAGGAGCCCTTAATTTCGCCTCGGGCGACACGTGCAAAACATCTATTTTTGTCCCACTGCAGACCTGATGCCTTATCACGTGCTGCTCATCAGATCGCTTCGTTTGCATCTTATTCTCCTTATTACGTGACATTCTTGCCTAATATTCCCAGTTTAGGGCGTACGAACCTACCACAACGATCTGGTTACAATTTAGGGTTCTCAGCTGCATCCGGCGCACGGTTATTAACAGTTTCGTACAACCTACGTGCTGCATATGGTATATTAATACACTCCCCCGCAAATTCTAAACATTGTCCAGAACTTCTGCTGCTTTGTTAAAACAAGGTACGAGTACCATAGCAGTCTCTAGTCTAGCCCCATACTCTATAAATAGGACCAAGGGGTGCTTACAGCTGTAGCAACCGTTCAAAGTGGCTAAATAATTGGGCAAATAACTATGACTTAAACCTTTAATTTATAATATTCAGATAACGTTTGCAGTGAGCTTCAGTCAAAATAGTTATTTAAATAGTTATTTTTGAACAACGATTTATTACATACGAATTCAATGACAATGTCTGAGTATCTAATTTCAGAAAACCCGAATTGATCAATTAGAAGGTCAGTGTATTATAACCATATTCTGTGTGTAGATAGTATTGTTTCATTCTCTCTTCAACCGTATACAAATAAATAATTGTCGAATCAATCACATTAAACGCTCATTGCAGATAAAGTGAAAGAGTGTTCCAACGTACCTAACCTTTTTACACGCAGGTGCCCATTGTTTAGTTCCTATTTGGTAAATTGAACAAACTATTACAACCTTTGGCAGAGAAAGTTATCGAGGAGTACCAGACTGGATTCAGACGGGGCAGGGCAACGATTGATCAGATCTTCACTGTTAAACAAATCTTAGACCTGGGACTATAATATCGATGTTCACAACATATTTGTTGACTGCAGACAGTCGTAAGATTCGATTGATAGAAAGAAACTGTATAAAATAGTGCTGGAATGTGCGATACCGACCAAACCAATAAAACTCGTTAAAGCAACAATAGAAGATGCTGATGCATATATACGTGTAGAAAGGGATCTAACGAACACATTCAAATTGTCGAGGAGTCTGAAACAGGGAGACGGGATGGCCCCTAAGTTGTTCAATCTTGGGAGTATGTAATAAGATAGATAAATGCTGGAAGAGCCAACAAAACAATCGAACTAGGTGCATATTCAGACAATACTAATATCGTGAGTCGAAGAGAAGCAGCAGTAAAGGAAACATACTCAGAACTGAAAAGAAATGTCGAATCTATTGGCTTGGAGGTCAACGTCGACAAAACTAAAACGATGACACAAGCCAGATCAAATAGACCTGCTGGAAGCAGTATCACCGCAGTGGAAACGGTGAGCCAGTTTACCTATCTGGGAACACAAGTAAGCACAGATGGTATAGAAGACGGTGAAGTGCATCGCTAGCCGACAAAGCATATTTTCCGCTCTCTCATAAGCTACCATCCCAAAATATACATAGTAACACAAAACTAAGGACCTACAAAACCATCATACGACGCATACTAGTATACGGAAGTGAATTAATTGTTAATCATTGATAACGAGGGCAGATTGTCCCTCGAAACGTTCTGCCCTCGTTATCAACGATTAACAATTAATTGTTAATCGTTGATAACGAGGGCAGATTGTCCCTCGAAACGTTCTGCCCTCGTTATCAACGATTAACAATTAATTGTTAATCATTGATAACGAGGGCAGATTGCCCTCGAAACGTTCGTTGTTAATATTTTCGTTATTTAATATTTTAATTTGCAGAGTGGCGAAATACCGATATAAGAATATGAATTATGAATTCACGCCACAAAGAAGGTTCAGAGATTATCAAGAATCTGTTGACATGTGTTTCCATTATTTTGGAAAAAATTGGGAATTGTAAATAATACATTTCCAAACAGTAATTTGTGTGCCGAATTGTACGTATTTATATGTATTAATTATCATTAATTTGTTATTTTGTGATTAAGAAGTTATTGATATTTAACTTAAATTATTCAAATCAGCGAAACCCATATGTTCGTTCTATTCGTTTGTACCAATTTTTATGTTAGTTACTGATAGATGGGGCTTCCAAGCTTTTTATTTTAGCGGAAAGTATTCACATTTTACTGTGAAGCTGTTTTAAATCCGTTGTTTATTCAACATTAGTCGACAAGCTTCAAATGCTTTAACAACAACGTACAACGTTGAACCAGGTTACTAGCAATTTTGATAACCACTTGGAATTTTTGATAACAGTTACATTATTTCGTTAGATTGAGATTAAATTTTTTTATTGCTTTCAATAAATTACGTTATCAATAACCAATGTGACTTTTTCCATTAACAATAATATTCTGTGCAATTATTAAATTCTATAAATTAAATATGTCTATTACTCTACCTTTGATTAATAACTAGAATCATGTCAATTTACTGTACAAACGAATACACAATTATATTGAATTAAATTAAAGCTTCAGTAGTGGTAGAAAGGATATTCTACAAAGAAATAAATGCAGTATACACAACAAATCTATTGCGAAAACTAAACCTTAAAAAAATAAGATAATTAATATTTGCTTAATTATTTCGACTCTACCAAAATAGAAAATCAAAAATTGCTGTGTGAATACAGCATTGCACCTCATAAACTAGTATCGTGTGTACAGTGTGTATGAGAGTTTCTGTTCTATTTACAAGGTTGTGGAGTTCAACACATTTTCATAATCCTCTATTCATACATCGCTCACGGATTAAATAGAAAGAAATAATTGGAAACATCGCCCTCTCGGTTGAAGTTTCCAATTGCAGAATGTTGTTGTAGTTGTAGTTGAAAAGTTACTAAATTATTAAATATAGCCTCAACTGCTCCTAAAATACAAAAAAAGTTATTTCACTATGCTATTAACCATTAGCTATTAATCAGCTTTAGTTGCATAACTCATTTAAAGCTGGGTCTCTACATCCAATATGCGGGTTCGATCTGGAAAACAAGGCAATTTTTTTCTGAAATTGGCAACGCTCACCCGCATTCAGGCACTAATTCTATCCACACATAAGTCATGTATACTAATTACTAAAGTTACTAAAAATACGGCCCGGAAGTTTGTACAACACAGGGAAAGAACAAAGTACTAGGACCTCCAAAGCAATTAGAGCAAAGCACTAAAAAAGCATTAACGCTATAAATTAGAAGCATCTTAGACGATTAAATTATTCTAGAGAACTGGGGCATAAATTTATGATTTGCGCTAAGTACCGTTTCACTTACTCATTATGGAACACCCTGTATATAACAGGAAATTTTATGTTATTTGCGTAAAAATTAGATTAGCTTGTATCTATGCTATGATAAAATTTTGCAAGGCTGATATTCAAAACACCAAACGTAACTTAATTAAAATCGTTAGTTGTAAAAGAGCCCCCCACCCCGCCCAATTTAATCCCACATTCGCAGATGTGTAAACTTCCGTAGGCGCTTCATTGTGCAAACATACAGCGCCAAAGATTTATCTCCGTTTATTGCTAGAAAATTCATTCACATTGCCATGAAAAACAAAAAACAACCGCCGCAGGATATAGTGGAACGCTCATATTGCGTTGTTAAAACTTTCAGCAGCAACATTTAAAGCAGCAAACTCTGCGCTAATATACTATCCTCGTGAAGTTTGAGTGTGGAGAGCTGATATATGAAACATATAACTATGCCGTTTAGAATTTATTACCTTAGTTTTACTGAGTTTTTATTAACTCTCCTGGTGCACTTGAGATAACAAGTCTTTGTTACTTATTTACCATCACAGTTATTGAGAATCAATCCTGGAAGTAGCTGAATAATTTTAGTTTCGAAAACTAGAAGTGTGTTTGACCTGGTGATCTATAATAATAAACAAGACGGGCGAGAAATTGGGTGGTTATGTAATAAATGACACAAGCTGTTTCAGAAATAAACACGTAGAATAGACATATATTCTGGTACAGACTTAACTCAAGATTAAAAAAAATAAAATCAGTGCGTTTCAAATACTTCCAATTTAATATTCAAGCGTAAAAATCAAAGCAATCAGAGAAGCACATTAACCAGATAGAAGAACCAAATTCTGGAAATACAACAGAACAGAAGAAGTAGCCTACACAACGAAGAAGAGGTAATTATAGGTTATAATTTAATGCTCATCTGTGTACTACTAGGAAATGACAATTGTGTATTTGATGGTCCCATTTAACTGTCCTTATATTTCTTGTGAATTACGCTGTATACATAAAATGACAAATTTGTCAATAAGAAAAAAGAAATTAAGGACAAGAGACAATGATACAGTTGAAGAATTCTATAGAGAGATATATGAAATAACCTAAAGAGATAAAACCTTTTCAATCCCTGCTTTTCCAATACCCCCACTCCGAAACATTGAAACAATATCCTGATGGAACTAATACACAGAAAAGGAGATCCTGCAGACATAACATACTACCGGCCCATCAGTCTGCTCTCCCATTTGTATAAACTTTTTACTAGGATTATCGGCAATAGATTACAGAAAAAGCTTGATTTTTACCAGCCAGTCAAGCAGGCAGGATTTCGATCGGGCTTCGGGACCAACGACCATTTTTAGCAATAAAAACTTTAAGCGAATAAACGATCGAATATAATAGACCGCTAGTTTTGATCTTCATCGACTTCATGAAGGCCTTTAATACTATAGAAAATACGGCCATAACCGAAGCCCCTATCCAAGCTCGTATCGATCACCGTTATTCTCGCCTAATACATAGCATCTATAAATGTGCAGCAGCATACGTAAAACTCCACCAAGACACAAAAAAATCCCACTTAAAAGAGGCTTCGGACAAGGAGATATGTCGCTTAACTTTTTACGACCGTATTGGAGTAAACCTTCAAGCAACTTAACTGGAACTAGATAGTAGGAAATTAAATAACCTACATTTCTTAGACTACATTGTACTTGACATACAAGAAGACGAACAAATGCCCAAAGAACTAACTGAAAAGCCACGAAAAAAGTAGGATTATACATAAATAAGCAAAAAACAAAACTTATGACAAATCTTGTGCTCGAAATAGAAGTAATATTGGATAACAACATCATGTGGTGGTAGTTGTGTGAAGACCGAAGTTTAGTCAGGCCACCATAGGCCCTTTTTGCCATCCCCCCAACGTCCTTCATTATCGTCTTCTTCGATGGGCTCTTCTCCCTGCTTAAACCTTCCTGATTTTCTAATGAAGATCAGAATATTGACCCAGGATAGGGAGTTCAACTCTTCCATTCAAAACTTAGCTGCTCCAAAGGTTTTATACCTCAGTCGCTGATACGGCTCGCATTCTCCCAGGTAGTGAAAGGATGTTCCCTCGTCCCTCCGACATCTTGGGCAAATAGGATCATCTACTCCTATCAGTGTTAGGTGTATCTTTAGTTTACAGTGGTCTATCAAGATCCCTATCAAAAGATTTGTGGTTCTCCTGCTCCTTCCCATTAGCCAGAGCGATTTCTGTTATTAAATTCTGCTATGTGGTACTTGGAGAAGGGGTTCCAGTCCACAACAAGTTTCCTTGGCTCCGAGTTTGGCTAGTTCGTCTGCCTTCTCGTTGCTTTGCCCTGTGTGTCCCGGGACCCAGACAAGCTCGACGTGTTTTTTTCTTGCCAATTCAGCTAAAGTAACAACATCATAAAGGAGGTCCGAGGGTACAGATACCTGTGTCGCGATATAAAAATTCTCAAAGACAAATAAACGCACGAACTGCAAAGACGAAGAATACTAGGATAGGCAGGTATGGCAGGTTAAGATATGTGTTTAAGAGCAACATCCCCATTAGCCTAATAACGCTCATTGAAGTAATGCGGAAAGACTAGGGTGCTGGGTGTTAAGCTATCTGACGGTATAAAAAATGCAGAGATCCGTAAGATAAAGAATGTGCAGGACATAATTGTAAGAATAGTGCACCTCAAATTGCATGCAGGGCACGCAGCAAGAACAAAAGATGACAAATGGACAAAGAGGTTCATAGAGTGGCGACCACGCACAGATAGCGGAGGTAGGCCCCTAACAAGATGAGGGGATGACATAAAAGGGTGCACTTTCGGTGGATGAGAATGGATCAGGACGGCATGGTCTGGAAGTGTTCAAGATATGATTATGTCCAGCAGTAGACGCAAATGGCTGGGTAAAGAAGAAGAAGAATAAAGAAAGCGTCAGTATTGGAATAATAAAAAAAATCTTTACAACAAAAAACAAATTCATGATTCATTTTTTGACTGTAATTTAAAAGTTCCTACTGTCATATACAATCCGTAGCCTTTCTACCTTTAGATATAAGGCTTGCGACGGCGTTGAGCTGTTTTCTATTTTGCGCCAGTCCTCGGACTTCCGTCATTCTAACCCTCTTTCCGATAATGCAATCTTCCACTTTTTTCTTGGTCGTCCGATTGAATTTTCCCTTATGTTCTGCTTTCTTTTTGCTATTCGCCCTTTTGACATTATTTGTACCTGTCCTAACCAATTCAGCTGCATATCTCTTGCACCACTATCACTATGCACTTCATTTCTTATCCTACCTATATGTGATTTACCTTCTACTTTTCGAAGAGATCATTTCCGCACTAGTAATTCTTCTTTTGAGCCTCTCGGTTATAGTCAATGGTTCACTGCTATGCACTGGGGTAGCGACCATTACGTTTTAAGTACCGTTACTTTAACTTCGTTTGAGAGTTCAGCTTTGACCAGGCTGTGTAATTCTTGTTTATGTATTTCTCTGTACTACATATCATTTTCATTTTTTTCTAGAACAACCATATCATTTGTGAATAGAAATTCCAATAGCGTCACCTTCTCCATTCGTCAGTTACGAACAATATATTACAGGGCTAATGTGAAAATAAGTGTGTTCTACACACATCCTTTATGCAACCCCTTATAGCTTTGAATTCGGTGGATGCTTTATTGTTAGTTCTATTAACATTTCCATATCCTTATTTTCTTCTCTAAGACGCCTACAGACATCTTTTTTTATCCTGCAGAAGAGGCTTTTCAAGATTTATAAAGCATATATGTTCTGCTTGCCCTTTACTTAGTGTCCTCTCGCTCATCTGCCACAACGTAGATAGTAAATCTTGTGTTCCTCTGCTTTTTTAAACCCTCGTTGTGTTTCAGTAATTATTCGCTTTATAATCTCTTTAATTCTAGCCTCTAATATCGCAACTACAACTTTTTCGGGAACATTATAATACCAGTTGGCCAGTTCTTTGGCACTTTCTTAGCCCTTATTGCGTCATTTTCCTTTCCACTTTTCCGCCTTCCTCTTTATTTTTCTCCAATAGTTCATAGGACATCGAAATATTGCCTCCATCGTTGCATAATATTATTTGTACCTTATATTCTTCAACTTTATCGTCTTTTTTCGTCGTAGTGTTTTTTTACCAAAATCTCTCGAAGACCCTTATTTTGCATTTATTATTGTATTTGTTACCTGATCCTTTGTAAGCTTCGTAGTCCTCTCTGTTCCTTGTGGGAGGGTGTTCTGTCCATATTACTTTTTATTTTTTACTTTTGCTTTAATTTTTGGTATCCATCACGAAGTTTTATTCTATATCTGCGTTTTAGCTGCTTGAAAACATATCTTGGCTTCATCTAAGATACTCTTTACTCTGTGTGATATGGTTCCATTTATCTTCTATCTGTGTTTCTCCAATCTATTTCTTTCTTCATCATTTTGCAACTCCTAATTTTTCTTCGTCTTCCTTGTTCTGTTTTTGTTCAATTTTCATCTTTATCACTGCCAGTATCCGCCTATGTCTAGTTTTCTGCTCCCCTTTACATAATTTACAACTCTCCATCTGTCTTCACTTCATCTGCTATGTTCTTCGCTGCTATATTTATGTATGTCTTTATGCATAACTTTTGTATTTTCTATTATTACATTTTATACTATACATAACTCCAATATCATTTCTTATCGAATCGCCGTGAGTACCCATTCACTGCACAGATATCTTTAATTAACTGTTAACATTGGCAACTGTGCAATTCAGATTCCATTATAATGATATTACTGCCTTTAGTATCTATTTCACTATGCACTTTTCAAAGAAATTGTCATTATTTTCCTTTGTTTCGTTTTCGTGTGGACCATACTCTGTTATTATTGTCTGTATATCCGTATCATCCTATTTTACGTCTACTGACATTAAATTCTCGTGTATATAACTTTTTCCAGTTAAACTTACTGTTTCCCTTGATATTATTTTTAAATCTTTGTCTTCCCTTCTTCTTTCTATTTTGTCCACCCCTTTACTGCCTTTCTTTTTTCGGTGATATCTTATAATAAAAATCTTCGTTACTTTTATACTTCTAACATTTCATGTTCCTATTTTTATGGTGTCATAATTTTGTCTTCTTACGTCCTTTGCCCTATCGTTTTCAATTTTCATCGCCGTTTTCTTCCACTTTATTTCTTTTCATTGATTCTATTTTCTATCGCTCTTTTTCTTTTTCACCCCATTTATATTAATCCCCGTTTAGGTTGATCTCTTGATAACTTATTCTAACTTGGTTACCCTTCGTTTATAAAATTAAACTAAAATCAGTACCTCAGCCGCTTCCTTACAATCTAAATATCCCATAGGTGTGTTTAGTATTTTATACATTTATTATTTTTAATTGGTATGTACCATCTACATATTGTAACCGAGGGATGAACAAATATGATATATGTAATATATTCAGTCGATCTTGCACGTTGTATTAATATTTAAAATGTTAGTGCCCAGTTTAGTTGTATATATACAAAAATGTGTAAGTAATAAACATAATTAACACATTAGGAAAATTCTGAATCACAGAATCAATCAATTAATGTCTTAGAGGTGTTCGTCGGTGATTGAAAAGAGTCTATACAGTTGTGAGTCTTTACAGTCCGTGAGGTAGCTACAGATGTTAGAAATCCCCAGCAAAATGTATTAATAATTACACCTGCTTGTAAAATGTCCTCAATTTTCCTCTGGGATAAAGATAAATAATCTGCAATAATTCTCTATTTACTCGGCGCTCCCTTTTTCGAGCACAAGAAAGCGCGGAGAAAACGGCGGTTTATCGGCAAATACTGTCGAAATTGATATATAAAAGTTAGTTCAATGGCAGTGCGCTGTTCGGGGGCGAAAAGTAAGCAATAGCAAAAATATATAACAGCCTGTACACCAGATGGGATCTACCGCAGACCGCAGAGGGAGATGATGGTTTTTATGTAACGCTAAAGACAAACGAGCATGCTTTTGTGGTCAAAGACTGATTCCCTTACAGCTCGTTTGGGCTTTTATTTTCCAGTCGGTGGACTGAATGCAATTTGTGGTTCTAAATCGGAAGATCGAGTTTACCGAGTCTTTTGGGTCGCTGCATTGCTGGTCCAAACAAAATGTGCACCACCGGAAATTAACGTGGCAGGGTAATACTCATTTCCCGCTTCGATGTTCCATTACATGCTGAAATCATGATGCGTGCCTAATCGCACACTTCTGCAGTGTTCTGCGCACTGGACGCTAGTTCTATATATATCAGAAAATGATGCCACAAGCGTTCATATATAAACTGCAGTTTAAATTGTCAGTAAAATAATAAACAATGCTTGTAAACAAGGTGGTTTTCGCTATATTTTAGCTACACGTATTGATTTGTATTGCAGGAGAATTCTGATAGTTGACCTAATGGAAAATATATATAGTACGAAAATTTCGTGAGAAAATTATAAGGAGTCGAGTCGAACGTAAGCCAAAAATTTAATGAACTGGACACTACCAATCCATATGACTCGCTTGAGTCTCGCTCTGAAAAAATGACTGATGCAGATTGCATACCCTCTAATTCTAAATGTATGAATTTGAAGAAGCCGATAATTGGTTGAAGCATTAGTCAATGCGTAAATGAAAGAATTCTCCATCAGAGAATATGAAAAAATATTTCAAACTCTGAAAGAAAATCTAGATCAACATATATCGAATCCGATAAATCCGTGGAGATATGGATAACATTTTCAACAACTATAAATAAACTCATTATACTAAAATAATCAGGAAATTTGAATAATCTAAGCTCAGATAATTGATACTTTATCGTACTTTAAATCAAATTGAACATATTTTCGTGCGTTCTTCTCCAACCATAGAAACACTTTGACTTCTTAATTAATGGATTAGGGTAGCCATTCACCCGAGATGCGCCCGAAGCTGATTCAAAGGACGAGACCTCATATGGTAAAAACGTGGCGTAGATCAAGTAATAAGAGTGTGGTGTTTATGAGGTTCAAATAAAACACAATTGTAACTTAACTACAGTTTTATTTACAACCCTCAACTTAGCCGTCGGCTTAACACTGCCTGCTCGACCGCTGGCTTCCGTCTTACACCCAACACGGGTGCTTTGCCCGTTTACCTAAAACTAGCATTCTCGCCCTTATTGGTACATATCCTACACACCCCCGTCACAAGTTAAAAACTAATATAAATGTTCTACATATATTACTAGTTGCTATCTCCTAATGTGTAACTACATTACCAAATCTTTCTGGCATTTTTATTTCCCTTAAACTTTTCCTAATTATTGGGGAAGCCATAGTGTTACTACCCTCTCCTTCTAAAGGATTTACATTGCTGTTACTATTATCTACTTCTACAGGTTCTATCAACCGTCTATCGTCTGAAAAATTACCTATCTTTTTCATTCGATTTCTAATGTTAACTCTATTATTACATAGCTCTTTATTTTCGCGACCGCTACCTTCATCCACCAGCCTACGTATCATCTGATTAGCGTGGCGTTTCCATACACGACCATTTTCGATAATAGAGCAAAGGTAGGTCACCTGTCCTAGCTTCTTTTTTATTGTGGCTGCTGTCCATCCTTTTTTATTTACATCGCGGTAATCCCGCACCATAACATTCTCTCCCTCCACTAAGCTTATTAAAATAGCCGCGCGTCTTTTTTCGTCTTCCTGACCGATTAAATTAGCATTGAAAAATTGCTCTAATCGTTCCTTGTAAATTACCCAATCGTCCGACATGTGGAACTCTACCAAGGACCCGATTAATCCAGCCATTGTTTCTGCACTTTTTAATCACGTCACCGTGTTAAGTCTATTAAACGCGCGCACCCTTTGCACTTAGAGGATCACTTGTTTAATTTACTTTTATCCTCGTCGCCACTGTGGTGTTTATGAGGTTCAAATAAAACACAATTGTAACTTAACTACAGTTTTATTTACAACCCTCAACTTAGCCGTCGGCTTAACACTGCCTGCTCGACCGCTGGCTTCCGTCTTACACCCAACACGGGTGCTTTGCCCGTTTACCTAAAACTAGCATTCTCGCCCTTATTGGTACATATCCTACAAAGAGTGAGGAAATATTCGTGACAACCTACATTTATTTAAACGATGTTATTTTTACTATTATTTTTCTTTGATTTGAATGGGAATTTGCAAATGATGGAAATGTAATAAAAAGGGATCGTATGGCCGGTATCACGTTGGTGTTCAGCGATAGCTGATAATTATACGATACCTGACCTGAGATAACGTTGATGTTCAGAGATACGGGTTTTTACTGAACGTACTAAATGTACACAGCATTAGAGGAACAAAGGATTTTTTAAACAGCTTTCGACGACATGGTGACTAATTTATCCGTGGATGAGGGAAGAATCTGACTGGACGATTTGAACACTTTTTCGATGTTTTGTTTTCGAAGAAACTTATGACTTAGTGAATATAGTAAAAAAATACTATTGATGCGGAAGGCACTGTTCTCGAAGGTTTGAGTATTTTTGGATGAAGATGGCGATTGATAACGGATTCGATGTCCTCAGCATAATAACCGTTATTTCTAAGAGCTTTTTGAATATGAACGTTCATCACTTTTATATTCAGAAACCAATTCGCAATTAATTTGTATCCGACAGCTAGACTGATAAGAGTGATATTTAGGTTATTGAAAAGATCAGTGAAAATACTTGCATGAGGGAAAAGCATTTTTGGAAGTCTCTTTTACTTCATAAACTCCTTCGGATATGACCACCATTGATAAAACCTTTCCCTCCAAGTATGATGTGAGTGCGTCCATCACCCTCCATTTTTCATCTACTTGGCCTCCCTGTGATCTATTTTTTCCAAATTCAGTTGAAATTGAAAGGTGAATCTTTTGAAGACATCTGTGATCGAATAACAGAAGCGAACAAATTGAACTGTTTTGAAAAGTAGTATCCAAAGTACTTTGGGTACATATAAATGTTAGATTACGTGTTCTATATTGAATGACTGGTGCGTAGAATTTTATAAGTACGGGATACATCAAATCTGTAGGTTTAAACAAACTACTCGTGTTGTCCATTACTTCGTTCTTTTTTGGTCTTCCGCACAATTCGAATTCTACTCATATAATACTCGCATATGGTAGTTCAACAAACAATGTTATGTTATTCCCACTTGAGCTATATGTCTTATTGTAGCGTAATGTAAGATGTTGTTTGAGGTCTTTTGATAGATCGCAGACAGAACATCGCTAACGTTATTACTGGAATTTACGTTTCCCTTGATAAGATTTTATCTCTATGGCAGTGCATACTATATCTTGCTTGCGCCATTACTATCTGGAAAAATACAAATGTGAACCAGCATTTTTTAAAATTGCTAAACAATTAATAAATATATTTTCACTCTATCTAACTGTTTGAACTAATACTTGTATATATTTCTGCACAGTGAATAGGAAAGCAATATTGATAAATAAATATCTGGAAACACTTATCGACGTAATCAATTCCGCAAGTTGCTCCATTTGGCATCGTGAAATGAAATAGAAGCCGCAAATAGAGATAAAGAATCGGATTTCCTAGGTAATAAAAGCTTTTATCATTTAAATAGCCTTTAGAATGAACTACATTACGGAAAATAAACAAAGGAACACTATTAATAACAACATGGTCCGGAAGTACGGTGAAGCAAAAAGCGAACCTTATGAAAAGCTATGAAGGTAATTAATTGATTTCGAACTAAAAATGCAATATCTTGTTCTCATACGTGAACTGACTCGCCCCTTTTTAGTTTTACCGACTGTACATATTAAACAGAGTTCACTAGGAAGAATATAGCACTTTTAACCAAACTGATTCATGACACATATCTATGACTTATTTGAACTTTTGACAACGATCGCAAAACAGAGGAACAGAACTGGAAACATGAATGGGGCTTTCGAGAAAAATAAAGGGAAAATTAAATGAGAATTGTAAATGAACTGCATCGAAAAAATCCAAACGTAGAACGTTTAGAACCAGTTAAAACATTATGTAATACATCTATAAGACAACAAAGGAAGAATGAAGAAATCTTCCGAGAAACTAACTGGAGAATTGTATATCAACCACAGAGAAATCAAATTATCGTATAAATAAAAGTGAGAAGATCCTTATGTAAACAATGTAGAAAAATTCGACACTAACCCTTAGACTTAGCGGTGGCAATAAGAGGTGCGCATAGAACTGGAACACAAGAAGCGAAAAGAAACATTGCACCAAGTGGTTTTACTTACGCTTCTGTGTTATTTTAATATTCGGCAAAATGTGGATTACCACCGATACCCATGACCACCACATGGATTTACTACTGACTAAAGCAAATTTTCCACCGAACGGAAATACCACTGATCCGCTTTCTTTACAACATAACATTTTGCCGATAGGCGTTACTTTCACGTACTCATAAGCTACAGGAGTAAAACAAAATTACAGAATTAATATACAGTGTGTATCTAAAAGATATGTCACGGTTTGTTGTGCATGTAGTACGTGTACAAATAAGACAAAAAATCTATATGAATATATGTTTTCAATCAAACGATTGCCGAGATACAGGGTGTTGAAATTTTACTTTTTTAACTCTCTCTATATTAATTTTCTCTGAGCAGGCTGTAGGGAAAGGTAATGTTATTTTCAGGATAGACATTACCCAAGGCTAGGCATCTTTCACTATTACTCTTATTTCAATATGAGATTCTAGTGACGTAGAAACTGAACCAGGTGTCCCCTTTTTCAAAAACATTTGATACGCACTTGCCATATTTCGTAATTATGATTACATTTTTACTTCTTTTTACAATAAAGGAAGTATTGGATTCAACCCAAAAATTCGAAATTGAGTTTTCAACAGATCTTCACGTTTTAGTCTCCTGAACCTAAAAAACATATTTTTTTTTCATTGGTCTGTCTGTGTGTCTGTGAACAGAATATCTCAAAAAGGAAAAGAGGTATGGCGTTGAAACTTCATATATAAGTTTTGTGAGTTCTCGCTTGAATTTCACAGCGTAAACATCGTCGACGACAGGCGCGCAGTGTTTTCAAGTTCAAGTGTTTTGTCCGATAAAGCGGTCACGGCCGCCTTATCTACTAAAACCGCTCATCGGGTCTTTAATTTAACTCTAATATAAATAGTTCCATTAAAAACAAAATACAGAACACAGGTAATTACAATCAATATAACACAATGTTACCGGCAGGCAACGGGCCGGGTTACAATTACCTGTACAGTCAGCCAATAATTCAAGACATACAGGGTCAATCGCAACCAAATATTCAAATGCTACCAATTCCCAACCCTTTTTATACTCAAACCTTTCCAAACAGCCAAACACCAACAAATTACAACACACAACTTAGCCAAACAACACCAGAACCTAGCAATTACTTCCCCCCAAATCAACAACAACTCGCTACTTCACAAACCTTGCCGTCCCACTCTAATCACAACCCCCAACAATTTCTTCGAATGATATCTACCAGCGATGACGAAACAGATGCTAACAACATAACGCCTCAAGAGCACTCATGGCAAAAGGTCATGTCAACCAAAAGAAGAAAAATAAGAAGAATAGTGCAAGAAACAGCAGATCCAAATAGTACAATACCATTAACGAACAAATTTGATGTATTAAACAATTAGCAAGATCATAACTCCAACGACACCACAACCAAACCTGAGACAAATCCCAAACCTCCCCCGATATTTGTTTACGGAGTTACAAACCTACCGAAAATGAAAGAAAACCTCGCGGAAGTAGTGGCAGATGAACAATATGTTACGAAAAGCCTAGCAAACAACACAGTTAAAATTACAAGTAACACTCCGGAAACTTTCAGAAAACTAGCACAATTTCTACGGGACAAAAAAATAATACATCACACATACCAATCGAAAGAGGACCGGGCATTTCGCGTAGTTATTAAACACCTCCATCATTCAATTCCTACCGACGAAATAAAATCAGAACTCACCCGGCTTGGTCACAAAGTCAGAAACATTACTAACGCCAGACATAGAATCAGTAAAGAACCAATGAATCTCTTCTTTGTCGATCTGGAACCATCTGATAACAACAAAGAGATCTATAAAATTCAAAATTTCGAATATAACCGTATAACAATAGAACCTCCACGAACTAACAAAACCATAGTACAATGCATGCGCTGCCAGCTGTATGGCCATACTAAATCATACTGCTCTAGACCATTTATTTGCGTGAAATGTGGAGGAGAACACAGCACAGCAAGCTGCAAGAAGAGTAAAGATACGCCAGCAACCTGCGCTTTATGTGGAGGGAATCACCCAGCCAACTACCGCGGCTGTACATACTATCACAACCTACTTAAATCCAAAAATACCAACCAAAGACTTCCAGTCCCACCATTAACCTCTCAAAGACAGTTCCCAAGTCTTCCCCGTCCCACTAGCTACGCCAACACAGTCCAACCACCAGTCCACCACACAAACATCCCGGAAGAGCCACTCAGCCTCACCCTTAGCAAATTCCTAGACGAATTTAAGTCCATGTTCTCCCAAATGTTACAACAGAATAGCATGATATTACACATGCTAACAATGTTACTCAACAAACCAAATCATGGATAAATTCCTCATCATAGCGCAATGGAACGCCAACGGCCTATTACGACATAAAGACGAAATTATCTTATTCCTCAATCAAAATTTTGTTGATATAATGTTAATAAGTGAAACACACTTCACCGAAAAATCCTACATAAAGATCCCAAATTATATAACTTATCATACTAATCATCCGGACAAAACTGCGCATGCAGGAACCGCCATACTAATAAAACAGAATATTAAGCACTACGTTCTCCCTAACTATGAAGATCCTGCTATACAGGCTACATCAATTAAAGTGCATACTCTTCCTTACGACTTCACGGTAGCAGCGGTATACTGCCCTCCTCGGCACAACATCAAAAAGGATGAATTTGAAAAATTCTTTCAAACTCTGGGACCAAGATTCATATCTGGCGGTGACTACAATAGTAAACATCCTACATGGGGCTCTCGACTAGCTACCACCAAAGGCAGAGAACTGCTCAAAGTCATTCAACAAAATAACTACGATTATCTGTCCACGGGAAGCCCAACATACTGGCCAACAGACCCCAATAAGATACCCGACCTCCTGGATTTCTTCATCATAAACGGTATTGGGAAACCTTACACAGATATCTCGGCAAGACTAGACCTAACCTCAGATCATACTCCGATAATAGCCACAATCAGCGCAACCACTATTTATAAAGAACCCCTTCCAAAACTCCACAACTCCAGAACAGACTGGGACAATTATCGTCTTATCTTACAAAACAACATAGACCTCAACCTCAGCCTCAAGAGCCCTAAGGATGTAGACGATGCCGTCGCCCAACTAAACAAGCTACTTACAACAGCAGCTCAACTTTCCACACCACCCACCTACCGCAAAAAACCCATCATCAACATACCTCTTGAAGTTAAGCAACTAGTGGCCCTAAAACGTAAAGCCAGA
>OW679202.1:50800637-50929768 GCA_940337035.1 Agriotes lineatus | reverse complement strand
AAAGTAATGAACATTTGATATATCAAGCTGTTGTAGAAAAGCGTCGTACTAGTTTCAGGCCACTATCTGCAAAATTGAATTTACCTCGCAGTTCATTATGGAGAATTCTAAAGAACAACAAATTTAAACTGAAACAAGAAATACATTTTTTAAAGATAGCGATTGGGATAAATGAGAGCATTGTCGTGCTCTGTTAAATCAATTCAAGAAGAACAATTTTTGGATAAAATATTTTGGACAGATGAGGCAGGTTTTAAATGAGGTGAAACCGTGTTTAGAATACTACTGAAAATCCTCATTTAACCATGAGGGAGGAATTTCATCGTTTGTTGTTGTGGGTCCATGCTCCGTACGCTTTCAGAAAATTATTTGAACATGCTAAGAAACTAAGCGGTCCCTTAACTACAACAGAGAGAAGAATTTGCCGGATTATACTTTCTACAAGTTGGCACTTCCCCGCATTTCGCTACGGCAGTGAGACCTTTTTTAAATCGACAGTTACCAGGACACGGATTGACGGAGACGGTTCTATTGACTGGGCATCAAGAAATCCAAATTTAACAAGCACGAACATTTTTTTTTTCTGGGAACTTATTAAAAATATACTCTATAAAACCGGGCCAAATAATTTGGAAAAGATTAAAGAAGCAATCGCGAATGCGTTCAGGGAATAGCTACAAATTATGATCTTTGTTGCACCGTTGGCCGTTAGGTTAAAAAACGTGTGCAATTATGTTTAAATCATGAAGGAAAACAGTTCGCACTTTTACGTTAATTCAATTATTAATTGCTTAACTTTTAATTGAATACAGATTTTAAATTAGTGTTGACGTTTATGACTGAAATTTTGCCGATATCTCTTTCTTTTTGAAGTATTTTATTTTTTATTCACTGCATCTCACTGCGTTATATTTAATTATGGGAATATCGGTATATAATAATAACGATTTACTTCTTATTATAAAGATAGAGGTAGGCTAGAGCTAGCTAGCTACTAGAAGAAAAGTATACACATGCAAGAACTACAAGCTCCGTAGAAGCTATCCACAACAGGAAATATTTAACTTCATGTGTACGCAATATCGTCTTGAAGGCAAGCGAGCCAGCAGCTTAAAGTAGTACATTTCAGAGGGCTTGAGATCCCTGAAGGCACGCCTGATGAGGTGGGAGGGTCTTCTCCAGACCTAGGGCATGACTAACCCACAAAAATGATCGCCATAATGACAGAGACCAGGGGCACGATTGGCACTCGTAGATGTTCGCGAGATGAGAGAGATACAAAAATTTGACGATGAACGCTGACCGACGGTGATAATCTTTCCAAATTTAACGAAACAATAAACATAATGCGCCCGGTTTATGCTCACGACAAGTGCCAGGTGGGAGCAGCCGGTTCCTTCTAGGTGTTTTGCGGGACTGAGGAAAAAAAACTGACAGCGTCGCGCATTTGCAAGTCGCAACAGCAATCCGAACTAAAATATCGATGAAGGCGCGAAAATCACGCGGCAATTTCAAAATTTTAAATAACAGAACAACCTTACTAGCATGCAATATCACATTTTACGGGCTAATCTTTTTTGTGTAAAACTGTAACTCTAGAATATGTAGTCCAGTCCTTGCAAGTTGACTTCGTCTCTCGACAAAAAAAGAGTGTCACTAGAAATCCAATGTTGTGGTTTTTTATTTTACCCATGTGCTGGCTACATTATTCTTAAATATCTTGAGACATGAACACATTTAGATGGTGATTGGTACTGCGTATTAAAAATTATTGGGATTTACATACACGCAGGAGGACATTTGAGTTTTTAATTGCCATATAGACACTACTGACACTACCTGGCTAGGAAGGCGAATAACTCTTATTTCTGTAAATTTGGTTTGTCATTTATTACTATTGTTAAAAGTTTAAGCTTGAATTTTTTCTCAAGCTTAAATGCAGCAACATTTATGCAAGTCATAGTGGTATGAGAATTCGATTTTTGCAGAATTTGTATATTTTTATCAGGTTTATCTCTTTCTGACTTTAATATTTCTATATTCAGGTCCAGAGCATCTGATGTAATTTTATTTTTTGTCTTAAATATAGAATTGTATGTGTATGTAATATCGGACCTCGGTGGGGTAATGGTGTCAGCAGCTGCAGCCGTGGTCACGGCGAAATGCGAAATGTTCGGGCAAGAGTTTGACTACCGGCCTGGGCGTTTCGATTTCGCTTAGTTAAGGTTAGTCTAAGTTACGCCCGCGCCTCCTGAAGTAATAAGAAAGCGGTTCCAGAGGGTAATGTCAAAGGTCAGGCTAAAAAAGGTGTATGTAAATAAATGCATAATTACATCAAGAATATCTGAACATTAACCTGAGACTATAAAACGTTTCTCATGTATGTTATAAGGCCTAACACAAATGTAATTAGTGCAATTAGTTCGCAGCTTAATGACTGCAAGCTCTTCATCTATGCCTATGCAAATGTAAAAGTAATTGTTAGGATTTTGTAACACTGAAAATTTAGAACTATTACAAAGAGATGTAAATGTCCAAATATAATATTAGACTAACACGATATGTCTACATTAGCTTATTTTTGTTTAACCGTCAAACAACCGTAGGAGGTTGGGAATACTAAAATTCTTTCATTTTTTAAATAAAATTACCGTGTCATTACCCTAGCGTATGATTTACGTGGATTCTTCTGCTGTTATAAATACTTTTTTCTAAGAGACGACGTCGTAAATCTGATTTTCTGCCTCTTGCGCTGATAAGATGAACTTTTCAACTCGCGTAGCTGCAAAAATAGCTTCAGTAATCATGCGTACTAATCAAAAGCTTGTAAATTATGAAACTTCCGGCGTTAACACAAGAAAAGCAATTACCGGGCGACCGAGCCGGGAGTGCTACCAGCAGCACCTAAAAAGCGCTAAAAATGATCCATCAAATTAAATTAATCTGCATATCCACCGTGGGTTTAACGAATGTGGGCTCGTCTCGAATTACTGGTAGACGCTTTTCTGTTATCCTACCAAATGGGGCTTTGTTTGGAATTCCTCGCGTATCAAATTCCATCTTTTTATGAAAATTCCTGCAACTCACTTAATGGGCTCGCGTTTTCTCTAACGGTTCTCTCGCTCATTTTGGCGATGACCACTTGTCCGTTTCCGCTGCAACTTCTATGGCTGCAAGTTTCCTAATAAGTTCATCACAATCGACGTTGCCAGACGCAGGTCATTACCAAACTAGATCGAGCCTGCATTATGTTTTTATTAAACAGTTAATTAGCTAGGTTGTACTCACAGCAGGCGATGGGTCTGTTACTTTGATGAGGCTTAGAAAGCAAATTATAGACTTAACAGAACAAGAATGTCACCGCTTTATTATATACACATTGTAATAGAGAATAATGAAAGTGATTATAAACATGTTTACTATTTAATCAAGGTTTTTAGATTAAGAAGCAGCTTACGATTAATATTTCGAATTGTAGACAGAAAATTTATCATTTAAAAAATATTATGTATAACAAGATATTTAAAAAGTAACACTACCCATTTCACCATTATTCAAATCTCTTTTTTAGATCATCTAAAATGGGATTTCATAAATATTCATTTAATTTTGTCCTGAAAGCATTGTGTGTAGACTTGTAAGGCTTGATCCACACTATCGGGCTACTCTCGGTTCGATCTCGCTCCGCTCAAATATTTATACATTGTTAGCAATGGGCACATTCACACTATCGGTAACGCTCAAGCTCAGGTCGTGCCCATAGCAAACAATGTATAAAAAATTGAGCGGAGCGAGATCGAACCGAGAGTAGCCCGATAGTGTGGATCGAGCCTAAGACTCCTAAACTTAGATCGTGACTACGCACTTTCTTCATTTAACAAGGACTCCTTTTGTAACGAGATCAACGACATCACTAAAAAACTCAAAAATGCCAAATGAAGAAGACAATGTGGAACAAAGTGGTCGACGCTCAGAAAAAATGCTAGAAGCAACAGAAGAGGGGACAGGAAAAAGGAGAAACATCAATAAAAATTGAAAAGCACCCTGGTTCAGGCCGGAAAATGGAACTCATATGTAAGAGAACGAAGAGCAGCGAATAATACAGATTCAAAAATAATACTGGGGAAAGTTTTCTGCAGCCACTGAGAGAGTTGTGAAAACTAATTTAATTGTAACGGACACAGTTCAAACAACGAGAATAACACTGAAAGAGTGAGGCGAATATTTCAAAGGTCTGTACTCACAAGAAGAAGATGGACATAACACAGTTCATAGTGGCCAACAAACCAAGTAAGTGGAACCAACCAAATTGAACACCGACAAACTAAGGAACAACAAAATTGAAAACTACCAAAGCCGAAGATCCTGATCAAATAAGCAATGAGATACTCGCATATGAAGAAGATCTACTAATACAAGAACTTACTAAATTAATCAAAAGCATTATAAGCCAACTGTTTATGACTAGCGGCTGGAAATGAAGCATAACCATCTCGATCTCCAAGAAAGGACAGTACGTACGTTAGAGGCATTTACAAAACTGGTCCTGAAGACGGTGAGCAATATAATGCCAATAACAGAAGAACAACAACCGTTTAGAAAGAACAAGTCGACCGTTGAAATTCTTGGAGTTTAATAGATCAGTAGTTTTTTGTGGATATAAGGAAGGCCTGTGACAGACTCGAGCTACAGAATGTTATTCAAATTTGGAAATGAGAACAAATAAGGAATGGTACCACACTATATCCGATATTAACAAATCAAAGTTGGGCATCAGCTAACTAAGGAACCATTAGTCAACACAGGAATTTAATCGAATGATGAAAACAATAGTCAGTCTCCCAAAACAGAAAAAACATAAGTAGAATCGGCTAAAAGCGAAAACGATTTGCAAAGACCGCTTCACGGATTTAACTATACAAGAAACGCAATAAACAAAAATCATTAATACACAGAAAACTATATTTATGATGATGGTCTAGGGCACAGCAAGATGCAAGGTACAATTATACTGGAAAGTGATAGAACTATCAACTATCTTGGCGTAGATAAAACACTTTGCAAACACATGAAGCTGCCCGTATTTTAGTATACATAAAGCACTTGATTGTAAAAATAAATATATGTCCATAGATGTAAAGCAAGAATATACCCTACATCCTTGATATCAGTTATAACGTATGTAATAGAGACTAATCCAGACGATACACAAATGATGAGAACTGCAGAAACGAAAACCGTTGAAACAATACCTATTAAAGAGAAACAATCTGCAAGACATACGAGAAAGGGAAGGTAACGAAGAAACGGCTGGAAGGAACACCTCGGAAGAATGGAAAATAAAAGGCTGCCAAAGTGATCAAAGGAAGATAAACTCATAGGACGAACAAGGCCAAAGACACCAATGAAGAGATGACGGAAATGTTGGATGTCGACATCGAAAGAACAGGCGTAGACTGGGAAGAGCAGACCGTGGCCCACCTAAATGGCAGCAGAAGAAGAAGAATGTTCCCATTAAAAGAAATAGGCGTTAATACGAATTATTGGAACTTTTTGTTATTATCTACAATAAAAAACGTATGTTTTGCTCAATCTCTACTTTTTTCTAGGAGTGCTCATTTTCTATTTGGAATTATTGAAGAAATGGTTTACATTTTGATATTATCGTTTGCTGCGCAATTCAAAAGGAACTCTTTTCTTTAAATAATATCTTTCTGAGGGATTACATTTGACGAACCTTTCAGTTGCCTATTGCGAGACGCCTAAAGTCGGGGTAACTGGCAATCCTTTTAGTTGAAACACACTCGGACACGAAGACCAAAGCTACTGTTGCGAGATTAATAAGAACACTTAAGTACAACCACTTGCATTTATTTTTCTGCCGTTTACAGAACACTTAAGTTTAATAGCGTTGTTTCTTAACTTTACGTATTTACATCTTCTTATTAACTAACTTAATTCTAAGTCCATTCTGATCAAGAAAGCTCGGTGGGCGTTTACAAAGTTCCCAATAACCTATCAGAGCTGGTCTAAATTTTGGAATTTTGGCACGTACACACGGACGTGATAGTTCATAATAGTTCTATGAATTTTAAAAGTTTGAGGTTTTCCCACGGTGAAATGTGGTTTGCTCGGACCCTTTGGAAATTACCGATATAAAGGATTAAAATTCTACTAAAAGCATTTGGTCTCAGCTGCAAATAATTTTTATGATCGAGTTGCAACCGTTGCTTCTTCTGATCAAGTACCGGTCATATACATCACTCAATATTTCGGTGTATGAAGTAAACCTTGCATAAACTTACTCTAATCTATTCGTGAGATTGGAATATCTCCAGCTTCCCAAACGAAAGGCACGTTTCTAAACATCCGCTTGTTGTAATTTATATATGACATTTTTCCTACGAAATTTACCTTAAAATATTGTACAGATGGCTTACAACTTACTAAAGTACAGTATATTCCTTCATAGTTCATTTCATTAAAGAACGCAAATTGTAACATGCCCTATGCAATAAAAGACCAAAACACAGCACAATATTGTTAAACATTTCAGTTAAACTATTGTTAAATGGCACATTATCGGTACTCTATGCTCCAGCCACGCTCTCTAATTTGTATTGGTAAATCGCGAACTTGAAATCAAACAGATTTCCTCCATTTAGGTTTCGTAATAATTAGTTCTCGCCTCTTAGACTTAATGAGCCTTACGAAGGAGGCATTCCAAAAAGCTCATGGCAAAAACCTTTCCATACCAACGCTGGTATGTCGAAGTATCGATAAGAGGCTTGCACAGTCTCATATTGTTTTTAATATACTTCTACTACTAAATCGCTTTACATAGCCTTAAGCTGTGTGTAGAATTGGAGGGTATTGGCTAGATCGGAACAGTTTCAATGAACTTGTTATTTTATTGGGCTAAAACAAAAAATAATTTAAATCTACACGAAATTAGGTAGATTATTCTAAATTACGCTAAAAAATTAAAAAAGCTGAATGCCACGTCGGGAAGCAAATAATGTTTTCGATATCGATCGAATTTAAACAAAAAAAGGAAACCAGTTAAAGTAGATATTTTTAATTCCGTTTTCTTGTCGAGATAATTTTCCTAATAAAAACCTAACTAGTCTCAAGTTTTCCGTAAATAATAAAAATTATAACCTTCTGGAATCCAAGCCATTATATTCGTAAAAAACTCCCTGAATTATGAGATGAGTTATAAATTCCAATAACATTTACTTTTTCTGTTACCAGTGTATTTTTATTATAATTAGTATTAAAATAAGTATTTTGTAATTATTCTGCAGTAACGTTTTTAATTATTAAACGATTCATGAATTCGTAATTAAAACCCAGTAACTAGGCGCATAGTATTGCAGTAATATGTTACATATTGACGATAATATTGAAGAGGTTATTTGCAACGGTATGGTATAGCAATTCGGAAATGTCCTGGTATTTAAGAAGCGGTAGGGTCTACAGTCGTCATCTTTCTTAATGTACAGCGGCAAACCAGTTGTTTTTCGAATGGACAGACGATTCCTTGTTCCAGCATGAATTCAAACTACCTTTTGGTGACATTCTGACATACAGGGTGTTAAGTAAGTACGTAGACAAACTTTAATTTCTTAATCAATTTCAAGATAAAAAGTTTATACAAACATGGGACCGAAACTGCTTCGTTTTCAAGATACAGGATGTTGAAGTTTAAACAAAAATTACTTTTTTCAAAATTCTGGAAAACGCCTAGAGGTATTCTAATGAAACTTGGTGTAGGTTAGTATTTCATAAAGTGGCATTGTTTGGTAAAAAAATAATTTATTTCCACCAGTGGCGTGTATCTGGGCCACCTCAGTTACCTTATTTTAGAAAAATCTGGTACGCCACTGTTTTTTAGCCAATTCGACAAGTTTCTTAGCTTCATCCATAGAATAAACCTTTTTCGAGAAAAACGAAAAAATCTGTAACAGCAATTTCGTTCATTGGACGTTAATGGACCTAAACGGCATCGTTTTCAAACAATACAGTTTAAAGAGGTTTCTAAAAAATATTATTTAATAACAAACAATCTCACAATAGCTACAAAGCTTTCGGCTGAAGAACAGTGGCGTGTACCAGATTTTGCTAAAATAATATAGCTGAGGTCGCCCCGATGCCACTGGTGGAAATAAATTAAATTTATTTTGACCAAACAATGC
Source organism: Agriotes lineatus (assembly GCA_940337035.1). NCBI lineage: Eukaryota > Metazoa > Arthropoda > Insecta > Coleoptera > Elateridae > Agriotes > Agriotes lineatus. The sequence goes on along the minus strand of OW679202.1, from coordinate 50,921,570 downwards.
CACTTTATGAAATACTAACCTACAGAAAGTTTTAAAATTTTTGAAAAGAAAATTTTTTTGTTTAAGCTGTAACACCCTGTATTTTGAAAACGAAGCCGTTTAGGTCCCATACTTTTTATCTTAGAATTGATCAAAGAATTACCCCTTAAAGTTTGTCTACGTACTTAATTAACACCCTTATAACCAACCTAGTGGCAGGGAATTCTGGGGAGGTGATAAGGCGGTAGATCATCCAGTGTCTTACCTGCTTGGGCAATCCTGAGGGCCACACAATTTCCGGAAACTGTATGATTAATTAAGAAAGACGGTATCATCAAAAAATTTTTTTAATGCAGTACGATATGCGCTTCTGAAGTTTACCCACTGTCCTCAAACTCGTCACATTGTTCATTTAACGTTTTACGTCCATTAGCAAGCCAAAATAATAGTAGAAAGTATGCACTCATAATTGTTGAACTCGCCACTTTAGCTGGTTGCTTTAAACACGTACATAAATAAACTAATTGAGTAAATTAACAACAATAATTTACATTTCAAACATACGCAGATACAAAACAACCGCAGTAAACGCTAACGCGACTGCCGATAAAGTAAGATACCGGTTCAATGTCGCAAACCCCTTATCAATTTTTTGAATTCTTAAAATCTGAAAAAAGGGGCGGCAGCAGAAAAACAAAAGGCATTGAAACAGCTCATGGGCATCGTAATTCATGATCATTCTAGAAAACCTAGCACATACCAAATTCCGAAGATCGTATAAAAAGAGTTTCACTCACTGCATCGGCAGGCAGTCACCTTAGCGTTTTCTGTGTCTATTTCTACACTTTTGTATCTGTATACGTTTGAATATTACATTAATTTGTTACGCATTTTATATATTTACGTTTGAGTGAAGCAACAAACTCGCTTTTTGGTGAGTATTGAGTTGACCATATCCCCAATTTTCAATATGAAACGCCAGATCCTTTACAAACTTGTGTTAGATATAGGGGCTACCTCTATTTTAAAGATTTGAAAAAATAGTTAGGTATCCCCATATTCTTCAATATCGCTGCATATGATGCCGGATATACAACATTCGTTGCTACTATGTACAATGGGTTTCTCATTAGTTCCTTTTTCCGATTTATACAACGTTAAAAACTAATCTTCCCTACCTATTTATGATGCTTTGTTTAACATGCTATGCCAAAGATGTGTAGTGGAGACCATGGTAAACATTATTTACATTATATAATAGATAATGGTTTTAATGGATAGATTAAAATCTAAGTATGTCTAGACAATAAGCAATTAATCTCGAAAAAATATACTTTAGACTTTAGGTTAGAGTGTCTTTATCAAAATATTCAACGAATATTCCTTACGAAATATTGCATTGATAAAAACCATATTACATCGTACTGAAATATTGCAATTACACATGTAGTCGATCAGTTAAGGGTATAATAACCTGATTGACCTATAATTATTTCATGTATATGCTTTGTTAAACGCAAATTAACACTCTCACAACTGTAACTCTATGGTCATATGCAAATATATTCTATTAAACACAGTTAAGATTGGTATAAAATTCCTAGTACTTTTTGGTACATTAACTTGTTTTTGTTATTTTCAGCCACTTATGATAGATGAGAGTAATTAGCAGATTAAGATAATTTTTGTTGAACGGGCTAAATTTCCATCAATTTCAAGGTCGTGTAAAAGTAATTTCCATGTAATTTTCATGTAGCTCTAAAGTGCATATCGCGTGTTTCCCCTGTAAAAAATAATTTGTAAGTTAACTTCGTGTAATCGTTTAACTTTCAGAAAAAAAATTAACATGTAAAATTGATTCGTGTGTACATTTACTGCATTTTGAATAATTACAAAATCGATAAGTGAGCTGCTATATCGTGGAAAAAGTGTTATCTGTTAAAAATGCAATGACTTTGGACAGGATTATTGTACCATCCATACAACTCAACGAACTAAAATACTTATATTGCTCTAGAAATCTTATTGCGTTTGTTGTAGCGGCTAGAGGTAACTGGATACCGAACGAACTGTTCAAGTGTCTTTTAAGGAATATACGTTTGAGTTTGGAAACATTTGCTTGAAGCCTTTTTGAGCATAGAAATTGAATTTTGATCATGTTTGCAACATGTCACTTTTTTACATCCCTCTGGTCAAGAAGATTTACAATATATAAAAAATATGGTAAATATCACTGACGATGGCACGCAATGGAATTTACGAAGCCATTTCTATAACTATTAGTCATTTGATCAATAAATATTTGATAGAAACCTACAGACAAGAGGATTTTTCAGACTTGGGTCTTTAAAAAAACAAAATTAGTATCATTTCCGGTAAAACCGGAAGTCAGCCATTTTGACTATATCTATCAGCCAATCAGAAATGATGTCTAGTATCTTGGTATAAAATTTTATCCAAATCGATTCATAAATAAAGAAGATATAAGCATGGCCCTAGTCTCATTGTCACCCGGTATGTACATACTAGTTTTGTAACTAATCTAGCAACACTGCACTGGCACAATAAGGCCGACTTATACACAGTAGTTATATACTAAATAGAGAAACAAATAACTACAACGCTGTTTTACAAAGCATCCATTGAGAGTGCTCCTTGTTCATAAACACCAAGTGTTTAATTGCCCAGGGTTTTGTTAAGAACCGTACAACCGCAGTTTTAGGGATTTTATGCTACCAGGAATGGGTTCGGCAATAAACTATAAAACCCAATTCGTATTTCGAACTGCGACTTTGGAGCAGCATCAGACAGAAGTCTGTCGTCTGTCGATTTTACGATGTTTTACAGTTGGTGTCATAAACTACCCTCCGTAGAGGCTATGCATATTGGCCTCCGCTTGCAAGCTCAAACGTTTCGTATTTCGAGTTTTATAATTCAGAATTTCAGATCAGCACTAATATGAAAGATTTTTTGCAGATTCAAACCTTTAAATTTATGAACTTACGGTAAACCGAAAATATGCTGTTTATAACAGTTAGCAACGTGGCGAATCTAAAAATCATAAAACTTGGTTAATGCTATTGAATAAAAAAGTGTGTGAGCCGTATCTTTTTATAATGGTAGATTCTTCCGGGTTATGCCGTAGTCGTCGATTTGAACTTGACGTTTCGCTGCTCATGCTGTCAGCTTCTTCAGAAGTTCAAATCGACGACCACGACTACCATTATGGACAACGACCAATACTTTGGGGAAATGTTATGTTATGTTATATTTCAGCGATGAATTCCCATTTCGATAAATAAACTGTATTAATATTTTCACATTCAAGAAAGTAAAAGCACAATATAAAGCTAAACCGTCCACAGTACAATGCTTATGATACTTAACTGCCATCTCAAATGGTACATTCCTGAGAAACATCCCATCCAGTAGTTTTTGAGAACCGAACCCTTTGTAGCGGTAAGAAAGTATAGAGCGTTTTGCGTTTTTATAGGATTCAGTACACTCGATAGATATATAGTAGACTTCGGTCTAGGACATTTGGGCGTGGCCGTTTGGGCGCTGCCGTCTGGGCGCGGCGACACTTCGGCGCGAGACACTTGGGCGCGAGACACTTGGGCGCGAGAAAGGGTCAACGTTAGAATTTAGGAACACATTAAGTGTGAATAGTTTAAATTTGGCATAAATGAACAAACATTTATTAAATCATTATTTATCCTGAGAAGTTAATGTAATTAATCAAACAATATTAAAAGAATAATCCAATTATTTATTGAAACCGTTATGAGATTATTTTTAAATAATACCTATATTAGATAAATTTTGAAATAAATCCGAATAGAAATAAGGAAGGTAGTATATTAGAGAAGTTTTGAAATAATTCTGAATACATAAAAAAGGCAGTATGTTAGATATGAAATTATAATTCTGAATTGAAAGAAAGATGGAAATAGATTATATAGTGTTGAAAATAATTTTAAATAGAAATACATTTATTGTACTGGTAAATGTATAATACTATACTATATTTAATCGATTGATGCTTCAAATGTTTAATATGTTTCTAGTATGTGTTCTGTTTGGACCGAAACTAGTCGACTTCGAGTTTTGTTTATAATGCTAATACTTATCAATAAACTGTTAAATTTTAAAGTAATCAACTATTTTCGTTATGTTATGAACAGACTAACTGAAGATAAGAGCAGAAATAAGAATAAGAATAATATAAAAAGATTAATTTTAATAATCAAAATTTATTCTTGCCATTTTTACCATTATGATACATATTATTCTTAAAGTAAAATACGTACAATTTTTTTAAATATAAACAAGAAGCATCTACGCATTCATTTCATAATTGTACGAAATGCCTCTTAAAAATTCCTATTGTTTGCGCCGTCTACATGATTATATTGATTATTATAATCTTCAACCAAATTTTTTATTCTTCTATCAGCCTGGATACATTTGTTTTTGAGTTGGCTCATTTCCCGCAAGTAACTGTTCGTTTGCAACATCTCTCCCTCGTTTTCAGGCTGTCGATGAATCTCCAAATGGTTGGATGGTTCATCGATAGCTCTGTTTGTACTCAATCTCTATTCATTTATTCTTTGTTACTTATTATTTTAATACAGTAAATCTTCGCAAAATATTTGTTAGTATTTACCGGAAAGTTAAAATTTGTAACTTGTTTTCGTCGAACCTACTTGTATTAATAAAATTCAAATTTTCTACAATTAATATTTCTATACTAAATTTTTGCCGTCCGCCACCTCCTTGGACGTGCTTTAGATAATTTTCGTTATTTAAAATAAATTTTCAGACCTATTAATAGTAAAGCTAGCTAATACTAATATAATTTAATTAATTTCCTCGCGCCCAAATGTCTCGCGTCTAAGTGGCCCTGTGCCTAAGTGTCTTCGCGCCCAAACGGCCGCGCCCGAGCCGCCGCGTCCAATTGTCCGGCTCCGAGTAGACTTACTGGAATCTATATCTCTAAATTATTACTTAATCCTACAAGAAACGTGGTCATAATGTATAGTACAATATTGCTCGCGGCGTGTCTCATAACTTTACACTGTATTACGATCGGTCATAAACTAAAGCGAATATTTAAATATTGGCCCTTTCTTTCGAATCCGGAAGTTATTGCAGGTTTGACGCGGCGTCGGAAATAATTTGTGACAAATTGTCCCAGGCACGAAACGTATTTGGCGACGTATACGCAAATTTGCGCTTTTATAAAAAACCTAATCCGCGGTCTCCTCGTTTGGGCAACTGCAGAGAAATTGTTAACGAAGTTCCCTTTCATATGTAAAGCCAAGATAAACCAAGGCTACTGTTAAACTATTAACGAAGTTAACTGCCTGCAGTGTCTCTCTACACTTAGCAAGCTAAGCTTGATTTGAGTTTACCACTTCTAGACTAGCAATTAGGTCAATTGTTTGCTTTGGGTTTGTGCTTTGGCCTACAATCATGAAATGCGCTGGCATGTTTAGTATGCGGCATGCATATTAGCAAATTTACAAAACAATTTCCAACTGGAAGAAAATACGATTACTTCGCGCGGGGAACTTTTGATCCCAAGAATTTTCCATGGGACCGCCTGCCTTTCGGCTTAGGCCAGATTTTCTCCGATCAGATATAGAAAATTCAAATTTGGCCCTAAATTTCAATTTATTTAAAGTTGTACATAAATGGGCTGGAAACGAAAGCAGATACTTTTGCAGAGGTTTATAAGCTGTTTGCATTTAAATTTAAATTTTCATTTTTATGATCACGTGAGTTTCTCGTCGGCTTCTTTAATAGAAGCAGAGAGGAAGCTGTATGGTAAATCCACCTCTATTTATTCTTAGCCTTCAAACCAGCGGCGCTGCAGAACCGACAGTTATTTTTCTTCGTTTAATTAAGTTCATACTGTGCAATGCGCATGCGAAAATCTCTATTATCACCAGAGTCCGTCAAAATATTCCCGTATTTTTTCAAAATATAGCATAGCAAAATGGAATTTATTTTTTCAAAATATGGCATATAAAATTGCATTTATTTCAAAATAAAGCATAAAAAATGGTAAGTATTTATTTCAAAAATTTGAAATTTTAGAAAAAATATCACCAGTAATATTAAAAATTCCACAACACAAATACAAAAGACAAAGTGATCTGATAAAGACGACGGGCACAAGGCAAATAAGTGGAACGTAAGTATCCGTGGTGCATTGAAGGGAAGGAGGAGAGCGCGGGGTTGTTGTTGACGAGTGGACGTAAGGGGTACTTACCTGAGCGTTGAGGCGCGCGAGGAGTGGTCAGCCGCCCCCGGGTCATCGACCTTAGTACCTGGCACTTACCAAAACTTCTGCATGTCTATTTTGAAATTTGTAAGCCCTTTTGTTGTGAATTAGCCACATAATATCGATATTGATTGAAATATAGCATTAAAATAGGGCATTTATTCAAAATATAGCGTTTATCACGAAAAAGGGCATTTTATAGCATTTATGGCACCAACATATGTGGTTCATTCCACCCCTAACTACGTGAAACGCCTAAATACGAAATCTGGCCCTAAAGAGGCCTACAGTAAGAAACATGGTAAAATAGCATTTGACGGACGCTAATTACCACAAACCAAAACTAATCGCCGCAGTAGCTCATCGGAGTGAGGGCGGGTCTTAAATTGAAGTAAGAACAGGCGCTCGCTTGCGAAATTCAAATTAATTATACCTTGAAAAATGCGAGAATGCATTTTGTTATTGTTTAGGCGCAATCTAGTGTTGAATCCGATGATTTAATGGAAGTTTTACTAGGAAAATGGGAAATGTGTACGGTGTTCAACTGCAGGATTTGAACTAACCTCATTTCTGTACTTATCGGAGCGGTTACTTAGTTGCAGAACATGAGCAACTGCACTGTCATTTACAGGTCAAATATATCAAATTTCAAGATTACATTCGAGTCCATAAGTACATAAGGTTCCATACAATTCCTAAGAATTATACCTGGGCGTATCAACAAAACCAGCCGACGGCCGGAATAAGAATTCCAGAGGGAAAAACAATATTTATACTCTGGTCCAGAACGCTGAATGCGTTACTGCACTAGGAACGGGGACATGTCCCGAAAGTATTGCACAACAGCAGCTTAGAAACACATACAATGCGTGTAATTTACACATGCAAAGCAAGTTCAACTTACTGAAACACGTGCCAAATTCACTATAATAATAATGATTTATCCATATGAAAATAAATTATAACATACTTAAACTTAACGGCAAATAACACATGCAACGCAAATCAATAAACCATAAATGAGACTTAGCTGGGTGCAGTCCGTTCAACGGTGAAATGACAGAATAAAGGACAGTCACAGCCTGGGTGTTGCTCAAAATTTTGGCCAAATTCGCCTCCAAAGAGGGACTTCGCACAATGAAAATCAAAAGTGAAGAGTAGTCGCTGCTAGTTTTCCACTAGCATTCCGCGCCAATCTACCCGGGATGCACGGAAATTTTTCTTTGAAGATGTGTCGACATGAGGGAATGGCTTGGCACGAGGCGTCGATGGACGTTAGTGACTTCTTTAAATCTGATCGGCTGTACTTAGGACGGCATGGGTATTTCAAGTTTAGTAGCCTGTGCTTTGGGGAAGCTGAGTAAATCTCACAATCGTCGTAAGGTTGGTAATGCCGCATGGTAAAGTTTCACCAGACAGCTACTACGGAACGGTACGCTCGCATCATAAACCTCTAGCAATTATCCAGGAGAATCACTCAACCTTAAGTAAACTGTCCTGCTCTGTACTTATTCCAGCGTCCAGGCTCACCCAAATTAAAATACAAACCTCCTTCTTCTTCCTTGTTTTATGCGCCAAATACGCGTCCAACTTTTAAGCAATTCTAAAAATTCACACTTATTTCTGGTACTTTTCATCAGTGCTATATGTGTGACATTTGAAACTGCTAATGAAGTGTAAAGGACTACGTTTCCAGGAATATCCGTGACGTAAATGAGAATCACTCATGTTAGAATACTTCTAACAGCTGATTAAATTCACAATATTAATTTCAGAGACAATCCTGCGTTGTATATAGCTTTATTGACAGTTATGAAGACGAACTCAATTATTTTTGCATATAATATTTAGTAGTAATGCATAAGATTAAATTTGCTCTTAAAATAAGTAAATGTTATTCATGTTTATGACCGCAAAAAGTATATTGGCCAAAAATGAGTACAACGCTTTCAGATAGCGCAACGGGCTGGTTTATGTGACCTTCGCAGTTAATAATCATCCTGGTATTTAACCATTCTACTAGAAATACAACTAAACTGTATCTCTTACATTGTAGAAATTAGATTGTAACGTATTGTGTATTTACAACTTGCAGGAAATATTAATCATTTTAAGTAAAATTAAGCACTTATAAACAGTTTTCTGTTGGACGAGCATCTCTATTAGGGGATTTTTCAAACCATCGCCAAGAGAGATTTCACATTATTTCTTTTCGTCAACGTAAGGCACATGGGATTACTAATACAAAATTTTCTAGCTGACCATGGGTACTAGCACATGTTATAACTTTAGTACTGTTGTATTATGCAAATACAAATTAAATTGGTGCACAGAGAGACCTAAATTATAAATTTTCCTTAAAAGGTGTAGGAATGAAGTCATCGTCTTTGGATGTTTTATTATAATGAAGTTTGTAAATTATCTTGAGTTAATTAAGGAACGATTTTCTTTTAAAATACTGGATATTTAGTTTTACAATTTTGATTTGAAATTGGTATTCCGTGGGTATTCCGTGGGAGTATTAATTTATTTTTAAAATTAATTAAGGGCCCGAATTTCCTTCAAAAGTTCGAACGTCGAACTCGTACAAAGTTTTTGCGTGAGCATGGGCGCAGGACCAGTCGAGATAATTTGCTGTATAGACCTACGCTAAAAATAGCGGCCCTAATTAGTCTGGAAAATCGAAAGCTCTGCAATCTCAAAACAACCAAATATAAATGTAGGAATCTTAACGAAATTAATTAACTAAAAGGTCAGATTTAAAGCAAGTGTAATCCGAACCTTCCTCCCTTTGCAAGTTGCGATCCGTACGAATTCCGTAGCACTAGTTAAGAATTTTTCTACAGCTTGTTACAATTCATCCGAGTGTTCACGATCTTAAAGTTCTGAGGAAGTCCATAACTCGCAGACTTTGTATAGATAAGTACTTCATATTTCGTGCGTGCATGGTTTTATGTACAGCGCGTGTTCTTCTATTAAGGCGGCACTCCAGTTTAACAACGCCGCCGTGATATAGGGCCCCATTTTTATTTTGTTCGACATTTATTGCTTAAGCAATGCTAAATTGTGACCCTTAGTCCAAGTTCGGCAGATAATCTGGATCCCTAGCGATCTTATTAGCCTCTTACATGACCTTTTGCTGATCTTCCTGATGGAACAATGAGTGAACTCTAACCTAATATTGTTGCCTATTACAGGTAGGTTCTGCATATTATTTTTTTTTTCGTTGCAAACGCGAAGAATATGTGTGACATAAGTGGAAAAAACTGAAAATGTATTGAAGAATGTAACTAAGGCAATAGACACTAGGAAATGGAAAAGTTTCAACAGCGATGATAGAAGAAGATGGAGATGGTGATTACAAGAAATTGATGCCAAACTTAGGTTAACCTGTTATACATAAGATGATAAACCTTTCCAAAATAATTATTATCAAAAATAGCAATTGACTTCCTTCATGTTTTACTACTTGTGACAAAGTGTATTAATAAAGAAAGCGTACGAACACAAGATCTCTTTATGCTAAGATTGTATACAGTTCGAAAATGCATTGTGCTCGAATCTCTAGAAAATACGAATATAATTAAAATTTAAAAGGAGCCGTACAAGACGACAAGACATCCATTTGATATTTTCAGGATATCATGTCGACCACCACACCACAAAGAGAAATAAAAAGACATGTTAAAAGACATGCATAGGCTATTGGAAAAAAATACTTAAAATAAAGGTACTCAGATCAAAAATCACCAATGTATTAACAAGTGGTAAAACTGTCACCGATCGATAATGCTGCAATAGGATGCTGTGCCACTTTTCGGCATCATCTAAGGGCAATATCCCAAACTAATACTACATGATGTTGTGTCTGTGTAGAGCAGCTACGAGGGCCACACTGATAATATGCCATGCTTTTCAAACGCTGTTCGAAATAAAAACAATCGCAAATGATTGTTTGATATTTTACTGTCAAAATATCGTTTGCGGCAGAACATTTGCTTTTTTAGTTTGGTTACAAGCAGAAATAAAAGTTAGTGTAAAGTGATAAAAATGAATTTGACCAGAGAGCATTACAGGGCGATGATTTATTATGATTTTAAATCGTTGCTCACTCCGCACCGAGTGGCTTCGAAGTGCTTTTGGTGATGAAGCTCCTTCTGAAGCTACAATTTATAATTGGTACAAGGAATTTAAAAGGGATCGTTCTTACCTCTTTGATGAATTACGCGAAGGTCAACCATCCACATCTGTGACCGAAGAAAACATTGCTGCTGTCCGCAACTTAATTGAAGAAGAACGTCGAACAATTTATGGTTTTTTAGAGCATTGGCGTGAGTCAAGTACAAAAAATTTTACATGATCATTTACCTGTAAAAAATATTTTGCCGTTAGATGCCCCACAATCTGACAAAACCTCAAAAACAACGAAAGGTGGATTGGTGAAAGTAAATATAACCGTGGATACTCAAATGCGGTTTGGAACATTGTTACAGGAGATGAAACCTGTATTTACAGTTTTGACCCTGAAAAAGAAGAATCAAACGGTTCAGTGGGTGTTTGAAGATGACCCTAGACCCTCAAAGGTTAGACGAACACCAAGTGTTGGCAAGAAGATGGTGGCAACATTTTTTTTTCAAAACTGGTCATGTAGCAACACTTTGGAGGATCGAAGTACGGTTAATGCCGAGTGGTATACAACTACTTGTTTACCTGAAGTGTTTGAAAAAGTTAGAGAAAAGAGTCCCAAAAGAAAAATTATGTTGCACTATGACAATGCGTCTTCCATACGGCGAAGCAAACAACATAATTTTTACAGGTTAAATGAGTGGAAACAATGAATCCTCCGCCATATAGTCCTGACTTGGCGTCTTGCGATTTCTTTCGATTTCCGAAAAAAAAGGTAAAATGCGGGGAACCATATTTTCCACACCAGATGAGGCAGTAGAGACCCAGAAAAATTTACTATTTGAGGTACCTCGGGAGGAGTGGGGAAAGTGCTTCAGCGACTGGTTTCACCGAATGTAATAGACTATAAAGGTGAATACTTTGAAAAACAATAAAACTCTTTTTTTGAAGAGGTAGTTTTATTTAGTATTAGTTTCTAAGAACGTTCAGTGTACCCCTCGTATTTATCCTTTTATTTAAACTGATACAAATTACTAGTAAAGACTGAAGAATTTTCCTAAAATAGGTGGTGGAGAGCAGAGACTGGAAAACAAAAGTAGGTGCACCACCCAACCAAAACGAAAGTGGTACGAGAAGAAAGATTGAAGGTAGCCAAAAATCCTTTGTGGTTGAAACAGCTGTGGATGGTCTCTTCCCTTCCCAACCTGTGACGAGCAGATTAAACTAGTTTCTCATACGAGTATAATCGACGAAACAATAAATGTTGTAAACGATAGGAAGTATTTACGCCAATGAAGGTGAAATATGGAAGAACAATAAAAAATAGTAGAAAGAAGGCGTTGATTCATTTCGAACACATTTGAAAGACCAAGTCATGTTTTCAAATCGATACATCAGCGCTAATATATACATCAAGTAAATTGGAAAACATGTTCGAAATTCTGAAGAAAATTGAAATAAAACATAAATATAGAAGAATATACGTATCGATTAGACCAGAGCTTGATGAGCAATGCTGAATTATGTTGAAAAAATACTAACGATTAAGATTAAAGAATATACAAAAATAATGGCGTACAACAGTAGAAGGCACAGAAATAATACGGACATCTTTCTAGAAGGCACCAAATTAAGCAAGTTCAAGACTTGATCTACATGGTCAAAAAGTTTAATTACGTCAGATGAAGAAAGTGTATGAAAAATTAAGAGAAGTATGTAAGCGAAGTGTACTTTTTATTATGCGCTTATAAAGTCTTGCATCTGGAGTGTGTTGTTATATGTTTGTGAAGCATGGGCGGTAGGAGGAAACTGAAAGCCATCAAGACGTGGAGCTACAAAGAAGCAATGCAAATAAGTTGGATAAGTCTTGAGAAGAGTAAATAAAAATTTACAGCAAATTAAAACAAGAAAAAAACTTTCTGATAGGTCGTGTTTAAGACTAAAAGGTTTACTAAATATTAGAATAGTAAGAAAAGTACCATGGAGAAATGAGAAAGCAAGGCCATGATTGCATACATAACATAACAAAAATCAAGATTCTAAGAGCAGCAATCACCATGAAATGAAAAGAAAAGGTGAAAACAGGGGACGATCGTTATCACTAAAGTAGAATTCACTGTAGTACATGCAATCAATATATTCTTCTTAAGATATAGGGTGCAGAAATTTGACAGTAAGTACTGCATATAACCTCAAAGTAATCGAAAGGGCTATCGGAAGATGCATTTTAACCATACACTTAAAGGACGAAACGTAGGTTAAGGTTGTCTAATGCAAGACAAAGGTTAAAGATGTTGAAATAGCAGCAGCGTGAAATGAAACTAGACGATTCACATTGCTGCAGCGTGAGAGAGATGACAGATGGACTGAAAGATTTATAAAATACAGACCAAGTACATATAGCAGAGAAAGAGGAAGGCGTACAACATAAATGATATGGAGGAGAACTGCAGAAACTCATGAAGAATCGAAATTTTTAAGGATGGCATACGTCCAATATAGAACAAAAAACCCTGATAATTATCATTAATATGATGGGTTAACGACGTAGCAATGTTCATTAGGGAAGGTTTATAATAGAATTATAAGCTTATTATTCCGTGCTAGCTTTTCGAGGGAATTGTTTACAATAAATAGTAAAAGCGATAACGTGTCTGGTGTTGGACGCCAAAGCAGGTATTACGAGTAGTAAACCATGACTATAACATTGTGACACTTCAATAGCGATGTTACGCCATTTGGAACACACACTCGACTTTGTGGAGACCAGATCAACCTGATAGCAGAGATTTGTTAATAACTCACTCCAGTTTACAAACGCCGGACCTCCATTTACTCGAAATTAGACTGTCTGTCCGTGGTAATTAGTCAATAGTATAAAATCGCTGTTTCCCAATGACTAGGGTAGCTTTACGTAGTTTCCAACAATGCATTTTATGGTCTAACCAGGAACTGTTTAAATACTATAGCAAAATATCGCGTGCTATTTAAAACAAGCACTCCATTTGATAAATTTTCATTAGCAAACATCACGAATTGTTTCATTATTAAGGATGGATCGTTCATCCCTTTAAATTTACTCAATTTTCGGCCAGTATGTAATGTACGTGCCAACACAGAATTGCTCTTCTATGTATTAGAAATTTATAACAACGTTTTCCTGGAACCCACTACAGCTAGTAATTTCACCATACTAAGCCGAGAACTGATGCAATTTTCCGGCGTCCTACGCTTGAATGCGTGTTCTAGTAACAATGCAATTTACCTGGACGAACAATATCAGCACACCTGTATGACCCGATGTTATTACTTGATATACTGTGATTAAATATAACGTTATATTTCTAAACAACAGCAAATTTATTGTAATTTTAAATTAGTCTTGGATTCGCTAATTCTTTCTGCATTAATAGTTCGTCTGAAGTTTTTCTTCGCAATTGGGCGTTTTGAAAGGAGTTATTATTGGAGATGAAACTTTGGTTTCAGTATAACGTTAAACTAAAAATGGGAAACTTACAGTAGACAACAACCGCTTCATCAAGAGCAAAAAAGGGATAAATGCTACAATTAGGGCATATTTTAGTATGGCTTTGCTAAGCTGGAGCAAACAGTGAACCAACAGTGCTATTTAAATATGCGGACACGATTGTATGAATCTGTATGAAAAGATCTTAAATTTGAACATATTTTTGGACGACGACGCTTCTGCTCATAATGCGATAGGTATTTGTAACTATTGCAATGACCCAATGCTTGAGATGCATATTTTATTTAGTATTAGGCCTATTATTTCTTTTCAAATCAATGTTACTTTTTAACTAAATATTACAATTGAGACTCTCAGGGGGGTTTGCCAATCTAGTTATCTATTAATTGAAGTTCAAATTTTATTGTGCTTTTCTGATTGCTGATTGACATTAACTGTCAGCTTGACTTCCCAAACAAATTAAACCAAGTATTGACAAATATCCTTTATACTGACATATCCATTAATCAATTCACTAAAGTAAGTACTGTATTATGTTTATTTCACTCTTTCTTTCATTGTTTGTTATTCAAAATGCTTTTATCTACGACCACCACTAAAAGTAGGCCTTTTAGCGCTAGCTTTTTTCACTAAAAGTGACGTTTTATAATTTAGCGTGTTTAAAGAAATCAGCTGTTTACTTTTAGCCCATGTGCTAAAAGTGAAGTGAGGTTATAAAACTACAATTTCGAACTGGAAGTGTGGTTGTAAAATTATTCCAGTTACTTCTTGCGTTAGAGTAAAAGTGTTTTTGAAATCATTAGAGCGTTATGTAATGAATACAGTCAGATGTGTAGTATTAATAATTACCTTTGATAACTGACTTTGACAGTATTGGTTTCACAAACATTCGCCCGCGTACCAAGGCCCTCTCTTTATTATGACATAAATTCTAACTGTCGTAGATGCAAACCTTTGTTAAATCGATATTTATGTATTAATAACAGTAAAATTAAGGTCGTAGATAAAATTTTGTATGCAACGCGTGCTAAAAGTCGTTTATGCACGAGACATGTTATGAAACTCAGCCGTCGGCTTCGTTTCATAATTTTCATGTCTCGTGCATAAACGTCGACTTTTAGCACTTGTTGCATAAATAGCTATTATATGAATAATTGAAACAAACCTGAACACTTCTCAAGCTTTCACTGGAAATATCCAAATACTACAGCTCCCAATGTCCACAGCTCCTGATGTTCACAGTCCGCAACGCCTACAGTTTATTCCTCCAATAGTCAAAGCTATGACGCTCTGCATCCTTCAAACCACATCCAACCTGTCAAAACCCCAACTGTCCGTAGAATCCGGTCCTGCTCCTTTCTTCAATGTCACCGTCTCGCCAATAGATTCCTGGTAAGTTTCAGTATTATAGATGATCCCAAACTAATCTTCATTCCTCAGCTAGTACTCTGTATCCAGCAACATCCATAGAAACTGTCCAAATCAAGCAGCTACTCCTAACAACTTCCTTCTAAATGATTGACTTCAGCAATGAATATCAATTATATCTTACATGCACCAATAAATCCAAATCTATTCAAATATTGTAGTCTTCTTGTTATTTGTATTTAATTAACTATATTGCACAATCTCTTCACCGATTGTATGGTTTTATTAATTCAATATTATATTTTAATTTATTTTCACCATGTAGATTTGTTAATAGCCCCATTATTTGTATTTCAGCAAACAATCATACAAATAAAGGCATAATTTCAAACTTTTTATTATCAAAATGAGTTTTTTCAAAAATCTGTATACATTTTTTTTGAGTTTGTTATTCTGACTATCTAAACAAATTTTTATATCTCTGGTAGCTACAATTATTCCTGCCCTCTTAAAAATATAAAATGTCCTAATTATTACATGCTACAATTCCTTATTATTAAAGCAAGCATACTTGTCAAATATAACCTTGGTTTACACTTTTATCATAGTTGAACTCACCCATCAAAATTAAATGAAATTGCGATCGTAACATCCCTAAGAAGTGTTCTCCAAGTACGAGGTCCACTTGAGAGCTCGATTTGAAACAGCAGGGGGGCTCCGAAAGGTCTACAGCATCGTGGTCCAGACATCATGCGAGGTCCAGAGACCGGTCGCAGCCTCAGGGTGGGTTCCAGAAGGAAATTACAAGCTTGGCGTCCCTTGGTTTTACGGTGGACGGACGTGGATTCGTGAAGCACGAAGCAAAATAGTTGCTAGTTGGCGTCACCTATGACGTAATACAGGTTAACCCAAACTACTTGATTCATTAATTACATTGCTATTTATTACCTGAGGTGGAAATATTGATTGTTGGTCGATTTGCTGTGACATTGCCCTGAATTTTGTGTCTTCGATCAGCTCTGTTTACCATTCATTTTAGAGATTAACTGTCACTCGTTAGAAAGTGGGCATTTGGTACGCAAAAGTAAGAGTCATACTGTGTGCAATAATCCAACCCTTTGAGGAGCTTTCAAATGCTAGCCGGAGCAGTAATTTTGAATTTAGTTGCCGATGAATGAAATATAAAAAAGACGCTACACCGTTTATCTTTGCAATTAATAATACAATTCAGAACATTTTTAATAAGCCCTGAGATTCAACACAATAATTCTTATTAAAACTACAACTACTTTGTATTTGTTTTGATTATCCCATTTATTTTAATTATTATAATATACAAATTATCGTCAGACAAATGGGGTATCACTACAATATAAGTCTTACATAATCATCTCAGGAATTAATATGTCATACCTTATGTAGTGCATCATTTGTCCGCATTATACGAAGCTTAATAAATTATAACGCTAAATAACAATTTTTAAATTAAAGGGTTCGTTTAAAATAATCCTACTCCGGTAATAGTTTGTGCATGGAAAATAACGTTATTGTTAAAAATAAATGATCTCCCATAGTTCAATATTGAATGATATATTGGCACGCGTTGCTGCTGATTATATAATATAATTGGGAATTTATGTGTAAATAGTGTTCAAATTTTAATAAACATGTCGAACATTGTGCATGAAGTCTGTTGTAATAATTGATATGTTAACAATTTAAATAAATATTGATGTTATTCAACCTTCTGCTGTATTAATGTCGTCACAGCTTCAGTACCCCAGGTATTTTTTTATTTTTAACAGCAATAGAACATAAAATTGAATCAAAGAGACAACGACATTTTATTGCAAAAATGAAGGTTAAGCAAGGTCAAACTTGACAGCTCTAAGTGCTACAAGCTACGCTCTACGGAACGTAATATTCTGCGAAAAGCTCTTGGCTTGTTTTTTTAGACACCCGTTATTCCTCCATTTAAAGAACGCCCAAAATTCCTTATTTCTGGAAGCTCATACAATGAATAAAATAAAACAAGTCATTGTATCACCACATCCAACGACTTCGACCGGTCTGTCTGTCTACCTGGCACTACAGTCTTTGCAGGATCCCGGCCTCCTTGACAATATTTCTCCATGCCCCTCTGTATTTAGTCTTCGCTCTCTAATTATTCACACCTGTCTGTTTTTAGATGTTTTTCAGCCTCTTCCTGCCATCTCTTCCTAGGTCTTCCCCTAGCTCTTCTGCCTTTCGGTTTACCCTTGTACATCTTTCTAGCACTTCTGCCCCCTCCATTCCTTCTAGGTTGTCTATCTACCTTAGGCGTCTTGATTTAGTGTCATTTACTATAGACTTGTCTTCGTAGACGTCTTTTAATTCCTTATGTGTCCTTGTCTTCCAGATTCCTCCATCATTTACTGCACCAGAAAAAAGTTCTGAAGATTTTCCACTCTCGTACTAAAAGCAGTTTGGCCTCCTTCTTGGTTTTGCACCATGTCTATGCACCGTATACTACTACTGGTTTAATGACTATCTTATATATTTGTAGTTTTTTTAGAGCAGTTATAATTTGAACAAACATTGGAGAGCAAAATAAGTATTCGAGATGCAATTCATTTCCAGATGTAATTCGTGCTTTCACCTCTGTAATTATTTATTTGTTTTCTGTTACTATGGACTCTTGGTATTTAAATTTAGGTCCCTTTTCATATTCTTGACTTTCGTTAATTTTTAGATTTGTTTCGTTTCTCCTTCCCCTTCTATTGTAGTCATATATTTAGTTTTATCTTTATTAACGATTATTGTCACCTTTTTTTTATTTATTTTCCAATTGTTGGTATTTATCTAGCTACTGTTTTTGCATTGCCATTCTTACCAATTTTACAATTTTTCTTGGTACCCATAACTTGGTAGAGCTTTTTTCCCTGTTCACGCTATTCACGCTATCATACGCATATTTGTAATCAATGAATAGTTGATAAACACCAATACCATATTCTCGGCATTTCTCCATTTTGTTTCGTAGGTAGAAGATGTAATCAGTGGTTGACTGGCTCGGCCTAAATCCGCATTAGTAGCCGTCCACTATATCCTCGACGTATGGTCTTAATTATCTAGCAATGATATTTCCTCGTACCTTTATACATTCAGTAGCCATAGACCTGGGTAATTTTAACAATTTAATTTATCTTCTTCTTTTTTTAGAGGCCATATAATAGGTCAGTTCTACTCATTGGGTATATCGATTCCTGTATCCAAACCTCACTTACTAGCTTCGCCGTTCTTAAGGAGTTTCCCACCGATTTCATCTTCCCCGGAGCTTTTCCGTTGTTCAGGCTTCTAATTGCATCAGAACCGTCTGCACTAGGTGGATCCACTTTTAAATCATCGACTTCATTTTGTTCAATTGTTTCTTCACCATTTCCATCATCATTGTCTTCAAAACACTCCCCCCAGCGTTGTAATATGTCATCTTCGTCATCAATCAAATTTCCGTTCGCTGCCTTACACAAAATTGTTCAAGGTTGGTATCCATTTTTCTCCTCTCTTATTTTTGTATACGCCACGGCTATCTTTTCTTCGCGCTAACTACTCAATTTCTTCGATATTTTTTTCTTGTCTACTTCCCCTTTTTCCTCTTATGCTCTTACTTGCTCTTCATTGCTTCTTGTTTTTTGCTGTAATATTTTCATTCTAGCTTCGTTTCTCACTTTCACTAGTTTTATGCATTGATCATCAAACCCATATTTTCGTTTACCTTTCTTTTTCTGTCCAATTGCTTCTTCCGCAGTAGTTCAGATTATTTCTTTACAATTGTGCTATTTGTTTTCTATTGTTTCATTCTTGTGGTTCTGTTCAATCTTAGCTATAACCACTTGTTTGTATTGCTGAACCATTACCTCTTGCTGTAATTTCTTAATGTCAAACTTTTGTTGTACTCCTTTGTTTTCTTGTAATCTGTACATTTGCTGCTCCCCGGATACTTTTTACATCCACCACATCGGACCTTTGTCTTTTATCAATTAAGACACGATTTATTTGGTTTCTTCTCTGCCCATCAGGAGAAAACCAAGTTTCCGTATGCAAACTCTTGTGTTCAAACCAAGCAACTTACTACTGATGGTCATGCTTTTGCTGTTGACAAAATCTATAGTTCGTATGTCATTTCCATTACTGCTTTCGCGCAAGCTGTGTATTCCAATTGTTGGTTTGAATGCTGCCTCCCGACCACTTTTGGCATTTAGATCGCCAAGCATCTTCTTAACATCATGTTTCGGTAAGCAATCGCATTCGGCTTCTAGACATCTTTTAGGGTATCATCAGCTTCCTCCGTAGGAGCATGTACACAAAAGAGCAAAATGTTGAAAAGAGGAGATTTTAACCGGAGCATATCCTTTCATTGATCGGTTGGAAATTTAGTATAGCAGTTTTTAGGTTCCTTTTAATAGTAAATCCTGTGAAAAAGGGATTCATGTCATCACTAGCGCTGTTGAAAATTGTAAATAGTCCCTGATCCATTATTACTTTTCTTTTATCTAACGTCTTAGATTTCCAGAAACTCTAGATTGTATTTCTTCATTTGTTCCAATGAGCCTTTGGTAACTCCAGCTTAGGACATTCGATGTCCCTATCCTTAAATCTTTCTTTCGCTTCTCTACTCTGTTTTCAGATCCTCACATTGTTCGTCGTCTTGAAATCCGTGTGATTCCGAAAATCATCTTTCGGTTTCGTGGTATGCTCTTTTTTATGAGCAATGGGGGTGAGAACTCGGGCACCCCGGCCGGGAGTCGAACTCTTCCGAGCAACCGAGCTTCTACTGTGACCTCGACTGCGAGCGGCGGGACCCTTGCGTCATATTAGAAGGAAAATGTAATTACTATATTTTAGCTAAATAACTTAGAACAGCTTTGCATTTTGGGTTATATTGTTACAATGGTCTGGATTTTTTATACTTCTCTCACCTAGTTTTTTACCTTTCCCCGTTTTCCATGTACGATTCAAATATAAACCAAAACCGAACCGCTCAGAAAAATCGTAAAATAATTTTAAAACGTTTTTAGTTAGTTAATAGAACCGTAGGTTTGGTTATCTTAAATGCCTTATTGCCCAACTCCACAGTTAGGAATGAAGGACAAAACATTTTACAAAATAAGCCATGCGTTTAACAATAAGTCTTAGTAGTAGTCGATCAAATATTGTCCATCGATGGGTCGGTTATAAACTATTCGAAATGCATGTTCTTGCAATAATGAACCTCGCGTTTAGCAGAAACTCTGCAAATAATGCTGTTTACAGCAATAATGGAAGCTCCAGGAAATTTCAGCAATATAGAGCTTGGCATTTCCTACTGCAGTAATTAGGAAACCGCTCTCTAGACACCAATGCAAAGCTGTTCATTCTTGTTGTTGTACGTTATACAGGCATGAGTACAGGTAGCTGCCTCATTACGAATTCCCGACATTTTGAATTTAAGAAAAAGTTATTTCAAACGTTCCGCCAATTTCCGGTACGCAGTTAGTTGCCACGCTGACGCTGTTAAGAGTGGTTGCGTCTGTGAGCAATGAGTTCTCATTTTACGAAAGAGGGATAGGAAGGACTAATTAATGAAGGCCACTGGTATACTTAAAAAAGCTATAGCAGATCGTTGTAGCAAGATGAAGTAGTTACTTGCATTCCTCGTGCATAGCCGTGGGTTTTTAAGTTAATTAAGCACACGAATGTGGGAAACGAGTAACGTAATGCGATTCCCGGATTTAAAACGCCGCAGATTGAAGCTTTTAATGCGATCGCGTTTTCGATTAACTAATAACGAAGCAGCATTTTACTTGCACTTGCGAAGCATTTGTGCGATACTTTCCCCAGCTAAACTGCGAGTATAGTTTCATGGGCTCCTAGCAGGACAAGATAACCGTGTGTGGTACGGCGTGCGGAAATCCTGTGAAATGAATCGTTTGTAGATAGCGCCTCCGAACTCTGCTCTAGTATTATGGTCATTAAGCTTCCAGTAAATCATATCAAGAACGCGTTTCCTGATGAACAAAACTGACTGTGTCCACTATCGCTTTGTCTGCCGTATTACACACATTGTTGGGCGGCGCCCTTAAAAAAACGATGAACACGCCTGTAACTCAAGGTGCCGAAAAAATGTAATTTTGTTCGCCTAATGTCGTTAAGCAGGTTCACGTTTAAAGCCTAAGGGGAATTTTAGGATCTTTATTAGAGGGGCGCTCTTAAAAGAAACTGCTCGATTTCGCTGCAGTTTTATAACAGGTCTTAAAGCATTAGAGCGGCTATAAGTTTCGAGTCAAAAAGATTTCCTTAAAGTAACTTACTGGTCCATAAACAATGGAAAGCACGTCGGTGCAATTACTTCTACTAATACGACGACATCTCATTTATACAACCTTTATCTTCCATAATAAAGTTCAATTTCTAGTTGCCATAAAAAGTCCTGCCGGAATGGCTGAAACTCACTCTATCAAGATGAAATAACGGAGGTCGACACCACACAATTTTTCTAAAAGAAATCTTATTTTTCGATATAGCGGAGTTATGGCTTTCATATCAATTTACTTGGTGGTTTTTGTCTGCCACAGACGCATTATGTGCCCTCCGAGGCTGCTATTATACCTGTATCACGAATAAGCCGAATAACTACCACCTATACTGCGCGGAAGAAATACCGTTTCACGTTTTACCCAAACAACCGCTAATCTACGTGCAAAGTTACAATAACGACCATTTACGGATTTTTTAGAAAACCGTACCGTATTTTCTGTATGTACAAGAACAAGAGACTGAACGCATATTATGGCAATGCAAGTGCGCATTTGTTATAAGTTGCAAATTAGAACGCTTTGCGCAGTTTTTAAACCTACACTTTGTTCAATTAAATCAGTGATACGCCTATGTGGGATAAAAAGATCTGAAACTCTCCGAAAGGTTGTATCGATACATTCTGAACAGAACAGACTGAGACTGATAAATTGTCTGTTTGGAGGACAGTGCAAAATCAACGTCCACCGCTTGCGAAGCTAGCATTCGTCAATGTTCATTATATTACTCTGGAATAAATGGAAATTACGGACTTTAGAAGTAGAATGTGAGCTCAATTGAAGGTTTAAATTCCTTTTGAAACTTAAGTTACTCGTATTTCAATGGCAGGTGGTAGTGAAAAGGCCCAACATGGCGAGAAGCTAGGTTGAATTATAAAATCGCTCGTTCGGACTTTTTAGAGAAAGAATTTGATCTCGGTTTAACCCCGATTGGGACTGCGTCGTTTTGTTGAACGATAAGGCAACAAGAGCTGGGTAATTTTACCGAAGTAACAAAGTTTCCCCCACTAAGATCCAGAAATTTCCACGGTATAAGAACACCTAATACTGAAAATGTTGGAAAGATATAAACTAATTTATGTTTCAAACATATAAAGATACATAATTGTCGAAGCAGCCACAGAGTAAACGCTTACGCGACTGCCGATGAAGTGAGAGCGGTTTAACTTTACGACGTTTATAGGATACCGTCCATCGGAATTTGATACCTGCTAAGTTTCCCAGACAATGAGCAAGGATTACGATGCCCATGAGCTGTGTCACTGCCCTTTTGCTACAGTTGATCTCTGTTTAACCGCGATTGTGACTGCGTTGCTTTGTTGGACGATAATGCAACAAGAGCTGAGTAATTTTAACCGAAGTAACAAACCTTTCCCTACTAATATGCATAAATTTCCAGGGTATAAGAACACCTAATATTGAAGATATTGGAAAGATATAAACTAATTTCTATTTCAAACATATAAAGATACAAAATTGTCAAAATAATCACAGAGTAAATGCTTACTGCCGATGAAGTTCAACTTTATGACGTTTATACGATGCCGTCTACCGGATTTTGATACCTGCTCGGTTTCCCAGACAATGAGCGAGGATTACGATGCCCATGAGCTGTTTCGCTGCCCTTTTGCTACAGCATTTAAGCATTATGCTTTGTTTAAATTTTCAGCCTGATTTCTATTGGTTCTTGATGTTGGATATATCGAGGTCTCTCCTTATACTTTTTATTAATACAAAATATAGCAACAGTCATTGTACCGACCTGGGGTAGTGCCAGTATCGGTGGCTTCCTATAGCAACGCTGGTTGTAGGAGATCACTGATCTGCAGCCTGGGAGACCAAAAATTTTGGCTTGGAAACGATTTCCTGATGTAAGGGTTGATCGTTATTCCGGTCGCCAGCCTCAGCGACCAAAAGGAAAAATATAGCTTGAACAGCATACCCTTTTGTCGATCATACTGAGTTATTTTATAAAACCTGTTACTTACAAACAAATAAAGTCTAGATAATATGTTAAAAATACTGAACGATGAACATGTTTGTAACCTAGAAACAGTGGTGAGGTTTTAAACTTTAAATATCCATAATTGGCTATTCCACTACAACGCTGCAGTTTGTGTCACTTGTCTAGGAAGTAATATACACTTGATCTGTATATAAAAGATATCGAAAAATAAGCACACTCATATTTTTAAATAGGCACATAAACAATTTTATGTGTATTGTCTGCATTACCAATTTTTTATACTGTTGCTCTCTTTATAACTGTGTTTCCATGTACTTCGAGATCGCCTCAGGGTTTTCTAACTTATGGGGTTTCGTCTCTATACGTATTAAGTACATTATATTTAACTAACATATTTAGATACAATAGAGAAACATTGTTTTCTTTTCTAAGTGTCGTCTGTATGTAGCTGATGGTTAAATTTGAATGGTGTTCTCCTCTTTATATTATAACTACTATAATCTAAAACAATTGTTTTGCAATTTATTTTACGCAAGCTACAAGAAACGCCGTGCTCAAATTAGTACATAATATGGGGTCATGTTGTTTCTCCAACTTTTCATTACGATTGCCTACAATGACCTTTTGAGTGATGCTTTGAGGAACACATACGGATGGGCTGTTTCTTGAAAAATGGGTCTTTCAAAGATTCGTAAATAATAAACTTTTGTCATAAATTCGCGCAAGTCCAGTGTTTTTTTTTAATTTTTAATTTTTATTTTTTATTTATTTTGTACCCAGCCAACAGCCGTTAGGCCAATTGTAGGCGTCGCTGTACATTTATGGGGACTTCCAACCCCACTAACGACTGTCATGATGTTATTATGACATCCGAGACCAACTATTTCCGTGGCAGCCGTACCACGAGGCGCCGAGCGAAGCAGCCGTGAAACTCCCATCCAAGTTCTGACCAGAAAGAGCGTTGCTTAACTCTATTGATCGAACGTGGACGCTTGTTCAAGCTACACCACCCGGGACAGACATTAACCATAGCCGAATTTATCATGTGGGTGCAAAGAATCCACTACCACGTCTTGCGCTGAATACTGATTATACAGAGCGTCCATTTAGTGCGCCGGTCTCCGATTACGCATTTACCTTTTTTTTTCGATGAAAGGTTTGCGTTGCTAATGAAGTTGAAGGGGGCACACTATACAATTATTTGGACATACTTATACAAAGAGGTTTGGCTAAAAAAAAATTATTTTTGAAATGGAACACTCTGTATTTCTTTACGGTTATTCAAGCCCCTATAGGCTATCTGTTCAACTCTTAACTTTTGCTTTAATTTTCATGCAGCGGTTCCAACTTAAACGTTTTTAGGATTTTTGTCAATATTAAGCTTTCATTTACCATCATATTTTCTCCACTTTTAAATATTTTTTTCCTTCATATTTTGGGGGTCCTCATCTACGATATTTTATTACAGGAATAAATAGAGCCTTTATTTTGACCCCAGTGTGTTGTACTCTGATCTAAAGAGTATTTGAAAAATTAAGCTTGTAATAAAGTATCACGGTGAATGTGTACTAACTGGCGCATGGCTTATAATAATGCTGGTAAAAAACCGATTTGACGGTTAACCGTAAACCATAAATCTAACACCGGTAAACCGGTTATCTGATCTTAAACCGGTTAACGAACCGGATTGTAAACCTGTTTAAGAACCGGTTTATACACCTGTTTAAGAGGCGGTTTGTAAACCGGTTGACGAAGCGGTTTGAAAACCTGTTTAAGAACCGGTGTGTAAACCAGTTGAAGAACCGGTGTATACATCTGTTTAAGAGGCGGTTTGTAAACCGGTTAACGAACCGGATTGTAAACCTGTTTAAGAACCGGTGTGTAAACCAGTTGAAGAACCGGTTTATATACCTGTTTAAGAGGCGGTTTGTAAACCGGTTATCGAAGCGGTTTGAAAACCTGTTTATAAACAGGTTTTAAACCGGTTTACAAATTGTTTTAAAAACCGATTTTTTAATTAATTTAAAAGTTTGTTTCTAATAATAAAAGTGCGAATGTATAGCTTCCACATTTTATGAGTATAACCAAGTTACGTTTGCTAGAACAGTTTATAAATCGATTTGAATCCGGTATATAAACAGGTTTTTAAATTGGATCAGAAAGCGATTTAGAAACCGGTTGTTAAACAGGTTTACAAAACTGTTTATTTACGGTTTATATTCAGGTTTTCGATTAACCGGTTTTCAATTTATGAAAAAATTGAGAAAATAAAGACTGAAGATATTGAAATTTGAACCGGTATTTTGAACAACCTGTATTAAAATATCCCGTTTTTATGAAACATTATTTTTAAACAGTATTTTTAATCAGTATTTAAACAGTATTTTTGTATCCTAAATGACAACCGCCTCAATTTTCAGGGAAAAAATATTCAAACGTGGGGAAAATGTGACGTATTAAATGAAAGCTGGCTGTTGACAAAAATACGAAAAACATTCATAAGTTGAAAACGATAAAAGCAATTTAAAAAAAGTTATAATTGAACGTACAACTTGCATAGGCTTAAATAGCCATAAAGATATATATTTAAAAAACTAATACTTTCGGAAGCCAAACTTTTTTGGGACACCCTGTATATGTCAAAATAATTTTAAAATGTGGACCTTCCAATCCCATTAGGGAAACCTTAATCAAACTTTTAATCGGAAAATAACTGAAAGCGTAATCAAAGACCAGCGCACTAAATGGACACGCTGTATGTGTATTTACTGACTGTTCAAACAAGTCGAATCCTCTTCAAAGTGTTGTAATTGTGGTAGAGAGTTGACTACGTAGACTAGTCTTCCACCTTGGACAGTAGTTCTACACTATCATAATTTATCGTCATAGTGACAATATTGTTGTCATTCCACCTGACAAACGATAAAGAATGTGTTTTATTAGAAATATACTCGTAGTAACGCCGATCCAGTTTTTTAACTTTTTCATAAAGTGCTCACGGATTCATGGCTAGTAAAATAATTGCCCAAATAAATAATGTGATTCTAAAGGTTGAATAACAACTTCCAAAAGTTGAAATTCAACTCTCAAATGTAATTATAGTGAAGCTTGATCAGGGATTGTCCTTTCGGCTTCTTGCACTCACTCGAGCTACAAATTATCCAGTCTTTGTATTCTTATTTTGCTGAATAGTGGCCATAATACTTCACCTTGATTTCATCTATCGACAGAATTTTCAGTAATGGTCTAAACATTTAATCGTTTTTCTCTAAACTTGAATTGTCACTCAAGTGCTAATATTATTTTGATATCTCGTTAAAATGATTTCTTGGCATAATCTTTGATGCAATAGGTATAACATCTTCATCTAAACTTCAAAATATGCGTTTTCTGAGAAGCATGCGATATCAACTTAAAAATAATATTGAGACATATCTTCTTGTGTCTGATCAAATATATTAGTGATGGGCATAACCGGACAATTTTCATAACCGAATTATTTGAATTCGAATGATATTAATAACCGAATGATTATTTGAATAATCATTCGAATAAATTTTGGCTCTCGATTCGTTTCGATTTCGCCGGTTTGCCGGTTAGGCGGTTCAGCGTCATCTGCATTCTGCATCGGCATCGTAACTTGCAGATAGCAGAGGAACTCAGTTAATCGTTAACTATAATAATTGTATAAATGATTTTTATTTGATTTCTAAGGAGTTTAAACCATTGAGAATAGCTATATCAATACTAATCATAAAGAAATTATAAATATGCGAATACAAAGTATATATTGAATCTATTCTTAGTTCCTAAAATTATCTAGTAGCCACCCTTTCCTTTTCGCTTGCACATCCTACCGGTATATTTTAGAATCCATAATTTATTTACGTTCAGCCTTCCGCGGTTCTAAGGACGCATACTTAAAATTTTAACATCGAAAACCACTTCTTGTCCCACGTTCATATCATATGACGACGGATGGGCATCGACTGCTCCGTTATTAAAAATTAAATATAAATCTGTTACAATATTGGAAAATCTTATTTAGCTTTCTGTTTATCCCTATTAAGCATAATCAACGGCGTTTCGAAGCTAAAATTTAGG
This sequence comes from Agriotes lineatus, assembly GCA_940337035.1. Lineage (NCBI taxonomy): Eukaryota > Metazoa > Arthropoda > Insecta > Coleoptera > Elateridae > Agriotes > Agriotes lineatus. The sequence continues at coordinate 50,893,920 of OW679202.1, read as the reverse complement.
CCGTTATACATTAATACCAACACAGCTTCGGCAAATCTCATACTCAGCAGAGCGTTGTCTTTAATAGGAACGGCCCCATAAATTTAACTCGTCGACTGGGAGTCTGAAATGTCTTAATAACATCAACAAGCAGCCGCGAGCCTCACTTGGGTCAATCTAAGTACATACGTCGAAAAGGTCTTGCCAACTTGCCATATCTCAGCGACCACAAATGCGCAGTGAAGCAAGGGAGAAAACTGTAGAGCGAGACGCTCAAATGGTGTTTTCAGTTTAATCTGCCTTGCTTATGGTTATGAGTTAGGAATGACTTATTATTTACAGAATTTCGATCACTCGCAGGTCGCTGAGATACGGCACGTAGTACGTATCAAGATGAGGTTATTTTTCATTCGAATGCTTGGAACAAAAACCGAGTTACACAGGTTATTTCAATACCGGATAACCGGTTATTTTTCATTCGAATAAGCCCATCACTAAAATATATATTGCACTATTGTATCATCAAATATTTTTTAAAAAGTTTCTAATGGATTGAAACTTCTTATTTTTGGTTTCATATGATGCAAGCCATTGATATAACCATCAATGTATTTCAATTCCATCGTTTGTGCACTGAGGTGAAAATATTTGCTTTTTCTTCTGTGCTGCAACTTTTTTCGCGTTACATAATGATTAGAATCATAAGCTACATCAGTACCACCACTAGAAGGATAACCGTAACTTTCCCTGATACGTACTTGGGTAAATGTGTCTTCTCTAGACTTGTCATCATCGATATCTGTTTGCGAATCAACTGCAGGCGGAGTAATTATTATATCATAGAGTCTACATGCACGTCATTTATAGATACGCCTACCCTGGTATAACCTTTCCGTTAAAATTACCAACGCTCATAACTTCAACTGACGTAGAATTTATCATATGGTAAAGCAGATAAACACAAACTATAATTGTTAACAGAAATATTATTTCTACTGTACTTTACAAGAAATCGCTTTAGATCTCCTCACGATATCACGATAAAGAAACTTTGGAAAAATATTTGATACAACCAAGTAAATGGTCTTACAGCAAATGTTTGAAAGAATGAGTTTCCCGGGAAACAGTATAACTAACTCTCTTACTGTACGTTTTTCCTTTATTTTATCATTCCTCCTTTCATGTATGTTTATTTAAAAACGCCCGTATAACGTTTATGTAATTTTTAACTCTTGGTATACATGTTTGCTTATCTCAAAACTGGAGGAGCTGTCAAATTTACCATTGTGGTGGTTTAAATATTGTTTACTTTTTATTTTTGTCATTCCTCTTTTGGAGTTTCTAATTTGTAGACTAGTTCAGGTAGTGCAAAACGGTCGCTTTGATGTCGTCATAACATATTTGTTTGAGAGGTGTTCATATACGGGATAATTCTAAACTAATTCAGTCATTCGTCGAAATCAGTCATGCCCTTAAACGGCCATCTAGTTGGAGCTGTAAATCGATTGGTACTAATACTCATTAACGAATTTGATCAGACTGAACTGATAGAAGCGTTCATAAATGGAACTGACAGCGTGATGCTATGGAATGTATGCAGTTTATGGCAAAAACGTACAAGTTAATCTACCATATAATAATTCTACAGAAATAAGGCAAATTGGACTGGAAAACCACAAAAATGATCCTCCTAATCGCTTAACCTAAAAGTTCTATATTGCAGTGATACATTAGTTGTTCAAAGTGGAATGTTGTAATTTAAGAACGGCATGAGTAGATATGCCTTATTTTATTTTCGTATAACAGTTTAGAATCATTTAAATTACTGATCATAGTTTAGATTGCTGTATAAGCTTAAACCAAGCGCAGATTATTTTTTGTAGGGGTTATTTCCATTGCAGCTTATTTATCAGTAACCCGCCTTGCGTATTGTGTAAAATTGCCTGTAATGTAACATTTTCGGTAATATAAACACCTGCGTCATTCACGATTGTAAAAGAATCTTTTGTCAATATGTCAGTGGATAAGTTGGCATCTGATTGACAGGCGGCTAGATTGCCTTTTTATCTTCTAAACTCATACGATAAAGCTGACATCACGGGTATTAGAAGAAATTGCACAATGGCATTGTTACTGGTAAGCATTCCGCGTTTTTAAACCTGTTAGCGACTCGAACTAGCTGAAAATCTATCTGCGAGATCGGTTTATGCATATAAAATATTCATTACGCCTGTAACTATCAGCGCGACATTCCGATTTGTCATCCTGTTACTAATACAATAAACGACACACTCAACCAAACGCAGCTCTTGAACTTCGATTTACAAATCCGAAGCGATTAACTGGGGCTCAAATATAGCGGACACTTAAAAATCAATTGCAGAAACGCACAGTACACTTGTTTGGGATTTTTCCCGTTTTGCTCCTCCACCCTCGTAAAGCTACACTAATGGTGCGATGGTATCGACAGGTCTGTGTTACTACGAGTACGTACTTTTATTTTCCCGTCCCAAAATTGTTAAAACGAACAAGTAACATTTTTTGTAGATCTGAAGTGGAGGAAGAGATATGTGATGAACAAACGGTGACAATTTGGGATTTGAGGAACTCTAACTAGAAACTCTAACAAGGAGGAAATGAAATCTTTCGAGCTGGTTTACAGGATTGTGTGAACAAATTTTAAAGCGTAACTTGATTTAAAGTTGGGGCCGATAGGGTTTTATTTTTATCCGTTTTAGTAAACTGAGCATATATTACTGTTTCAGTCTGCAGTAAACCTTGTAAATTAAAAAAACTTAGTTCAATAGAATATATTATCCATTTTCCAAATCAATTAGCGAGTTAGATCGCTTAAAATATCTCATACTATAAATCTAAACTAAACCTTAAGTAAAGATATAAAAGACTTAATTTTGAATGTCCAAAGCATTGCTGTATTTACGATTAAATAAAATTAAAAGTGCAGTGGCACACAAGTAAAATTAGTTTTCTAGTTGCATGAACAAATAAGTATGACATCTTTCAACAAAAGTTCAGCCCATAAATGTATCCACCAAGGAAGTTAATAGGTTACCTGCTACCGATTAAAATAAGTGCATTGTTGACCCCTCCGTTGTCACTTAAAATTTGAACAAGACATCCTTACATTTAAAATTATTTTCCATTTTTATACTTTCGCTAGCTCAGTGTATACACGAAACCACATTAATTTCGTGGTTAGCAGTTTATAAAAGCTCACTATCATCCAAAAGAGGAATCTGGTTCGCTCTGCACTATTGGCGTACTGAAAATGACTTCAAACAATGCACAAGAAAAGCTAATTTGTCAATTTATTGATTGCAAAACACAAATAAAAGCATACATCACACACAACATTATTAAAATAGCGCCGAAGTAACTGTCCTTAAAAACGCAAAAGTCAAAATCATATAAAGACGGTTCTGGCTGCAAATCGGCACAATTCGCGTACGTAAACGCATGTTTTGCTTGCAAAAGCTTCTAGCAGTTGAACGCACCTTTATCACGTTGACCCGCAAAAATTTTACGTGTAATTGGCTGCTACGTACCGTTGAATTCAGTACCTCTTGGATTGCGTCACTGACCCTGAACGATACAACGCGTAATACCGACAATCGCCAGTGGCGGGTAGGTCCATAAATGGACGCTTCAAATATGAATATGGCACAAAATTGTGTACTCACGTGTACCCACGTAAATGCTTGTTCGCTGCACCTTTTACTTGAATGCAGTAAATATTGGCTTCAAGGACCGTTTACGCTGCTTCAAATACTTTGCCGTAGGCAAACGCCATGTACATTTTGGAGTCGCAAACATGTGCAGCCCGCAACTGAGGCTGCTTGCGACTGTCTTCTTCTTTATCAGATCTTCATGAGGCGAAACTCCTCTCTTGATGCACCCGTGAATTTAATTTCACAATACACTAATAAAACATAAGATTATAGAACTTGGCGTTAAATGTGAAAACAAACATTACAGAAGAGGGATGGCCGAGGCCCGGTTTGGATGGAACAAAAACAGATTTCAGTAGTATAATATATCATATGCAACTTCCAAACGTACCACTAATTATGTGTATTGATTGATAAATTTATTTAAATAGTCTGAAATCCATATTTTAAAAATGACACCAGCTGGGTAATTTTTCCAAACAGTATTAAAAATGTTCAACATTTGTATAAAATTCCTCTACACTAATGTTCCCAATTTCTGACTAAGTTGCAAATGTGATTCTACAAACAAATATAAATTACCATTAGTGGTCGTGAATAACAATAATGTTATAAGTGGCATAATACAATTTAAAAACAAAACCGTTAGATGGCTGCAAGAAATTGAAAATATCTATATTATATATCATTTAAAATGATATTCTGGTTTCGAACAAAAACATATTTCTAACTAGTAGGTACAACTTTTAGGTTGGTCGGGAGTGTTTGACAAATATTTTGAATTTGTTTTTATTTTGCTTTAATTAAGGAAGTCCAAGAATTAAACTCTTCGAATTGAATTGAATTTCGTGTGGAAATATAATTTGTGTTGTTACTCAGTTCTTTCCCAAACTGGAAAAATAAATCATTTGCATTAGTAATGTTTACTCACAGTGTGTATGTATTTCTAAACATATTCTACATTTACGTTAGTATCGGCCTGTTAATTACTCCAACTGGAATGGACACCCGAAAACTATTTTTGCAGAAACAATTCCATGCGACGCAATAGCGAAGCTACCACAAGAAATATTTTAAGTGGAAATTCCAACTTTTGGATTCTGACCTTAAAAGTCTCCAGCTTGAGCCTAATAGTTAGAATACCGAGTTGAAATGCGGAGATTTATACAGCTAGATGCGACCTTCCAGCTTTTTTGTATTTAACTGCTGAAACAAAAATAACTGCTTTTGCTAAAGCATTTCCCCCACATATTATTCAGGTATGGAACCAAATTTTATGACCTTAATATTTTAATTTGAAGAACACGCAAAGGAATATTATTTTTAAGCCTTTCCAGAGTTTTCTAAGTTTCATTAATTTCCAAAATATACGTTTTTAAATTACACAAACCAATTACGGCGGCAAATAATTCTCCTGATTTCAAAATAAAACATAAAATTTAGGTCAAGATATAAAAGGGAATTATGCATGTTTTTGACTACTTACAATTTAATGGTAAATTTCAGTTTCCCATTTTTAAAAGCCAAGGTAAACTTGGAACACCATCCCTCTTTTTTGACAAAAGCATACAACGTGGTACCCCTTAAAGCACTTAAGGAAGCGATAGAAAACATTCAGCCAAACTTCTAGTCAAAGCCATGCACATCTTATCTGATGAGGAAAGGGCTATGGTTAAAGTGGAAGTTAGGAATGGGCGCGTGACGTGAAAGCAGTCGGGTCACGGTGGGTTTCGTCGTGGACGTGAGTAATATTCGAAAATCGGGCCGTGAATAACAAATTTCCAAGGCGTGATTCAGGTTTCACGTTAAATGTTTAGTAAAGAATAAAATACTACCGAGCGCCCCGCTCCCCCGCTACCGTTGCATGTGGAAGATATAGAGCTGAACGTCATTGTACTTCTGTATGGTAGGCTGCAGCGACGGAGCTTCGCACCTGTGTTGTGTTGTGAATGTTGTGTCTAGAGTCAATCGCCGTGTCTGTGTCTATAGTCGGCCAAGTAGAACTTACTTTTAGTTCCTCGGACGTAAAAGTATTTTTAAATCTGGGAACTAAAAGTGTTTCCTAGCAGCATATACCTTCTTGTACTCGTATCAGTAAGATGAATGTCAATTCCAATAGTAGCTTTTGGTATTAAAAGTAATATATTTGACGACAGTTGCAAGAAGTGTTTTTGCGAGAAATCGGCGTTTATCCTTTGTTGTAAGCTATTGTAGTCAATTTTCATTTATTTATTTTTGTGTCTACTGTTCTGAGCGTGAAACGTGCGTGACATGAGTGAATACTCACTCACGCGCCCATCTCTAGTGGAAGTGGATTTGATACAACTTTTTAAAATAACAGAAAGCCTGGAACAAGGATAATACTGTGAAGGTATAGATTGGAGAATAAGGACTAAATGGTTGGGTGTAATTGCAAATGCTGCAGCGGACTAACGGCGATTTTTGACAATAGAATTATGTTGTAATGAAGTTTATTATTTTATTTATTTTCCCTTACTGTGTACGTGGTCATAGAAAACATATTGTTTACAATCCTAATTTGTAAAATTCTGATTCCTGTTCATATCTTTAAACCATTTTTATTGGATTTCTATTAAACTACATAATGCATACTTGAAAAGTCAAACAATGGAACTAAATAGATGAAGGCTGGGCATTTACGACCCATTGTTTTCCCCAGCCGGATAATTTCGAGTATTTGGCAGTTACATTATCTAAATTGACGATGCTGGGTTGCCTCAGGACGAATAGTTTTCCAATAGAAAATTACGGGAAGAATATCAAATTTACTTAAAGTTTCTGAAGCTTGTAATGGATCACCATGCCCAATATTATTTTGTTTATTAATTGATTACAATTTTCTTTCGTTAAATAAACGTTTTATCTCGGTGATTTCGATTTCCTATGAGCATTTGCATGTTTTAGACGTTGTTTTAGACGCAAGAATGAACTTACTACGAAGCACTTAATTAAAGCTATTGACCAAGGCAGTGGTGCGTGGAAATTTTTAAATTTTGATATTTTACAGTAAATTAGCTTCATTAACTCGGGAAATTTCATTCTACCCCGGTGCGGTGCCAGAAATTACAGGCAGAGATATTTTAGAATCTCCGCTATAAATAGCAAACTTATAGATCCATAAAGCGCCCTCATAAACCCTAATATCCACTGGGCGTGGCGTCGCGTCGTCCTCAAAATCATAAACTTCAAATTGGGGATATATGGTTTCTAAACTTACAGAAAACCAGTGTAAACCTATGTATTTATTTCGTTAATAAACATGCAATCGTATATCACTCGGCAGAAATGTCAGCCATAAAACGTGTCATCTGCATATACTATCTGATTTACTCCCTCGTCCTCAAATAGGCTAAGACATAGCAGCCTCCAATAATATGGCTGGAAAATAGTTTATTGCCGTGTTTTTAACACTGTAAATCAAGTGGACAGTTACTTGACAAAACAAAAAATAAAAATGTTAATTACTGTTTGTTTAAAATAATTTTAAGGAATGGCATCCCTTTGGGTGGTCGTCGGCGTGCAGCAAATTGAAAGTAATTCAATAGTACATATTATACTCGTAATGCTGACATTATTTTCTTTAGCATACTATTTCCACATTATATTTAAATGCAAATGCAATAGTTTCTGACAAACGAAATTTACACTTCAAAGTAATGTTTGTATTTGAAGGATAACATTTACTGAAAGTTAGTCGAGCATTTAATTAGGGAACTAAAGGTGAGGGGTTCGATTCTTAGTACTTGCCATGCGTTTTCAGCGATAAGTTGAATAAAAGGTTATATTATACAATATGCGACATAATACTAGCCACATCATTAAATGCCCAACGGCTCTATATTACCTAACGACGCCTAGACGCTAGTACAGGTACTATTATGTTTATTCAAATTTGATCTTTTAAAAATATTTTAAAAGTATTTTTGTCTTTGCTAGTGTGACTGATACCGCTAATCACAACAATCTATTGTAAAAGTTTCTTTATTTTACGGACGCGATGGAATCTTTATATTCTGTTTTATTAATAATCACGGCTACCTACTCAGAATACTACCATATAGCTATGTTACTGAGCAATTTTATCATAGGGGAAAACGCTTACAGGAAATAGTCATATTAAAAATGTACCGTATGCATAATTAGGAAAAAACAATTGATAAGAGTATTTTATGAAAAACGCAGGCAGCGTTGATTTTTTTTAATATCTCACCTTTTTTCTGCACGTTTTGACATGCTTACTTAATTAGGAGCTGCACTGCACTTTCATAAAAATAATACAAGGAATTTTAAAAAACTCTATTAACATAACAGTTATCAGTAAGGTTACCCAAAGGCATTACTGCAGTACGAACAGGGATATGCCCCAATACGTATTACACAACGACAAGCGTATTATTAACTTAATTTAAACACGTGTAAACATGTACATTCCAAAAGTGACAATAATTTACGTGTACAAAATTGCATTCTAACACATTATAACGTACTTAAAATTAACGGTAAATAATGCATGCAACATTAAGTAACAAACATAAAGCAGACTTAGCTAGGTGCAGTCCCTGAACAGCGGTGAAATGTGAAAACCAAGGGAAGGTAGTTACACGATTTGAAAAGGCGCCAATTTTGTGTCCTAACAGCCTATTCAGCAATGAAAATAGGCATTTGAAGGTGTTATCCACTTCTTTCGTAGTCTTAATAGTGGCACTATTTTAAATACCTTTTTGTTTAGCGGAAGGTATCGACGTTTGATAAAATTGTTTGTGGACAATTTATATCTACACCAAAAACTTGGGTTCTGATAAACTGAACTGATTTGGAGAAAATCAATGCAGATATTTTGAAAATAAAAAACATGTTCGGCGTGTGATTTGGTTAATATAACTATTAGCTAAAGCAATTTTCGCATTATTAGAGGATTTTTACGAATGTGAACATTTCACACTCACTTTTTTAATGGGCATCAAAGATAGCAAAGGGAACTATTTTTGTCAATTGCAGTAATATACAATTTTATGAGTTTGTTTGTAATTGAAAAGGTAATCATGCGTAGCATAATTTTCTTTCGTGTTTTTATTGGATCCAATATCAGTGTCATTATGTTTGTTTCAAGTTATTTTTTTGCATCGCCTCTTGTTATTCTTCATTTTCTGCTGCATACGTCATAGCTACTCCATACACGATTAGTTCTGTTATCTCGTTAACACTCTTCTCATTTAGCAGTTTCTTACGTATTCACTTCATAGTCTGCGTCCTTTTTGTATGGTTTCAGATTAGCTATTAATATTTCTAGAGAATTAAATGTTTATTTCTTGAAGCAGTTGACAAGAGAAAAATTTGGATTCGAACCACAGTAACTCCAACGGCCATAAAAATCTTGTGTCCACTTCACTGTGATTCCCCAATTCGGCTTTGCAACCGTGGAGTTGTAATGTTTAAACCTCCTCGAAGAGGAGGGGCCAATATCCCTGCAGGGATATTAATATATCAATAACAACAGCAAAGGCTTGAACGCTTACATATATTTTATTGGTTACCTTCCTTTGTGTAGTGCACGTACTTTGATATCCAATTTTTCTTTCTTACTACCTCTAGTTTCCAGTCTTTTCACTGTACTACACTAATTCTGGCATATCCCAGGCTAATATTATTTAGTCATCTAGACTCTTTTGTTATGTTTATACTTCCCTCGTCTAAAAGACGAAGGAACTATTGTAATCGTGAAAAAAATTAGTAGAGGGCTTTATACGGAACTTTCCTTCCAACAGCCCTTGCACATTTGTATCCGCCGTAAGTGACTGCGGTCCGCAACGATCGCTACACATTCCTGTCGCTTTATGATGTTCAGCTTGTATCTGTTCGGTCCCATTTTCATCAAGAGTGAAAGCGTGAGTTATGTGCTAAATACTACTTTTGTACATTCCTGAAATAAAGCAAAAATGGGCAAAGTTTAATTTTTTAGCGTGTTCACCCTGTCAGCAAGACATCTAATCCACATGCAAATTATTGTCTTCCTTCAACAAATAGTTTTTGACGATGAAGATCTTTTTTCACGATTACAATACTTGTTTCGTCTTTTAGACAAGGGAAGCAAAAGCTAGCATATTTTGGACCTCACAGATACAAGGTAAACACCCTGCATCGGTCCTGTCGTCACCACGTCAGTTATATTGCTGTCGTAATAATATAATACTTGAGTTTTCGTAGCGGAATGGTTAAAGCATCTGGCTAGCAATCGAAGTCCGCGCCGGAGCGCGAGTTCGAATCTCATCGTCTGCAGAGTTTTTATCCGCAAATTGGTATAATACGCTTTATTAAGCGTTTCCTTTCATTGTTTCAGTATTATTTTCATTATTAATGTTAAGATAGTTGCATTTATTGTGTGACCGCACTTGAGAGGAAAGTTTCGTCTAAATCTGAAATTGACCCACCATTATTTATTTCTAGTTTTTCGAATTTTATCCCATGAACTTATATCACTGCTTCCGAATGTTTAGGATCCCAGCGACATCAACGGCTATGAAAAGTCTATACTAACTCCGCTATAATTTCCCAATCTGGGGGCTTTTAACTTGAAAAAACTTCTGAAAAAGGCCCCTGATTTCTAAGCAAGAACAAGGCTGACGACGACGATATTTATGGCATCTAGGGTCTACGGTCAATCTGGCAGATTCTTTGCCATTGTGGTTTCTCAGATTTTTCTATGATGTTTTCTGCGTACTTATTCTTGTAGTTAATTTTTTGGCTATTATTTTATATAATATGTTCATTAATGTAAGTCCTCTGCAATTTTAACACATGTCTTTATTATTTTAAGCATTATTATTATTATATTAGCACTGCACTGTATTTCATTCTTAAAAATCTTAAAGCTTCTGTACTTCTTTTCATTTTTTTTATATTAGCGTATGTAGTTATTGTGTAGAATTTCTCGTGTAGTATCGTCAACTACCAGTACTTTATTATTTTTTATAGATTTTGTTCCTCGATTCAATTAGCTGTATTCAAATTTAAAGTAAAACCTATTCTGAAAACGCATCAGTGCTCCACCATAAATTAGCAACACCAGCGGCCCAAGTACAAGTTGTTGATGCAATCGTACCGTTTAGATAAAAACTGTCGCATCCGAAATTAATCCGGCTGTAAATTTTTTTGGCGGGCGCTGTGATTCCGACACTCGCCTATACGATTACGAAGCAAAGTTACATCATTTAATATCCTAACTAAGCTAACGAAAGCCATTTTAAAGTTGAAGCGCTTTCCACTTCAAGTATTTAGCGCCCTCTTAACACGATTTAAAAATCGGAATTATTTCGAGGAGCCCTTAATTTCGCCTCGGGCGACACGTGCAAAACATCTATTTTTGTCCCACTGCAGACCTGATGCCTTATCACGTGCTGCTCATCAGATCGCTTCGTTTGCATCTTATTCTCCTTATTACGTGACATTCTTGCCTAATATTCCCAGTTTAGGGCGTACGAACCTACCACAACGATCTGGTTACAATTTAGGGTTCTCAGCTGCATCCGGCGCACGGTTATTAACAGTTTCGTACAACCCTACGTGCTGCATATGGTATATTAATACACTCCCCCGCAAATTCTAAACATTGTCCAGAACTTCTGCTGCTTTGTTAAAACAAGGTACGAGTACCATAGCAGTCTCTAGTCTAGCCCCATACTCTATAAATAGGACCAAGGGGTGCTTACAGCTGTAGCAACCGTTCAAAGTGGCTAAATAATTGGGCAAATAACTATGACTTCAACCTTTAATTTATAATATTCAGATAACGTCTGCAGTGAGCTTCAATCAAAATAGTTCTTTAAATAGTTATTTTTGAACAACGATTGATTACATACGAATTCATGGACAATGTCTGAGTATCTAATTTCAGAAAACCCAAATTGATCAATTAGAAAGTCAGTGTATTATAACCATATTCTGTGTGTAGATAGTATTGTTTCATTCTCTCTTCAACCGTATACAAATAAATAATTGTCGAAACAATCACATTAAACGCTCATTGCCGATAAAGTGAAAGAGTGTTCCAACGCACCTAACCCTTTTTACACGCAGGTGCCCATTGTTTAGTTCCTTTGGAATTTGGTAAATTGAACAAACTATTACAACCTTTGGCAGAGAAAGTTATCGAGGAGTACCAGACTGGATTCAGACGGGGCAGGGCAACGATTGATCACATCTTCACTGTTAAACAAATCTTAGACCTGGGACTATATAATATCGATGTTCACAACATATTTCAGACTTCAGACAGTCATAGGATTCGATCGATAGAAATAAACTGTATAAAATAGTGCTGGAATGTGCGATACCGACCAAACCAATAAAACTCAATAAACAACAATAGAAGATGCTGATGCATATGTACGTGTAGAAAGGGATCTAACGAACACATTCAAATTGTCGAGAGGTCTGAAATAGGGAGACGGGCTGGTTGTTCAATCTCGGGAGTATGTAATAAGATAGATAAATGCTGGAAGAGCCAACAAAACAATCGAACTAGCTGCATATTCAGACAATACTAATATCATGAGTCGAAGAGAAGCAGCAGTAAAGCAAACATACTCACAACTGAAAAGAAATGTCGAATCTGTTGGCTTGGAGGTCAACGTCGACAAAACTAAAACGATGACACAAGCCAGATCAAATAGACCTGCTGCAAGCATTATCACCGCAGTGGAAACGGTGAGCCAGTGTACCTATCTGGAAACACAAGTAAGCACAGATGGTATAGAAGACGGTGAAGTGCTAGCCGAAAAAGCATATTTTGCACTCTCTCATAAGCTACCATCCCAAAATATACATAGTAACACAAAACTAAAGATCTACAAAACCATCATACGACCCATACTAGTATACGGAAGTGAAACATGGGCGATGACAGAGAAAACAATAAACAAGCTCTTTAAAAGAAAAGTTCTAAGAAGAATATCGAGACCTATAGATGGGAATGGCATCTGGAGATCGAGGTACAATCACGGCTTTTCAAAGAACCACTAGTTGCAGAGTTTATGCGGTTACAAACGTTGCAATCAGCACTGCATGTTATCAAAATGGAGGAAAGACCAGATTATCAAAGAAAAGCATTAACAGTCGAATGCAATGAATAAGATCAGTAGGAAAGCCACGTAAGCGATGGGAAGATGGTGTAGCTGAAGAGGGGCAAGAGTAGAGGCAAAGGTTGAAGGAGGCCAGGGTTCAATTTGGGCTGTAGCGCCATATAAAAAGAAGAAGAACTGACAAAACTAATTTATATTTCTAACGTATACAGATATATAATTATCGAAAGTCACATTAAACACTCGCGCGACTGCCAATGAAGTGAGAGAGTGTTCCAACGTTGCAAACCCTTTTTACACTCTGGTTCCCATTTTGTTTGTACATGTTTGGTTTCCCAAATACAGCGCAGTATCGGATGTCGACATTTTTCGAGGTATTACAACGTCCGTGAGCTATTCCAAGGCCTTTGCTACATGGTTTTCAAATTTAATAAAAATACAGAAATGTATGTAATAAACTTCTGTATACCCATAAGAATCTGTTGACATGTGTTTTTCCATTATTTTGAAAAAAATTGGGAATTGTAAATAATACATTTCCAGACAGTAATTTGTGTGCCGAATTGCACGTATTTATATGTATTAATTATCATTATTTTGCTATTTTGTGATTAAAAAGTTATTGATATTTAACTTAAATTATTCAAATCAGCGAAAGCTATATGTTCGTTCTATTCGTTTGTACCAATTTTTATGTTAGTTACTGATAGATGGAGCTTCCAAGATTTTTATTTTAGCGGAAAGTATTCACATTTTACTGTGAAGCTGTTTTAAATCCGTTGTTTATTCAACATCAGTCGACAAGCTTCAAATGCTTTAACAACAACGTACAACGTTGAACCCGGTTACTAGCAATTTTGATAACCACTTGGAATTTTTTATAACAGTTTACATTATTTCGTTAGATTGAGATTAAGTTTTTTTATTGCTTTCAATAAATTACGTTATCAATAACCCATAAGTGACTTTTTCCATTAGCAATAATATTCTGTGCAATTATTAAATTCTATAAATTAAATATTTCTATTACTCTACCTTTGATTAATAACTAGAATCATGGCAATTTACTATACAAAAGAATACACAATTATATTGAATAAAATTAAAGCTTCAGTAGTGGTAGAAGGATATTCTACAAAGAAATAAATGCAGTATACACAACAAATATATTGCGAAAACTAAACCTTAAAAAAATAAGATAATTAATATTTGCTTAATTATTTCGACTCTACCAAAATTGAAAATCAGAAATTGCTGTGTGAATACAGCATTGCACCTCATAAACTAGTATCGTGTGTACAGTGTGTATGAGAGTTTCTGTTCTATTTACAAGGTTGTGGAGTTCAACACATTTTCATAATCCTCTATTCATACATCGCTCACGGATTAAATAGAAAGAAATAATTGGAAACATCGCCCTTTTGGTTGAAGTTTCCAATTGCAGAATTACTGGAAGTTGAAAAGTTACTAAATTATTAAATATAGCCTCAACTGCTCCTAAAATACAAAAACAGTTATTTCACTATGCTATTAACCATTAGCTATTAATCAGCTTTAGTTGCATAACTTATTTAAAGCTGGGTCTCTACATCCAATATGCGGGTTCGATCTGGAAAACAAGGCAATTTTTTGCTGAAATTGGCAACGCTCACGCACATTCAGGCACTAATTCTATCCACACAGAAGCCATGTATACTAATTACTAAATTTACTAAAAATACGGCCCGGAAGTTTGTACAACACAAGGAAAGAACAAAGTACTAGGACCTCCAAAGCAATCAGAGCAAAGCACTAAAAAAGCATTAACGGTGTAAATTAGAAGCATCTTAGACGATTAAATTATTCTAGAGAACTGGGGCATAAATTTATGATTTGCGCTAAGTACCACTTCACTTACACATTATGGAACACTCTGTATATAACAGAAAATGTTATGTTATTTGCGTAAAAATTAGTAGATTAGCTTGTATCTATGCTATGATAAAACTTTGCAAGGCTGATATTCAACACACCAAACGTAACTTAATTAAAATCGTTAGTTGTAAAAGAGCCCCCCACCCCGCTCAATTTAATCCCACATTCGCAGATGTGTAAACTTCCGTAGGCGCTTCATTGTGCAAACATACAGCGCCAAAGATTTATCTCCGTTTATTGCTAGAAAATTCATTCACATTGCCATGAAAAACAAAAAACAACCGCCGCAGGATATAGTGGAACGCTCATATTGCGTTGTTAAAACTTTCAGCAGCAACATTTAAAGCAGCAAACTTTGCGCTAATATACTATCCTCGTGAAGTTCGAATGTGGAGAGCTGATATATGAAACATATAACTATGCCGTTTAGAATTTATTACCTTAGTTTTACTGAGTTTTTATTAACTCTCCTGGTGCACTTGAGATAACAAGTCTTTGTTACTTATTTACCATCACAGTTATTGAGAATCAATCCTGGAAGTAGCTGAATAATTTTAGTTTCGAAAACTAGATAAGTGTTTTACCCTTTTGATCTATAATAATAAACAAGACGGGCGAGAAATTGGGTGGTTATGTAATAAATGACACAAGATGTTTCAGAAATAAACACGTAGAATAGACATATATTCTGGTACAGACTTAACTCAAGATAAAAAAAATAAAATCAGTGCGTTTCAAATACTTCCAATTTAATATTCAAGCGTAAAAATCAAAGCGATCAGAGAAGCACATTAACCAGATAGAAGAACCAAATTCTGGAAATACAACAGAACAGAAAAAGTAGCCTACACAACGAAGAAGAGGTAATTATAGATTATAATTTAATGCTCATCTATGTACTACAAGGAAATGACAATTGTGTATTTGATGGTCCCATTTAACTGACCTTATATTTCTTGTGAATTACGCTGTATACATAAAATGACAAATTTGTCAATAAGAAAAAAGAAATGAAGGACAAGAGACAATGATACAGTTGAATAATTCTATAGAGAGATATATGAAAATAACCTAAAGAGATAAAACTTTTTCAACCCCTGCTTTTCCAATACCCCCACTCCGAAATATTGGAACAATATCCTGATGGTACTAATACACAGAAAAGGAGATCCTGCAGACATAACATACTATCGGCTCATCAGTCTGCTCTCCCATTTGTATAAACTTTTTACTAGGATTATCGGCAATAGATTACAGAAAAAGCTTGATTTTTACCAGCCAGTCGAGCAGGCAGGATTTCGATCGGGCTTCGGGACCAACAACCATTTATTGGCAATAAAAACTTTAAGCGAATAAACGATCAAATATAATAGACCGTTAGTTTTGATCTTCATCGACTTCATGAAGGCCTTTAATACTATAGAAAATACGGCCATAACCGAAGCCCCTATCCAAGCTCGTATCGATCACCGTTATTCTCGCCTAATACATAGCATCTATAAAAGTGCAGCAGCATACGTAAGACTCCACCAAGACACCAAAAAAATCCCACTTAAAAGAGGCTTCGGACAAGGAGATATAATGTCGCTTAACTCTTTACGACCGTATTGGAGTAAACCTTCAAGCAACTTAACTGGAAGTAGATAGTAGGAAATTAAATAACCTACATTTCTTAGACTACATTGTACTTGACATACAAGAAGACGAAAAAATGCCCAAAGAACTAACTGAAGCCACGAAAAAAGTAGGATTATACATAAATAAGCAAAAAACAAAACTTATGACAAATCTTGTGCTCGAAGTAGAAGTAATATTGGATAACAACATCATGTGTTGTAGTTGTGCGAAGACCGAAGTTTAGTCAGGCCACCATAGGCCCTTTTTGCCATCCCCCCAACGTCCTTCATTATCGTCTTCTTCGATGGGCTCTTCTCCCTGCTTAAACCTTCCTGATTTTCTAATAAAGATCAGAATATTGACCCAGGATAGGGAGTTCAACTCTTCCATTCAAAACGTAGCTGCTCCAAAGGTTTTATACCTCAGTCGCTGATACGGCTCTCATTCTTCCAGGTAGTGAAAGGATGTTCCCTCGTCCCTCCGACATCTTGGGCAAATAGGATCATCTACTCCTATCAGTGTTAGGTGTATCTTTAGTTTACAGTGGTCTATCAAGATCCCTATCAAAAGATTTGTGGTTCTCCGGCTCCTTCCCATTAGCCAGAGCGATTTCTGTTATTAAATTCTGCTATGTGGTACTTTGAGAAGGGGTTCCAGTCCACAACAAGTTTCCTTGGCTCCGAGTTTGGCTAGTTCGTCTGCCTTCTCGTTGCTTTGCCCTGCGTGTCCCGGGACCCAGCCAAGCTCGACTTGTTTTTTTTCTTGCCAATTCAGCTAAAGTAACAACATCATAAAGGAGGTCAGAGGGTACAGATACCTGAGCCACGATATAAAAATCCTCAAAGACAAATAAACGCACGAACTGCAAAGACGAAGAATACTAGGATAGGCAGGTATGGCAGGTTAAGATATGTGTTTAAGAGCAACATCCCCATTAGCCTAAAAACGCTCATTGAAGTAATGCGGAAAGACTAGGGATAGCCCAGCGGAAAATGGAAAGGTCAGTGCTGGGTGTTAAGCTATCTGGCGGTATAAAAAATGCAGAGCAGTAAGATAACGAAGGTGCAGGACATAATTGAAAGAATAGTGCACCTCAAATTGCAGTTTGCAGGGCAAGTAGCAAGAACAAAAAATGACAAATGTACAAAGAGGTCGATAGAGTGGCGACCACGCACAGATAGCGGAGGTAGGTCCCTAACAAGATGGGGGGGATGACATAAAAGTGTGCACTTTCGGTAGATAAGAATGGATCAGGACCGCATGGTCTGGAAGTGTTCAAGAGAGGCTTATGTCCAGCAGTGGACGCAAATGGCTGGGTAAAGAAGAAGAAGAAGAATAAAGAAAGCATCAGTATTGGAATAATAAAAAAAAGCTTTACAACGAAAAACAAATTCATGATTCATTTTTTAACTGTAATTTAAAAATTCCTACTGCATATCATATACAATTCATAGCCTTTCTACCTTTAGGTTGAGCGTTGAGCTGTTTTCTATTTTGCGCCAGTCCTCGGACTTCCGTCATTCTAATCCTCTTTCCGATAATGCAAGCTTCACATCTTTTATCCACTTTTTTCTTGGTCGTCCGATTTCATTTTCACTTATGTTCTGCTTTCTTTTTGCTATTCGTCCCTTTGACATTATTTGTACCTGTCCTAACCAATTCAGCTGCATATCTCTTGCACCACTATCACTACCACTTTGGTTTTTAATTGTTCTTTATGTACTTCATTTCTTATCCTACCTATATGCGATTTACCTTCTACTTTTCGAAGACATCATTTCCGCACTAGTAATTCTGCTTTTGAGCCTCTCGATTATAGTCCACGGTTCACTGCCATACACTGGGGTAGCGACCATTACATTTTAAGTACCGTTACTTTAACTTCGTTTGAGAGATCAGCTTTGGCCAGGCTGTGTAATTCTTGCCTATATATTTCTATGTACTACATATCATTTTCATTTTTTTCTAGAACAACCATATCATTTGTGAATAGAAATTCCAATAGCGTCAGCTTCGCCATTCTTCACTTACGAACAATATATTACAGGGCTAATGTGAAAATAAGCGTGTTCTACACACATCCTTTATGCAATCCTTTTATAGCTTTGAATTCTGTGGATGCTTTATTGTTAGTTCTATTAACATTTCCATATCCTTATTTTTTTCTCTAAGACGCCTACAGACATCCTTTTTTTTATCCTGTAGAAGAGGCTTTTCAAGATTTATAAAGCATATACGTACTGCTTGCCCTTTACTTAGTGTTCTTTCGCTCATCTGTCACAACGTAGATAGTAAATCTTGTGTTCCTCTGCTTTTTTAAACCCTCATTGTGTTTCAGTAATTATTCGCTCCAACATCTCTTTAATTCTAGCCTCTAGTATCGCAACTACAACTTTTTCGGGAACATTATAATACCAGTTGCGCAGTTCTTTGGCACTTTCTTTGCCCTTATTGCGTCATTTTCTTTTCCACTTTTCCGCCTTCCTCTTTATTTTTCTCCAATAGTTCATAGGACACCGAAATATTGCCTCCATCGTTGCATAATATTATTTGTACCTTATATTCTTCAACTTTATCGTCTTTTTTCGTCGTAGTGTTTTTTTACCAAAATCTCTCGAAGACCCTTATTTTGCATTTCTTATTGTATTTGTTACCTGATCCTTTGTAAGCTTCGTAGTCCTCTATGTTCCTTGTGGGAAGGTGTTCTCTCCATATTACTTTTTATTTTTTACTTTTGCTTTAATTTCTGGTATCCATCACGAATTTTTTTTTATATCTGCGTTTTAGCTGTTTGAAAACATATCTTGGCTTCATCTAAGATACTCTTTACTCTGTATGATATGGTTCCATTTATCTTCTATCTGTGTTTCTCCAATCTATTTCTTCCTTCATCATTTTGCAACTCCTAATATTTTCTTCGTCCTTCTTGTTCTGTTTTTGTTCAATTTTCATCTTTATCACTGCCAGTATCCGTCTATGTCTAGTTTTCTGCTCGTCTTTACATCATTTACAACTCTCCATCCGTCTTCACTTCCTGTCTGCTATGTTCTTCGCGGGTATAATTATGTATGTCTTTATGGATAATTTTTGTATTTTCTATTACTAAATTATATACTATACATAATTCCAATATCATTTCTGCATTATTCTTTCTTATCGACTCGCCGTGTGTACCCATTCACTGCACAGATATCTTTAATTAACTGTTAAAATTGGCAACTGTGCAATTCAGATTCCATTATAATGATATTACTGCCTTTAGTATCTATTTAACTATGCATTTTTCAAAGAAATTGTCATTATTTTCCTTTGCTTCGTTTTCTTGTGGACCATACTTTGTTATTATTGTCTATATATCCGTATCATCCTATTTTACGTCTGCTGACATTAAATTCTCATTCACACAACTTTCTCCAGTTAAACTTTCTATTTCCCTCGATCTTATTTTTAAATCTATGTCTTCCCTTCTTCTTTCTATTTTGTCCACCCCTTTACTGCCTTTCTTTTTTCGGTGATATCTTATAATAAAAATCTTCGTTACTTTTATACTTCTTACATTTCATGTTCCTATTTTTGTGCCGTCATAATTTTGTCTTCTTACGTCGTTTGCCCTATCGTTTTCAATTTTCATCGCCGTTTTCTTCCACTTTATTTTTCTTTTCATTGATTCTGTTTTCTATCACTCTTTTTCTTTTTCACCCCATTTATATTAATCCCCGTTTAGCTTGATCTCTTGGTAACCTATTCTAACTTTCTTACCCTTCGTGTTTAAATTAAAATTCTATCTAAGTATCGCATAGGTGTATTTAGTATTTTATACATTTATTATTTTCAATTGGTATGTACCATCTCCATATTGTAACCGAGGGATGAACAAATATGATATATGTAATATATTCAGTCGATCTTGCACGTTGTATTCATATTTAAAATGTTAGTGCCCAGTTTAGTTGTATATATGTAAAAATGTGTAAGTAATAAACATAATAAACACATTAGGAAATCAATTAATGTGATTGAAAAGAGTCTATACAGTTGTGAGTCTTTACAGTCCGTGAGGTAGCTACAGATGTTCGAAATCCCCAGCAAAATGTATTAATAATTACACCTGCTTGTAAAATGTCCTCAATTTTCCTCTGGGATAAAGATAAATAATCTGCAATAATTCTCTATTTACTTGGCGCTCCCTTTTTCGAGCACAAGAAAGCGCGGAGAAAACGGCGGTTTATCGGCAAATACTGTCGAAATTGATATATAAAAGTTAGTTCAATGGCAGTGCGCTGTTCGGGGGCGAAAAGTAAGCAATAGCAAAAATATATAACAGCCTGTACACCAGATGGGATCTACCGCAGACCGCAGAGGGAGATGATGGTTTTTATGTAACGCTAAAGACAAACGAGCATGCTTTTGTGGTCAAAGACTGATTCCCTTACAGCTCGTTTGGGCTTTTATTTTCCAGTCGGTGGACTGAATGCAATTTGCGGTTCTAAATCGGAAGATCGAGTTTACCGAGTCTTTTGGGTCGCTGCATTGCTGGTCCAAACAAAATGTGCACCACCGGAAATTAACGTGGCAGGGTAATACTCATTTCCCGCTTCGATGTTCCATTACATGCTGAAATCATGATGCGTGCCTAATCGCACACTTCTGCAGTGTTCTGCGCACTGGACGCTAGTTCTATATATATCAGAAAATTATGCCACAAACGTTCATATATAAACTGCAGTTTAAATTGTCAGTAAAATAATAAATAATGCATGTAAACAAGGTGGTTTTCGCTATATTTTAGCTACACGTATTGATTTGTATTGCAGCAGAATTCCGATTACTTGACCTAACCAGGACGTTGGAGAAATGAAAATATATATAGTACGAAAATTTCGTGAGAAAATTATAAGGAGTCCAGTCGAATGTAAGCCAAAAATTTAATGAACTGGACACTACCAATCCATATGACTCGCTTGAGTCTCGCTCTGAAAAATGACTGATGCAGATTGCATACCCTCTAATTCGAAATGTATGAATTTGAAGAAGCCGATAATTGGTTGAAGCAGTAGTCAATGCACAAATGAACGAATTCTCCATCAGAGAATATGAAAAAATATTTCAAACTCTGAAAGAAAATCTAGATCAACATATATCGAATCCGATAAATCCGTGGAGATATGGATAACATTTTCAACAACTACAAATAAACTCTTTATTACACTAAAATAATCAGGAAATTTGAATAATCTAAGCTCAGATAATTGATACTTGATCGTACTTTAAATCAAATTGAACATATTTTCGTGCGTTCTTTTCCAACCATAGAAACACTTTGACTTCTTAATTAATGGATAAGGGTAGCCATTCACCCGAGATGCGCCCGAAGCTGATTCAAAGGACGAGACCTCATATGGTAAAAACGTGGCGTAGATCAAGTAATAGGAGTGAGGAAATATTCGTGATAACCTACATTTATTTAAACGATTTTATTTTTACTATGATTTGAATGGCAATTTGCAAATGATAGAAATGTAATAAAAAGGGATCTTATGGCCGGTATCACGTTGGTGTTCAGCGATAGCTGATAATTATACGATACCTGACCTGAGATAACGTTGATGTTCAGAGATACGGGTTTTTACTGAACGTACTAAATGTACACAGCATTAGAGGAACAAAGGATTTTTTAAACAGCTTTCGACGACATGGTGACTAATTTATCCGTGGATGAGGGAAGAATCTGGTTGGACGATTTGAACACTGTTTCGATGTTTTGTTTTCGAAGAAACTTATGACTTGGTGAATATAGTAAAAAATACTATTGATGCGGAAGGCACTGTTCTCGGAGGTTTGAGTATTTTTGGATGAAGATGGCGATTGATAACGGATTCGATGTCCTCAGAATAATAACCGTTATTTCTAAAAGCTTTTTGAATATGATTCAATTCAGAGTAAATGTCGTCGGGTTGAGATACGAAAACAACGCGGTGTACAAGGGAATTGATGACTGAAAGTGTCTGTATTGGGTGATGATGAGAATCGGCATGCAGAGAGTGCGAGTACTAGGATGCCCAAGTTTGCCATTAAATTGGCAAAAATCATGTACATCCAGGAAAGAAGAGAACCATTGCTTTTTATAACCATGGTAAAGTTAACATCTGGGTGTTGACTATTGAGATGGTTTAAGAAGACGGAAAATGTTTTTTGTGCTCTTCTATCCATTACCTTGCAAAATAATTCTGCCTCTGGCGTGATTTACATGTTGAGTTACCGTATCCTTTTATATTTCTTCTGATGAAACCCCTTATGCAAGTGGACAAAAAGTTGAATTTTTCTATCTCTATGACACCGCCCAGTCCCCCGTCGTTCATTACGTAATGATAATGGCCGTGGAAGTCTCCGAAATCGACATTAACACGGTTTCAAATTATAATACTCCTCATTCTCGAAGCAGCAACAGCAACCGGACTTCCTATAATGTATTCGCCATGTATAGCTAATATGGAGCTCGAATATTTAAGTCCGTTTTTTTAAGTCTTCTAGTCAAGTCAAAATAACGTTCATCACTTTATATTCACAAACCAATTCGCAATTAATTTGTATCCGACAGCTAGACTGATAATAGTGATATTTAGGTTATTGAAAAGATCA
Source organism: Agriotes lineatus (assembly GCA_940337035.1). NCBI lineage: Eukaryota > Metazoa > Arthropoda > Insecta > Coleoptera > Elateridae > Agriotes > Agriotes lineatus. The sequence goes on along the minus strand of OW679202.1, from coordinate 50,870,984 downwards.
GTGAAAATACTTACATGAGGGAAACAGCATTTTTGGAAGTCTCTTTTACTTCATAAACGCCTTCGGATATGACCACCATTGATAAAACCTTTCTCTCCAAGTATGATGTGAGTGCGTCCATCACCCTCCATTTTTCATCTACCTGGCCCCCTGTGACCTATTTTTTCCAAATTCAGTTGAAATTGAAAGGTGAATCTTTTGAAGGCATCTGTGATCAATAACAGAAGCGAGCAAATTGAACTGTTTTGAAAAGTAGAGTATCCAAAGTACTTTGGGTACGTATAAATGTTAGATTACGTGTTCTATATTGAATGACTGGTGCGTAGAATTTTATAAGTACGGGATACATCAAATCTGTAGGTTTAAACAAACTGCTCGTGTTGTCCATTACTTCGTTCTTTTTTGGTCTTCCGCACAATTCGAATTCTACTCATATAATACTCGCATATGGTAGTTCAACAAACAATGTTATGTTATTCCCACTTGAGCTATATGTCTTATTGTAGCGTAATGTAAGCTGTTGTTTGAGGTCTTTTGATAGATCGCAGACAGAACATCGCTAACGTTATTACTGGAACTTACGTTTCCCTTGGTAAGATTTTATCTCTATGGCAGTGCATACTATAACTTGCTTGCGCTATTACTATCTGGAAAAATACAAATGTGAACCAGAATTTTTTAGAAATTGCTAAGAAATTAATAAATATATTTTCACTCTATGTAACTGTTTGAACTAATACTTGTATATATTTCTGCACAGTGAATAGAAAAGCAATATTGATAAATAAATATCTGGAAACGCTTATCGACGTAATAAATTCCGCAAGTTGCTCCATTTGGCATCGTGAAATGAAATAGAAGCCGCAAATAGAGATAAAGAATCGGATTTCCTAGGTAATAAAAGTTTTTATCATTTAAATAGCCTTTAGAATGAACTACATTACGGAAAATAAACAAAGGAACACTATTAATAACAACATGGTCCGGAAGTACGGTGAAGCAAAAAGCGAACCTTATGAAAAGCTATGAAGGTAATTAATTGATTTCGAACTAAAAATGCAATATATTGTTCTCATACGTGAACTGACTCGCCCCTTTTTAGTTTTACCGACTGTACATATTAAACAGAGTTCACTAGGAAGAATATTGCACTTTAACAAAACTGATTCATGACACATATCTGTGACTTCTTTGAACTTTTGACAACGATCGCAAAACAGAGGAACAGAACTGGAAACATGAATGGGGGTTTCGAGAAAAATAAAGGGAAAATTAAATGAGAATTGTAATGAACTGCATCGAAAAAATCTAAATGTAGAACGTTTAGAACAAGTTAAAACATTTGTAATATATCTATAGGACAACAAAGGAAGAATGAATAAATCTTCCGAGAAACTAACTGGAGAATTGTATATCAACCACAGAGAAATCAAATTATCGTATAAATAAAAGTGAGAAGATCCTTATGTAAACAATGTAGAAAAATTCGACACTAGCCCTTAGACTGGCGGTGGCAATAAGAGGTGCGCATAGAACTGGAACACAAGAAGCGAAAAGGAACATTGCACCAAGTGGTTTTACTTACGCTTCTGTGTTATTTTAATATTCGGCAAAATGTGGATTACCACCGATACCCATGACCACCATATGGATTTACTACTGACTAAAGCAAATTTTCCACCGAACGGAAATACCACTGATCCGCTTTCTTTACAACATAACATTTTGCCGATAGGCGTTACTTTCACGTACTCATAAGCTACAGGACTAAAACAAAATTGCAGCATTAATATACATGGTGTATCTAAAATATATGTGTAGTGGTGTAGTACGTGTACAAATAAGACAAAAAATCTATATGAATATATGTTTTCAATCAAACGATTGCCGAGATACAGAGTGTTGAAATTTTACTTTTTTAACTCTCTCTATATTAATTTTCTCTCAGCAGGCTGGGGGGAAAGTTACTGTAATTTTCAGGATAGCCATTACCCAAGGCTAGGCATCTTTCACTATTACTCTTATTTCAATATGAGATTCCAGTGACGTAGAAACTGAACAAGGTGTCCCCTTTTTCAAAAACATTTGATACGCACTTGCCATATTTCGTAATTATGATTACATTTTTACTTCCTTTTACAATAAAGGAAGTATTGGATTCAACCCAAAAATTCGAAATTGAGTTTTCAGCAGATCTTCACGTTTTAGTCTCCTGAACCTTTTTCATTGGTCTGTCTGTGTGTCTGTCTGTGTGTCTGTGAACAGAATATCTCAAAAAGGAAAAGAGGTATGGCGTTGAAACTTCATATATAAGTTTTGTGTACTATGTAGATGCGACAGCAAGCTTTTGAAGAAAATCGCATACCTGGAAGTAGGTGTTTACTCTTGTGATTTTTCAGTTTTTTTCGATTTTTTCAAAAACGGCTCTGACGATTTTTTTCAGACTTCACATTTTTATTACATTTTTAATGTGTATTGATGTGAGATAGGTGATTTTCCAGTTGAATACTTCTAAAATGGCTTTCTTTTGTTTTTTACTTCCTTTTACAATAAAGGAAGTATTGGATTCACCCCAAAAATTTGAAATTTAGTTTTCAACAGATCTTCACGTTTCAGAGTCCCCTGAACCCAAAAAACATATTTTTTTTCATTGGTCTGTCTGTCTGTGTGTCTGTCTGTGTGTCTGTCTGTCTGTGAACAGAATATCTCAAAACGGAAAGAGGTATGGCGTTGAAACTTCATATATAAGTTTTGTGTACTATGTAGATGCGACAGCAGCAAATCGCATAACCGGAAGTAGGTGTTTACACTTGTGATTTTTCAGTTTTTTTCGATTTTTTCAAAAACGGCTCTAACGACTTTTTTAAACTTTATATTTTTATTACATTTTTAATGTGTATTGAACTAACACTCTATTTTGTACCGTTTTTGTAAAATTTGTAATTTTGAAAATTTTTGACAAATGCTTAAAAATTTAAAATCAAATTTTTGGCTAATTATCAGATCACTGTAAAAGGAAGTTGTGTGCGTGTATCCACCAGCTTTTTCTATTTTGTTTATTAACTCCTATTTTAAATAGAACTCCCGGTATATTATTACATTTTTGAATTCAGCTTAAAATTCTAGAGAAAATTTATCTCTTCAACTAACGCTGTATATTGTACCGTTTTTGTAGAATTTGTCATTTTTGAAAATTTTTGACAAATGCTTAAAAATTAAAAATCAAATTTTTGGCTAATTATAAGATCACTGTAAAAGGAAGTTGTGTGCGTGTATCATACCAGATTTTGTAATCTACATTCAATTTTTGCCATAAAAAATTACTCTTGTAAAACTTTTATTGGATTATCAGTATTTACCGCGCTTGCAAAAACCAAACTGATTACCATAACCAAAATGTATGAACAACCAAAAATCAAAATTAGAAAAAACTAAAATGTTTCTGTTTTGGAACCTCTATTGATATACAAGTAATAGTCAACGCTGTCTAGTATCTCGGTAACCGTTTGGTTAAGGATAATATGTTTGTACAGACCTGTTGTCTTATTTTTACACTTACTACATGCACACAGGCCGGGACCTACCTTTTCGATATACTCTGTATAGCTACCAGCAGGGATATAGTGGAGATCTCTACTTGTAGCAATACTGAAAAATTTAAACGGATATTTGTATTATATTTCAGACTGTAAAATTTGTTCTGATTGCTTGAGTGAAATTGTAATTTGGAAAAAATCAAAAGTATCTAGAGAAAAGCTCAAAATTTAGAATAACAAATCCAGGAATTTGAGGCTGAACTGAAAGAAAGTCTCACTCTGGGACTATATTATGTTACCGCAGTTTGCTAAATAGCAAAAGCAATAGTTAACAGTCAATGTAAGTAAACATAGGGAACCAAAGAAAGTAATCTTTAGAAACTTTGAATGATTGAAAAACATTTCGATATGATGGACAGCATCACCGTAATATTGAAAATATTGTTTTGTAAAACGACGAATATAACGAAAAATCAACTTTACCTATTATATCGATAGATAAATATATCCATGTCGATAAATGTAGGTATGTATGGTATACAGGGTGAATCATAATTATGTATAAACAATTTTACCAAAGCTTCTTAGGTCAAAACAAAGCAATTAACCTAATACAGCTCAGTACCAAAATTCTCCCTTAAAAAGATACAGGGTGTTAATGAAAAGACTTTGTGACTATAATTTGGAAAGTAATTATCCGATTAATTTGAAAATACATTATAATAAACACAAAATAAAAAAAACAATGACTAAAAAATTAAAAAATTTTCAAAATGCTCCCCTTCAGCGTCAATACAAGCATGGCACCGTCGTACTAGCGATTCATACACTTACTGAATATTATAGATTTCACGAATTTCATTAGCATCCTCGAAAATTCTTTGCTAAAACTGTTTAAGGAAACCCATAAAAAGAAATCCAGCGGATTGTAATCGGGACTCCTTGGCGGCCATCTCACAGTATCAAACTCCCTTTGAAATAGTAGTTTAACTATTTAGTAATGATTCTGCCATTCTGAAGAGATGCACCGTCTTGTTGGAAGAACCTCTCTTGGCTAATGTTCAACGGGGTGTCTTCAAGTATATTATGCAGCTGGTGTTCAAGAAAGTCCTAATAACGATTTGCGACGAAACGTGACACGCCGTGACCCGACGTGACACGACTGTTTTCACGTCACGCGCCCATCCCCAATCGGAAGCCAGAGATCTGCACTGGATCACATCAGCGGGGTCTGCAGGAGCATCTTGAGTGAAAGTTGCAGCCAGGAGAGCGTTTCCAGCAGCGTCATCTGAGACTATCTCCGAGCAAAGTTGAAATCTTTACGAGATTGAACCTTGCTGAAGAGGCCTATTGCATATCCAAGGGTCCAGCTACGCTGTAATAACCCAAAATTTGCATAGCGTCATTAAATTTTGTGAAATTAGCGGATTTCCAAGCAGCAGAAACAAGTAATTGGATGGCGTCCTATCTACGTCATTCCTGTGACATTGAAGTGGAGGTTTTGTTGCTAAGCGATAATTGAATCAAATTACCTGACGATTTCTTGTTAACTTCACGATTTTTTTTAAACATTCAAGTAATCGATGTTGCACTGGCAAAATTTTTGTGTCATCTGACAGGGTGTAAATTTTATTTGCCAGAACCGCGTATATGAGCTACGCAAGGACGAATAATCTAAAATGAACTACTACTTTGTGAATACAGTGAAATTCTGAACCCAACATGAGATAAGCATTTTTGTGTTTGTCGAGAGCTAGCTTAAATAATATTGCAGTTCAATAAAATAGTAAGAAAGGGACATTCAACTATTTTATTTTGAACATCAGCTAATACATTTCATTTTAAATAGCCTTAAATTACTGACTAGCGAAATATAGCACAGTATAAAAATCAACTTGAGAATTGTGTGGTGATTTGCCCTAACAATTAATTATTAATTTTCTAATTTAAAATAACCTTTACAAATCCAAGGCTTTCACAACAATATATAATAATATGCATATCTACAGCATCTAGTGTGATGTCATTGATGACTACGGGTACCCTTTCTATCCAGCATTTTTCATGCCCAATTTCTTTGAGGTTTTTTAGTTGAATAAAGTGTTCGAGCTATAAAGGTTTTCAGCTTGCACGAATAAATCTAATACAATCGTTCTTATTTTATTTCATTGTGTCATCAATATGTTTCTATCTTAGATGGATCACTTTCCTACTTTCCCTCAATTTGGTCGTTAAAGTGACCTATCGCATGAGTGAGATATAGTTTCTCTTGCTTCCAGTAATGTTCTCGTACAACTGTTCGATTTGCCCGTCTTTAGTAACACTACTTGAGATGTGTAGAATATTTTTTGTTGATGTTAATTATGATAAATATTACCCTATTCGAGATAACATGCGTCTTGGTAAGCAGGTGTTTTATATTTGTCTTTTTTATACGAACTCTAAACTCTATTCATTCCAAGTTTTTGATTTAGATGCCGTGTTATAATGAAACAGTAGACTAACAGAATATCATCCTCTAAATCGATTGCTCATTCTCAACTTTGCTATCTGCTCCTGGAATTACTTGTACTACAAGAAGGTTGTGGGTACCAGCACAAAAAAAAATCTTCGACATTTTCATCCGTCTCTTCTTTCCAATACCATTCTACTATTGTCCATTTCACCATTGTCGGAATTTTTAATCTTTGATGAGTTTATATAATTTAGATAATTATAGAATTTATTGCCCACTTGTTACCGGTAAAACCCTATTTACGACATATAACAAACTTAAAAGGTTGTCAGTAGCTCAGCGTGATGAGAACTGGTGTTAAACTCAAATAGGAGGTGCTTCGCTCGCGAAATTTAAATTAATTAACAGATACTGGAGTGCGGGGTTAAATTCGTATTATTTTAGAGCGCCACCATGTGTTTTGTATGCCTGCGAAGGAATTGGAGTTCCAACATAAAAATATTCCTAGGCAATGGGAAATATTGTACGGGGCTCAGCTCCAAAATGTGGGCTTTACCTTGTTTCCGAATATCTGAAAATGCTTGCTGCATTTCAGACCGCGCTTTAGAAATAGAAATCGCAAAGTAACCCTTAAACTCTCTATTAAGATAACATTTATTTAAGAGGGTCCGCCTTACAGCTGTGACTGCAACAAAAGGTTTCAAAACAATTTCTAATAATTTTTCATATTTTTCGTGATAAGTCGCCTGAGGAGAAATTCCACAGGGGAAAACAATATTGATACACTGATGCAGAGCGCTGAAAGCGTTACTGGACCACAAACGGGAATATGCCCTAAAAATTATTTGACAACCTGCAACTGATTGGCTAAATCAAATGCCGAAGTTGATGATAATTTACACGCACAAAACCTTATTCTAGTGCATTTATGATTGACCGTAACTTACACATGCAACATCAAATAGTAAAATTAGCGGCAAAGTGGGTCGCACAAATTCTTGGCCGGACCTACTTCATCGCTAGCCGCCAAAGTTTAACGATGAAGGCGAGCTCGCAAATGATGGGGCTGCTGGCTCGAAAGAGGAAGCAAAGTAGAGAGCTTGTCGAAGATGTTAACGGCGAAACTGTCGTTAAACCTACACGCAATGTAGAGGAAAATATTCCAGAGCTTCGTTGGAACAATGGGCAACGGTAGCTTACAAGCAATCTGTGAATCTACACGCGATGTACGGAAGATTTCTTAAGGGATGCGTTGATATAAGGGCGTTTGAATGAACGATAGTGGTTCTTTTAAATACGATCAGAAGACAATGTAAAATGTCCGTGGTACTTCAAAACAAGACGGGATTCAGTCAGTAGCCAGCGTTTTGGGAAATCTGGACAGATGTGACAATCATTACACTCGTCAAAGCGACACAGTAAGGCTTCACCAAATATCTACATTTAGGGAATGGTACGCTCACATCAAAAACACAGAGTTATGAATTTTAATATACTTTTGTTGCTTTTACAATGACAATATTGAAGTTTTAAATGGGTGGCTTAAAAGGAATATTATTTGTTGGGCTGCTAGTAGGAAAATCAATTGGTGGGTTATTCTACGAATATAAAATATCCTGAAAGCTAAAATTAAAGGGCTGGAATGAATGCAGCTAAATATAAATTTAGAAATTGTTTGAGATCTCCAGACAAGCATGCCATACTAACGAACCGCACAGACGAAGCGGCGCGTCTTCTGAAATTCTTTTTGTGCCGTTTGCAAAGTGAGATTAGTGAGATCCGAGGTAATTCCACCTCTGTAGCAACGCTGCTCCCAGTGAGCTAAAGGCTGGCGAGATTGTCATTCTTGCATGTGAGACTACACCACACCGAGACGATCACCTGCATTTAGAAATAAATTAAACGTTGTTTTCTGGAGGTTTGGGCATTTTTCCAATTGCAACGCTTTCAGCTGCAGCGCTTCCGTCTCCTAACAGCGTCTTAAATTTCCACTACTCGCATAATATATTAAATTCCGTCTTGGCGTGTTGCCGCCCCTATTTTTCAAATTTGCGTGTTTATTTATACTTTCGCTTCCCTGTAGATTTGGAAAGCCTTTTAGAAAATTATGAATGGTATTACGTTGCAGCGGGGAAGTTAACATGACAAAAAATATGAAAATCTACCAGAATCCATTACACTTGACTTGTCGATTCTTTCCACTTAATCCTATATTGTTATCTGGCACATACTGATACTTGTAGAAGAGGTTTGAATTTTCTTCGTTCGCACACTCTTAATATTTCAAAGTGCTTTTTGTTGTTATTCCACGCTACATTAGAAGTATTGCAGAATCGCAACTACTCTGGGGAATTTTCTTTTAAACTGAATATTTTAAAGGTTTCTTACTCGCATTCAGCTTGAGGAACGCCCTTTACCTGATCGGTATTTTAATGCACCGCTTAACATTTTATAGGAAACAACCATCTGTCGATACGTTTTCCTCTGGAAACGTTTCAGTTTATTTGTATATAGTAACTAGCAGAGTAACAAACTTCACTTACAATAATTACAGGTAGCCATCTCGTAACAAACTATTTAAAAAATGAGGAGGTATCGGCCATTATAAAAGTGAAACAACGGTCAACACAAATCACATATCTAAAGCAATTAAAAACAAGCACAGGTAAAAAAATTACATCAAAATTGGCATTACACATGTAATACCAAATCTCTTCCAAAGTCACCCAGACGTTAATCTGTTAATATATGGATGGTACAGAGGGCTATTTATACTTGAACAACCCTGACCTTAAAGTTACATATATATAAAAATTTATGCGGGATCCTTATATTCAAAATGAAACCAGAGCGTTACTACATACTAACAAATATAAAAATTACACCGCATTAAAGCGTAATTCAAAAGCTAAATTATTAAATTAGCAAATATACGTCGTTACAAGAAAATAGGACGAGATATGGCATGCAGGGTTATATAAGCAAATAAAACAATTGAGTTAATTATTTATTATTATGTCTTTAAACATAATCCGCGGATGCGACGCTTATCATATAGGTCATCGGATAACGAAGAGCATTGGTAACTACACAAAATTAATGCTTGCTTAAAAAACATTTTCGCTTAACGCTATGGGCGTTAAGATCAAATTAGTGAGGTACACTACCTTAACAAGGAATTGTACTAGTCAAACTAAATCCAAAATTAATTAAAATATTATGCTAATCGCAGGCAGCGAAGGCCATTGGATATAAAAAATAAATTACAATTTAACGTTCGACATTAAACAAAGTTCAACAAGCTATCACTGGGACCCTGTGATTTCAAAATTACTAAGAACGGGCGAGTGTTTTCTCTAAATTATAAGCGCCTGATGGTTGGGATGAAGCAGGCATGGAAGTGCTGGCGCTGGAATACAGTGACTAGATGCAGAGATAGGGCAGTAAAACCAAGAAAATCTGAAATTGCGTTATCCAAGAGCTGCAGGTCAGACAGCGGGGTCTACATACGTCATAATAGTCCCTCTCCAACAAAGGATGGCGACGGCTTAGGGAAAAGAAACCTTATTTTTTAACCACGGGCTGCGAGTAGTTTTCGAAGAACACCGGAAGTGTGAAAATTCGGAAACCCCTGAAGAATCCTGCACCATTAAAGTAAACGGACATGGTATGAGGCACCAAACAATAAGATCCACCAAACGGCGTTTTGCAAATGCGTTAACAAGAACTACTGCGTAACGAAATTACTCATAATCGATACTTCAATCCATCAGATATTTTTAGTAATGACCTACTACAATGTTAGTTATTTAATTTTATTTTTTAAATTTATATTACCATTGTTACTTTTTGAAAGCTGTAGCATTAAGCAACTAATAGCAATCCTTGTTTGAAATTAATAAATAAACATTATTAAATGATAGCCTTGCGGGTGGTGACGGTTTCATCCAAGATTTTGTCTTTACGTTTGGCAATTCTCTGATTATTTAGATAACTCCTAAAGAAGCTGACAGTATGAACAGTGAACCGTCAAGGCAACATCTTAGACAAACGCGGTGCCACCCGGGAGCTCGAAATTCGATTCAGAACGAACTTAAGATCCTACATTCTAAATAATACTACTCGGTGAATTTGGTATGTTTAACTATTAAATGCTTAATAATATATGATTTTAGCGGCCCCAAGTCGCAAATGAATACAACATTTTTGAACGTTTTTCCCCATAGGATAATTATACACAGGAAATCGCTATTCTTCTAAACCGCTACCATAAATAATAAACACGTTCACGGTGGCATACATCGTGATTTCTGAGAACCAAGAAAATACATATCGTACAACTACCGACAAGCTAATCAAGGACGATTATCTCAGTGCACGACACAGTTTCGTGGAACGTGCTTTCATATTTTAAACAAATCGCAGCTTATATTCCCATGCTCCTACTGCTAAAGTCACCACGGACGTGAGTGAGATACTATTTTAGTAATTTTATGGTTATCAATGTCGACAAGAAAAATAACTAAGTAAGAAATAACCTTTGAGAGCCTTTTAATATATGCAAGAAAAAAGTGTTGCATTAAAGCAAGACAGAAAGGCATTTTTGAAAGTAGATTCACAAATCTATGGTTATATTAAAAAAAGACAGCTCTGTGCATTTAGACGGTTGTACGATGTATACTTCTTAGGTTTTATATTTATAAATTATAAAACGGAGGTGCCCAAGCAAAATTGCAGACAACTTTACAGAAAAAAAATCAAAAATCAAACAAGTCGTTAAGATCTACTACGCAAAAGTAAATAAATCCATAACGGCTTTAGATATTGTAATGGTCTTTAGTACAGGGGTTTAATATCAGATTAATAAGGTTGAAAGAATACAGTATTAAAATTACAAAGATGAATTTAAGTATGAAAAGGATATCAAAATTATTAAAATGTATTTTTTTAAAGAAAGGAAATAGAACTTAAAATTCAATTGAATGAAGCTATATAAGAAACAGTAGGATTTTAACATAATTTAAATTATTATCTGAAATGAAGTGATAGATTAATGACAAATACATGTAATACCGCTTATAATGCTTTTTTTAGGGTTTCAGCCAATAAAGCCAGGGACACCTGGAGATTAATAAATGCTGAAAGAAACGTACTAGGTAATCATAAAAATACTTGTGAGGATATTTCTCAAACTCGTTTAATGACTATTTTTCTACAATAGCTGATAGGATTGTTGATACACTCCCAGAGCAAAAAAGCATCAATCCCAGTAACTTTTCCAATAATAACAATAATGCTGCACTGCCTACACATTCATGTTCTTTTTTTATGCTACCAATTTCGGAATCTGAGGTTTATAATGTTATAAAACTCACTAAAAAATTCCAGTTGTTTGGATTTTATAATCTTAATAGTTCAATCATTAAAGAGACCGCCGATCTTATTGTTGGTCCTCTAACTACTCTTTTAAATAGTTGTATTCTGCAAGGATCATTCCCGGATGCTTTTAAACGTACTTAGAGTGATTCCCCTTTTTAAGAAGGGCAATATTTCCAATGTTGAGAACTATCGTCCTATATCTATTGTTCCTGTGTTTGGAAAAATTTTCGAGTGCATCTTAAAAACCAGACTTTCGGACTACGTCGAAAAAAATTCCATCCTAAATAATTGTCAGTATGGCTTTCGCAGTGGCCATACCACTGTCCAAGCTGTTTATGATGTTTTGACCAGCATAATAACAGCCTAGAAGAAGGTAAACACGTTGCCGTTACATTATATGACCTTACGAAAGCATTTGATTGCGTTTGTCACTCAATTTTATCTGATAAATTGAGTCGCTATGGAGTTAGAGGTTTACCTTTGTTACTCTTTGATCCTACATGAAAAATCGAACTCAGTGTGTTATAACCAATGGAACTGCATCTAGTTTGGTACCGATTAAACACGGCGTGCCTCAGCGATCAATAGTGGACCGCTATTGTTCTTAATCTACACCAATGATTTTTGTCAAGCTATTCATCCCAACAAATGTGTCTTGTATGCGGATGACACAACCTTAATTAATTCAGACAGCTGTATTATCAATTTGAATCTAATCACTGACAATGTTGATGATCTGGCCCTTAACTGGTTCACCACGAATAAATTAAAACTGAATCAAGATAAGACTCAACGTCTTATAGTTTCTTCAAACAAAAACCTAACTAAAGGCGATACAGTTAAGATGCTAGGCATCTTCCTGGACGATAATTTGAATTGGTTTAGCCACATTGATTTTTTGAGTCATAAACTGGCCGGTACCATTTTTTTATTCAGAAAACTGAAAAGTATGTTTGACTTAGAAACTTTAAAATCAGCTTACTTCGCTTTGTTTCACTCACATCTGTGCTACGGTGTTGTGCTGTGGGGTAATTCTACACATGCCATAAAAATATTTCGCCTCCAGAAGAAATTAGTTAGAATTATTGTAAACGCAGGTACTCGAGAACCGTGTCAAGAAATATTTTTGCAACTTGGAATAATGCCATTACCTTCCCTTTTTATATATTATTCTTTATTAGAAATACATAGGAAAAAAACAGAGTTCAACACTCATTCAGATATTCATGTACACAATACGAGACAGGCTTCATTAATTGTAATACCTCGGTTTAGACTAACTAAATCGAAAAACAGTTGTTTAAACTTAACACTATACAATCACTTACCGGAAACTGTAAAAATGCTAAATAGAAATAGTTTTAAAGCTAAAATCAAGACATTTATATTGCAATTCTGTTTCTATTCTGTGGATGAATTTGTCAACACCTCAATAGATATCTGATTATCTGATTTTGTGAATTGATGTTTTGTTTCTTTGTTAATTGTATATTGCACTTTATTGTATTGTTCCTTGTATTGTTCTTTGTATTATTCTTATTATGACTTGCTACAAACAGTTGTTGTATCGTAGTTAAATAAACATTATTATTATTACCTTTGTAAGCGGTTAAAATTACGAAAATAAACCCTTTATAAAAGTTTAAAAGCTGTTTGGTATGTAAAAGGGTTGTGAATTAAATAAAATTGGCGTGGTAAAAATAAAAAAGTAAATGTTAAAAGATTAAAAGATGTGAAGACGATATGAATGAAGGAAACGTATGTGCTGAGAATGCCTAAGTAACACAGTTATAATCTACAAAAGCAAATTTCTGGAATGGGGTGTCGAACTGAGTTTGTTGTCGAATTGCATTACACCATACGAATTGGATAACAGTGAACGGTTTTACTAGAAGTGGCTTACATCGAGTTTGTTAGCAGAGTGAGCGTTTTATGGGGTGAATAGGGGGTTTTCATGTAATGGAGTTCTAATTCGACAAGCTTGTCAATGAAGTGACATCTTGTAACTTGCACTCTAGTCGAGGTTCGTGATACTAAGTCGTCGGTGGCTTAAGGATTTTTGGTAGGAAGACGTGGAAGGCGTTTGCTGCTAACAATACTACTGGAGAAAGTTGGTAGGTGCCCGTCTTGTTTTGGCCAGGAAGTCTTTGCGGATCCAGGTGTTTTGGCGGAGTTCATACTAGGATTTGTTTGGACGTTGGGAGATCTTTGTGAGATTGCTGAATGCATTCGGCTTGGTAAAGAAAAGTATCGAGGTCGATGAACAGGTGATAGAATACAAGTATTTAAATAATAAACTGAAAGAGAAAGATAGAAAAAGTGAAGTGAGGTAATTTTAAAGAGGGAAGTACTTACTATTTGATATTTGTTGAATGACAAGAAATGTAAGGAGAAAGTGTGTGGAGTTGATTTTGCACTTGCATAATTCAAAGTGACAGGTGACAGACGTACAAGTTGTCATGAAATAAAAGAATCCGATTTCAGGAATAGAAGCAGTCTATATTGTGAGCGAATTCGACCTGTGTTTCAGTTGAGAGCAAAAATGTTTCTACCGGAGTTAGCAATTTAATAATATTGATAATCCATAATTATAAAAGGGCAAATAAGTTACTAAATATTCAATTTTAAAAGAGAGTTGATTGAAAATAAACTAAATTATAGTAAAAAGTCTGAAATGAATTTTTACAGGTATTTCATTTTAAATTTTCCCATTTAATATTGTCAATCATGACCGATTTGGCAAGCTTTTGAGATAATGCAAATTTAAATTTATACATATTGGTCGCACCAATCTTCAAAATATGATTATTAAAATATTTTTAAAGTAAGTACACTAATCAAATTCATCTGTTTTGGTTTTTAATAGTTTTTTCATTTACAGAAAATTTAACATCTAACACAATTTTTCTTAAAACTGGATAATGTTTTAGATTTCCAATATAGTAACTTATACGCATTAAACTAGTAATTATAAAAAAAATTACTAACAGGTAAATATAAACATATAAGAAAGTTAATTGTTTCACTTGCTTAATATCTTTAATTTGTAATAATATGTTTTTTGTATTTTAGAGATCGCAACGTTTTTGTAAGACATTTGTATTTTTAACATGTTTTTAAAACGCTGAAGAAGATATCAGGTGTCGAAATATATGTGAACTATTTTTAAACACTTGTTATTTTGTTAAATTTAACATGTAACGACAAAAATAGCTGCTGCTTTTCCTTTTGCAATCGATTTATCAAAAATTGTGTTCATATTGGCTAATGAAGCAGCTGGGCGATTTCTACGCAGCGGAAATACAGAAGCTTATGGCACGCTACGATAAACGTCTTAATATTGGCGGTAACTACTACAAGCTACAAAGCGGAGTCACCAGGTTGGCCGACTGGAGCTCCATTTTTCAATGTGGTTACTAGCTATTGGAATGACTTTGGAGTACACTTCACGAGGAGTCTCGGTGCTCTCGGACAGACCCTCAGAGTTCGAGGCGGGTGTGTAGCAGACAGCTATGGTGCTTCCCGGAAAAGTTGGATGCCCCTGGGTGAAGGTGAACTTACTGTAATACATGAAGTTGTCGCGAGTTAGTTAAGGGATAAAAAATTGTGTTCATATTGGCTAATAAAGCAGGTGGGCGATTTCTAATCATCAGAATACAGAAGCTTATGGCACGCTACGATAAACGTCTTAATATTTGCGATAACTACTACAAGCTACAAAGCGGAGTCGCCAGGTTGACCAACTGGAGCTCCATTTTTCAATGAGGTTGCTAGCTATTGGGATGACTTTGGAGTACACTTCACGAGGAGTCTCGGTGCTCTCGGACAGACCCGCAGAGTTCGAGGCGGGTGTGTAGCAGACAGCTATGGTGCTTCCCGGAAAAGTTGGATGCCCCTGGGTGAAGGTAAACTTACTGTAATACATGAAGTTGTCGCGAGTTAGTTAAGGAATCAAAAATTGTGTTCATATTGGCTAATAAAGCAGGTGGGCGATTTCTAATCATCGGGAATACAGAAGCTTATGGCACGCTACGATAAACGTCTTAATATTTGCGATAACTACTACAAGCTACAAAGCGGAGTCGCCAGGTTGACCGACTGGAGCTCCATTTTTCAATGAGGTTGCTAGCTATTGGGATGACTTTGGAGTACACTTCACGAGGAGTCTCGGTGCTCTCGGACAGACCCGCAGAGTTCGAGGCGGGTGTGTAGCAGACAGCTATGGTGCTTCCCGGAAAAGTTGGATGCCCCTGGGTGAAGGTGAACTTACTGTAATACATGAAGTTGTCGCGAGTTAGTTAAGGGATCAAAAATTGTGTTCATATTGGCTAATAAAGCAGGTGGGCGATTTCTAATCATCGGGAATACAGAAGCTTATGGCACGCTACGATAAACGTCTTAATATTGGCGGTAACTACTACAAGCTACAAAGCGGAGTCACCAGGTTGGCCGACTGGAGCTCCATTTTTCAATGTGGTTACTAGCTATTGGGATGACTTTGGAGTACACTTCACGAGGAGTCTCGGTGCTCTCGGACAGACCCTCAGAGTTCGAGGCGGGTGTGTAGCAGACAGCTATGGTGCTTCCCGGAAAAGTTGGATGCCCCTGGGTGAAGGTGAACTTACTGTAATACATGAAGTTGTCGCGAGTTAGTTAAGGGATAAAAAATTGTGTTCATATTGGCTAATAAAGCAGGTGGGCGATTTCTAATCATCAGAATACAGAAGCTTATGGCACGCTACGATAAACGTCTTAATATTTGCGATAACTACTACAAGCTACAAAGCGGAGTCGCCAGGTTGACCAACTGGAGCTCCATTTTTCAATGAGGTTGCTAGCTATTGGGATGACTTTGGAGTACACTTCACGAGGAGTCTCGGTGCTCTCGAACAGACCCGCAGAGTTCGAGGCGGGTGTGTAGCAGACAGCTATGGTGCTTCCCGGAAAAGTTGGATGCCCCTGGGTGAAGGTAAACTTACTGTAATACATGAAGTTGTCGCGAGTTAGTTAAGGAATCAAAAATTGTGTTCATATTGGCTAATAAAGCAGGTGGGCGATTTCTAATCATCGGGAATACAGAAGCTTATGGCACGCTACGATAAACGTCTTAATATTTGCGATAACTACTACAAGCTACAAAGCGGAGTCGCCAGGTTGACCGACTGGAGCTCCATTTTTCAATGAGGTTGCTAGCTATTGGGATGACTTTGGAGTACACTTCACGAGGAGTCTCGGTGCTCTCGGACAGACCCGCAGAGTTCGAGGCGGGTGTGTAGCAGACAGCTATGGTGCTTCCCGGAAAAGTTGGATGCCCCTGGGTGAAGGTGAACTTACTGTAATACATGAAGTTGTCGCGAGTTAGTTAAGGGATCAAAAATTGTGTTCATATTGGCTAATAAAGCAGGTGGGCGATTTCTAATCATCGGGAATACAGAAGCTTATGGCACGCTACGATAAACGTCTTAATATTTGCGATAACTACTACAAGCTACAAAGCGGAGTCGCCAGGTTGACCGACTGGAGCTCCATTTTTCAATGAGGTTGCTAGCTATTGGGATGACTTTGGAGTACACTTCACGAGGAGTCTCGGTGCTCTCGGACAGACCCGCAGAGTTCGAGGCGGGTGTGTAGTAGACAGCTATGGTGCTTCGCGGAAAAGTTCGATGTCCCTGGGTGGAGGTGAACTGTACTACATGAAGTTGTCACGGGCTATTTAAGGTATCAAAAATTGTGTTCATATTGGCTAATGAAGCAGGTGGGCGATTTCTAAGCAGCGGGAACACAGAAGCTTATGGCACGCTACGATAAACGTCTCAATATTGGCGGTAACTATGTAGAGAAATAGTGTATGTTAAGGAGAATACTGTAGGTTAGTAAATCGAAAATTCGTCGTTTAGTTTTAATTGCATAACTGAAGTTAGTTTCCGAATACGCCTTTTATATTGTTGTCACAGTTTTAGAATATAGAACAATTTAAGGAGTGAATGTATTGTTCATTAGAAACATACTATAGTGACAGCATTGTAATGTATCTAGAATATACTTGATATATCAGCGGGAAACGGCGTTTGCCATGAAACTGTCACACATACAATTCTAAGAGAACTTTCCGGCGCTATTCACATATGACTTACATTCGATAGCGGTTTAAAACAAAATCACTGGATTTGAATAGCACACAAACTTTGAAACAGAAATTGCATCCCTCGTGTTATAAATGGTAAAGGTCGATTAGTATCAGTAAAAGTGGTGTAGATCGGATTTTGTTAATTACTTGTGCCTCAAACCTGCAAACTGCCTATAAATTGCTTAACAATATTATACCCTAAAATCATCGATAGAGTTTCGGGACAAGGGTTAGCCCTAAATAAATACTCTGCGTGAGGTCTGATACTGTGAACCGTTTGTTACTGTTATTTGCGTTTGTTGATCTGATAAAATTTTCATGCTTGCGTAACCCGCTCATTCTACGCTGACCTTTTGTAGATTGATTATCATTTTTATGTGATGGAAATGATGGGTTTGTAACTTATTTTCTATTTCGGCCGACTACTCCTTAAAGACGTACTTTTTCCAACAATATTCGCAGAAACGTCATGCTTGTTTATATGTGACTCATAAAAATATATTGCGAAATGATATCTAAGGCTCTTTTACGTCCTAGAACAGCGTTGGCATCCGCTTTGCACATCGATAGCAGTTCACCCTTATACATAATTTAGTCGCTACACGATAGGAATCTACCGATTCTAACCCTTGTTAAAGAAAAATAAGTTTGCTGATCGTTGCTTGTATCTTTATTAATCGCCCTAGTTTGTGCTATAAAATATATTGCCGCAATTTCTAATAATTACCAAACGTTTTATTTAGCAAAAGGAACGTAAGCTAAACATTTGTATTGATCCGACCATTCGCATTTACTGAGATTCATTCGAGATTTTATAATGTGTTTATTTTTATTCATTCTTCTCAGTTTAAAGCTTAAAAAAGCATAAGTAATTTTATGAATATAAAGTGTAAGATAAGCGTATTGTATGCTTTCACCGAGCATTGGGACCAAATCGAAGTTGGCACAGCTTTTCGACAGTTTATGGGCTGCAGACCTTACTCTCTGCAGCGGTGAAGAACTTAGGTTTAAAGATAGACTGTTTAGAATTGAATCGGGGCCAATTCACGTTTGATTGAAGCACTCTGACTACGGCTGTGATAGCGCGCGTCGCGAGTTACTGATTTCGATGCTTACAACTTTGGCACGTAGGGCGACTTCATCAAGTAGCGGCGTCCTGGGATTTCATTCGTACAGAAGGTTGCAAGCTCGAGTGTGTTATGTTAGTCACATTTATCTATATTCCTTAAGATCTCTTATTATGTTATTGTATTGGTTTGATAATTATACCATCGATTTATCAGTTTTTCGTCGTATTCGCTCGAAGAAAAGCTTGAAATAAAGCAGTTAGGTAGCAGTTTAAACAAATATTTGATATTTGTTACACGTTCTTTATTCCGCAACATCTATGATATAAATAGTGCACTATCTTGCAATAGTGATGGCAATTACTTCAGCTAATACTAAATATCCAAGACTAACTAGATCTCAATACCGTGCGGTATTAACAACCTTTAACTGCCAGATATTTAACATTAATAGGTGTATCCATTCAAGCAAGAACCGTTAAGTCTGGGAGATGTATTATTGAACAGTGTTCAGAAGCAAATTTTTATTCATAAGATTGCACGTTTATAACTGCTTCACATTCATTCATAAATTTGATCTCGTTACTTATTTTTCTGTGAGGATTTCGGTTGTGCCGAAATAACTTTTTGCTTTGATGTGGGGTGTCTGTTGATCGAACCCTTTGTTTTGAAAAGTTTTGGCATGTTAGCCCTCATGCTATCTGCAGCTATTCTTTGTCGATACAAAACATAGGAATGTTTTTATGTATGATTTTGTATATTCCAGCATTCAATAATCTCTTCGAACTAATTATAATAATGCAACCTAATAATTACTTTAAATGCTCATATTATCAATTGCAAGTGCAAAGTACTCTGAAACCATTTTTTTCCAATAAAAATATTAATACCTGTCTTTAGATGGGTGTTATAAGATACTAATATTTAAGTTAGAGCTTAAGGAATTTGACCTTCAAACTGATCCCTTAAAGGAATTGTATATAATCCAGTTTTAAAAACTCAGTCACTTAACATTTTAATTAATAGCAGCTGCTACTTTAATATCGGGGAATAAGTTTATTCGTTCCGTTTATATCTCAGTTTTGTTCAATTCAGCCTTCGACGTTTCTAATTACCGTTTCTCTTTCTTTGGAAAACGAATTATCTTTTATTGCTTGCGAAATAAAATTAAGTAACTGTAATAAGTAAACCATCCTTAGAGCGCGTCTCTCCTTACAAAACATTGATTTTTGCGAGATAAAATATTTCCCGCTCCTCGGCGGCGATAAAATACTCCACCCGGGAGGAGTTTTCGTCGGCGTCTAAACTTCTATGCACTATAACGATATTAATTATTTAGAACAATATTTTCCGAGTCAGTGGTATTGATGGAACCACAACGCTTTGTGTCTGAGCCGTGTTTGCTCCCATATAAAATATTCATCCCATCCTCAGTCCTACGCAAACACAAGGTTAATATATGCTGCAAAACGAATTCGCAAAAGTGTGACGAGCTATAGCTTAGTAATTTTCGCAATTTAAACTAATTTCCAATATAGCATGCAATATTACAGTAATGATGTTGGTTTTGGTTTACGTTCAATAACCGACTTTTATTCTGTGGTGGACCTTACAAAGGGCTTTTTGTTTGCAGCTTTGATCGTCATGGCTCCTTCATTATCTTTGATGAATCTATTGACATTAAAAAAATTAAATGTGTTCCAAACCGTTTGTAATACATTTCATCGTCATCCTACTTCCCGCTACTTAAAAGCTGTCAAGCAATTTTTTCTCGGTTTGGTATTAAAATTATACAATTGTGCACTCAACTGTCACAGCAGTCGACGAGATATTTGGAAGAGGGTACTTCTTATTGCTTTATCTACATTACTTATGTACTATTTAAGCAGTTGGCTAGATGGGATATGAAATACGGTATTACAGAATTAAACTGTATATTTTGCACGGTATATTTATTGTTACCTTTCTTTGGTATGCCGTGTGAAGTCATTGGTTAAGTAGAAACTGCCGTACTGTGTTACTCGAGCAAAAAATGCTGTTTATATTTTTAAAAAAATTTGATTTACAAAGAATATTGTGTTGACCGAGTCTGCAACCGATTACCGAGTAGGTCTACGTGATATACTTGCTACAACATAAAACGTTAATTACGACCAAAGCTACCCCTCAACGTTCAGGGAAGTTGGGCGCCGCTTGCTCGAAATGATAAAGATCAATCCCCCCCTTCAGAGTTGTCAAATCGGATGCTTTGATTACTAGAAAAGCTACGCAACTCTAAAGTTATGTAACAAAGGACTGCGCGGCTAGATACAGTGGAGGCAAATGGGGTGGTAAGGTACGCCAGGGGGTATCTAATTAAATACAAGGTGTTATTTACCTAGAGTGCCACTAATTTTTTCTCAATCCGCGTGAATCTCCTCAGAACTTGAAACAGAGGGGAGAAAAAACATCCCATTACTTTTTAGGACTTTTCGCGAACGGGTACCTACATTTGTTAATTCTCAATGGGTCTGCTATCAGCCCTTGTTATAACAAATGCCACCAATTAAAACAGAAAAACAGAGGCTAACTTTACAAATTATTTATTGAATAAATAAAAAAACATGTACACATTAAAATTAGTCTTGAATCCTAGAAAACGTTATTGTATTAAAAAAATCATGTAACTATACTTGTATCCAGCCAATACTAATTATTAAAACAACAAGCAAACGCAATGCCTTGAAGGGGCTAATTAATTCTGCAATAAAATAACTCAAACGCCAATGAAAAAGCTTTATTTAGTTCAAAATTGCGAAACACTCGTATATGGGCGCACTTCGCAACACATATAAAATCAAGTATTTACAGCTAATTTTTACCTTGGCTGAATGCAAAACTTCCTGGTTTAGCTGAAAGAACTACCCTTACTGCTTGCGGCCTTTTCCACACATCGCTACGATAGAAGGGATGAAACTGGCCTTTAAGGATGTCGTTTGCAAAGATATCATTACTGCATGGACAGGTTTGACACAAGCGGGTACGGAGAAACGAACCGCTGGTATTTCCACAGAATGCGATTCGAAACGAAACTGGATTGACAATATTTGCTACTAGATTCACCCTTCGTTGTTTGTAATGTTTTAGGGAGTTATCTAAGTTGATTCACCGGTTGGCTATAGTTGCAGAAATTACTTCACGAGGAAAGGGACTCCCCATCTTTACCCAAATTTCGTTCGCCGCACCATGCCGAAATGATTCACTTCGATGCCACTGACTCAATTTTAGATGACCGGGCCACTACGAGGTAAGGTAACCCTAGAAGCGAGGATCGATATGAAGACTTGACTATTAAACTGCCACTAACTCAGTTTGAGATATGCTGCTAGGGATTATTAATGGGCTTATTCGAATGAAAAATAACCGGTTATCCGGTTATTGAAATAACCTATGTAACTCGGTTTGCGTTCCAAGTATTCGAATGAAAAATAACCTTATGCTGATACGTACTACGCTTTGAATATAAAACCTCTATTCAAAGGTACTACGTGCCATATCTCAGCGACCTACGCAGTGCTCAAAATCTGTAAATATAAATACGGCATAAGTCATAAACAAAGCAGGTTGTACTGAAAACACCATTTGGTTATCGCGTACCTACCTCCTATCATAAAAAATATCAAATTATAAAATTCTGGGGACCTGAAACCTGAACGCCTAAAAACTGCAAACGCATCAAGCTATAAAACAATTTTTTATTTGCTTACATCTCCAAAGGTTCAAAACAAGAGGCGGCGCCTTTAACCCGCCCGATCAATAAAGATAAACGTTTTACGACTGTTTTTATTGCGATTAGCAAGCAGTTCCTCATATTTCTTTCTTTCTACACTTCTTAATAAATACCTCTTAATTTCCAATACATAACACATAATGTACGGTTGGCGCCTTAGAAATCGGGCACTACACACTATTATGATATATTTTGCATGTATTTTTTAAGTGTATAAACTGGGTTTTTACAGTTATTATGGTTTTAATTGTTACGTCACATTGTTTATTGTTTGTCAATTATGAAATGCCATCTCACATTAATGAAGTAACCGGAGCAAGAATACTCCAAATACTAGAAGAACATATTACGTGTCCCGATTTCTAAGGCGCCGACCGTACATATTATGTTTTGGTTCCTCTGCTATCTGCAAGTTACGATGTCGCAGATGACGGTGAACCGATGTCGATGCAGATGACGGTGAACCGATGTCGATGCAGATGACGGTGAACCGGCAACCGGCAAACCGGCTGACTTAATCGAAACTAATCGAGAGCCAAAATTTATTCGAATGATTATTCAAATAATCATTCGGTTATTAATATAATTCGAATGCAAATAATTCGGTTAGCAGGCTTCGCGGCGTCGGTAGTAAAGATTGTATCATGAATTGGCATGTACAGCACTATACACTATACAGTGTGTCCAAGATAAGGAGGGCCAGTATGGGGATCTCGGTAAGTGTAAGAGATACAAATTTGGTTAAATGGGAAGAAAGTTGCGCAATTAAAGGACAAACAAAGTGACGCCTAGAAACCGTTGATCTGATTTTTACTTCCTTTTACAATAAAGGAAGTATTGGATTCACCCCAAAAATTCGGAATTGCATTTTCAACAGGTCTTCACGTTTTAGAGTCCCCTGATCCCAAAAAACATATTTTTTTTTCATTGGGCTGTGTGTCTGTCTGTCTGTGAACAGAATATCTCAAAAACGGAAAGAGGTACCTATGGCGTTGAAATTTCATATATAAGTTTTATGTACTATGGAGACGCGACACAAGCTTTTGAAGAAAATCGCATAACCGGAAGTAGGTGTTTACTCTTGTGATTTTTCAGTTTTTTTTCGATTTTTTCAAAAACGGCTCTAACGATTTTTTTTAAACTTTACATTTTTATTACATTTTGAATGTGTATTGATGTGAGATAGGTGATTTTCCAGTTGAATACTTCTAAAATGGGTTTCTTTTGTTTTATTGTCTAGTTTTTTATTAGCTCTTATTTTAAATAGAACACCCGGTATATTATTACATTTTTGAATTCAGATTAAAATTGTAAAGGAAATTTGTCTCTTCAACTAACGCTCTATTTTGTACCGTTTTTGCAGAATTTGTAATTTTTGAAAATTTTTGACAAATGCTTAAAACTTTTTAAATAAAATTTTTGGCTAATTATAAAATCACTGTAAAAGGAAGTTGTGTGCGTGTATCACACCAGATTTTTCGTTTTTGAATTATCTAAAAAAAATCGAACTTTTGGATTTTCTTCTGGCGTTGATATTAAAGTTAGAGCGAAACTGATTAAACTTCTTTATAGCAACATTCAGTGGACTTAATGATTACGTTATCAAATTTTTTATCCGACGTTTCTTCTTTGAGAAACCATCATCAACTTTATTTTTTTAAATACGGTCCTGGTTTTTTATGCCAAATTTCTGAAGCCCTTTTTATTCTGAATTCAACAATGTACCACATATTATGGTTTAATTACGTTTCGAGCTTTTTTTGATCATCATCAGAAAATTTTTAAGATACGGACCTGCTTTTCTCATAATTTGGTAAAAATAAGTTCATACAGTTAGTTAGGCGTTGTTAGATGCCTTTAAAATATTGGAATGTACATCATAATGTCATAATTCTGGTACATTAATTTAATAACCAACCAACAACTATTAACAATAAACAACAAATAAATGAACCAAAGATAGACAAAACGAACATCGAAACAATTTAATAGGTATTAAATTTAAAGAAGGTATTCAAAAAGGTTGCCGCCATTCTCTAAGTATAAATAACATCGTCTAACTGTAGAATCTAAAACATTATTCAGCAATACTGGCGTTCTACTTTGAAAGGCTTCCAGAACCAATCTTCTAAGTTCTTCTGTTTCAAAGTTTCAGAACTTTGAATACCTATTACATTGTTTCGATGCTCGTTTTGTTATTCTTTCTGTCTGGCTTTTGTTCATTTAGTTGTTGTTTATTGTTATTGGTTGGTTATTAAATTAATGTATCAGAATTATGACATTATGATGTGCATTTTAATATTTTAGCGGCATCTAAAAACGCCTAACTTACTATATGAACTTATTTTTACAAAATTATGAAAAATGCAGCTCCGTATCTTAAAAATTTTCTGATGATAAAAAAAGCTCGAAACGTAATTAAACATATGTGGTATATTGTTGAATTCATAATAAAAAGGGCTTCACAAATTTGGCATCAAAAAACCAGGACCGTATTTTAAAAAATGAGGTTGATGATGGTTTCTCGAAAACGAAACTTCAGATAAAAAATTTGATAACGTAATCATGAAGTACACTAAAAGTTGCTATCAAGAAGTTTAAATAGTTTCTCTCTAACTTTGATAATAACGCCAGAAAAAATAAAATATAAAATCCAAAAATTCCGTTTTTTTAGATAATTCAAAAACGAAAAATCATATCAAGGATTTATAGGCGGCATTTTGTTACTCCTTTAATAGCGCAATTTTCTTCCTATTTAACCAAATTTGTATCTCTTACAATTACCGAGATCCCCATACTGGCCCTCCTTATCTTGGACACACTGTATAGGCAGGGCCAGATTAGTCCAAAATGAACGAGAACAACATCATTTCCGCAAGCGGTGTTACGAATTTAAATTAACCCAACATATCATAAATTTTAACTGAAAACAGCAGCACTTGTAACCTTCTGAGAATAATGGAAGATGTGAACCCCGACATGAGGAGTAAGATGCAAGGTGGAAATCAATTAATAGAACAAATAAAATGTATGGCAAATAATCACATCCCTGTTTACGCTAGTTGCAGTGCATCTTCCAAAAAGCGAAAATGACTTGCAATGACCCTTTTATAAATGTGTTATCACTGAAAGAAGTTATGATGTGGTAGGGTCGACAAAATTATGCATTTTAGTTACTGATAGAAACATTACAAAACAATGGTAAGACCTATATTAACTAGTGTAGTGAAAAGACTAAACAACTACTACAGATAACAAAGATATATCGAAAAAACCAGAATGGATAGTCAGAATTCTAGATAAATCATGAAGAGCGGAAAGAGGGGTAAGTGATCCTACTGCGCAGGTCACGACGTTTATCGATTAATCTAAATATTTAAAAAAAAATGCGCAACTAATCCAGGAATGCAGCAAACACGTCGAGATAACTTCGCTATGTAATTTTAAAAAATGCCTATTACACAAGTGAAAATAAAATATACAAAACAACCTAAAAGCTATATGAACTTATGTAAGAAACAATTACTACAAAACAACTAAGATGAAACCCTCTTATCAGGACCACCAGAATGGATAGTTGGAAATCAAAATAAATATAACGAGCATGATTGTGGAACGGATAGGGACAGACTGAGCAAAATAGCCAAAGTCAGTAGGAAGACAAAGACAGAGAGGACCAACGAAAAGATAACAAAGAGTTTCATCATGTCTGGAAATTCGCTAAAAACGTGCAAAACACGCTACTAATCTAAACTTAAGGAAAAGAGAAAGAGATATCATAAGATCTGGCTAACTGTGCTTTCTTTAACTGACGTCAAATACTGTTTTCTGGTTTATTATAGAATGAAAACTGCTAAATCGCAGCCAAATAAAGTGATTTGTATAATGCAATGGTTGCTGCAGCTTACTGTTGTTTATTAATTTTGTTCTTGCCTATTGCCAGCTAGCTTAATAGCAATAAGATCTTTTTTGTTTTGTTTGCCTCAGTTCGCGGCTAGGAAAAGCCCTAGTTGCAGTGAAACCAGAAGTTGATCCTGGACTATTGCTACTTGTGAATGTTATAGCCCCAAAGATGTAATCAAATAAAATGTACATATTTTGTGTAAAATAACATTTCTAACTAATATTATAATGAAGTACTAAAGAAAGAATCGAATAGTAGCGTATTAGCCATACTTGCTGCCAGAATCCCCTTGAAAGTTTGCCTTAAAATGTAACTTTTACTACTTTCAGTAGATAGATGCCTGGTAATTGATACTTTATGACAATTGTTTTGTCATTCCATTTTGGCTCTTCCTGAAATTTTGCGCCGGAAGCGTCCGCCACACTACGACAATGGAAGCCAACGGCTGTTTCCACCACGCATTTGTGTTAACAAAAATATTAAACCACGAGCAGACGGCTGTTTCTAATACGAATTTGTGCTGCAGTCTGCTTCGCAGTTTTGTTTAACCGGCGCTGGCCCATAAAACAATAGAAATTAGCGTTCGCACGTTGGTCTCGGTGAATCACTCACCACCTGATCCGACGACTGCTCGTGAACAACAGCATGCATCATCCACCTGAAATGATTATTGTTGAATTCCAGTTGCGTAATAACCTGGATCTGTTTCTCGCAGATATTCCCGGCGACAATTTTACTATTGCGTTACTGTTAAGATATAGAAACGCTCACTTTTAACTGACTGCTAATATTATTAAAATCTACTAACAAATAATAAATAACATACATGTACAAATCGGCTTTATATTAAAGTGTTACTTCAAATGCACTCAGGCGAGCAAGCTCAAGCCCCCATGTGATATCTGTGCTGCTATGATAACTACAGGCTAGGCTTTGTTGAAATGTTTGCAAGTAGCCTATTTTCCTTCCAATATATATGCACTGTATCATAATTTTCAATGTTGTTTTTCACAATTATTTTTAAATATTTATGATGATGATCGTACATCCTCCTGGAGATTTATTACCGCCGGTTGGCTTCGGCTACCCATTAATTGGGACCCGTTTTTTTGAACTGGTTTCGTGTGTTCCTGTCTTCTAGGTTCTAGATACCCCGTTACCTGATCCCAACATCTTATTTTTGGGATTTCTCTCCTTATTTCTCCTGATGTCCACATTATAATTTTGTTTATGCTGATGTTTTCTTTGCATGTGCATCGCCTTTTATTTTCTTAAAATAACTCATGATTCATCTGTCATCTTGTTTTTGTATTTTCTACTGTGATTCTTAAGATCTTCCTCTTCAGAATTTTAAAATTATTTTTCCTCAATCTAATTAAGACATGTTGATCTGCGCTTTATTTGTACTGCTAAATATTTGAATGTTTTAGCTTATTGGAATTTTATTTGTTTATTGTTAAAAGTGTTGTAGCTTCTGAGAGCTTCCTTTGCATTTAATATATTTCGTTCTTCTCTTAATTGCCAACCCTTTAGATCTCTAATTATTTGAGCCACCACTGCCTTTGTATTCAAATTTTTGACGTTGCTTGCCTAAGTTATGTTAAAAATGTGGCAGTTTCCTAATGGTTGCAGTTTATTCATTTTATTGCTATGACTGCTACACTGTTACGGTACCGATTAGTACATTTGGAAACGTACGACTTCAGGTGTTGAATGGTGGCAGCTGCGATGTTCAGGCGCATTATTCCAAACAGCATTGTTTTCGTACACTTCAGTCACAGAGCTATTTATAGCAACAACTTACAGGGAGATCGTATTTCACAACAGGCCTGCACTCATTTATTTTCCGGATCTGGAAAAAGGTGAACGTTGCATGAAGGAGAAGGAGCTGTTGGAAAAAGGGCATTTTCATTGTGACCGTCCAGGTTTATGCAGTTATCGAATTGGGAACAAATTTACTAATATAGGATATTTTGTCTTTTATATAAATAAAGGCGTTTTGAAATTTCCTTGCTGTTGGGAGTTGGAATATGCATTCTGCATTAAGTTGGTATTGTCTCATTTAAATTTAATCACGCTCACAAATACCACAAGCACTGTCACAAAGCACCTACCTCCCCACGTTGGGAAACACCGAAAGCTAATATGTTGACGCCGAATGAACCACTCAGGTGTTACGTACATAATTTATTATTTAGAGTTCCATAATTTTCATTCAAGACTTTCAACGTGGAAGACTTTGATCATCCGAACAAGAGGTAACTGGCTTAACTCTATGCGAAGGAAGCGACAAAACAAGCGGTGAGCTGGCATTTGCTGCTTGTTTAACTTTTTCATAATTTATGAAGCCCTTTTTCACGTTCTTGTCATAATTTCAGCAGAAAGGGAAGCGAAGCACTAGTTTTCACATGGCAGCTCTCCTAAAGGTTGATGTGTTTACGGGCAAGCGTAATTCTTAATTTCAGGACGATATCGCGAATTTTTTGAGCCCTCAGCGAGAAACTTTCAGAGAAAGCTCCGTAAGTGAAAAATATTTCCTTTTCAATAGTGGGGATACGCTTAACTTGTCGCGTGCCGGCCTGTGACGTAGCAAAATAACCCACCCCTGCTTTTAAACTCTGACTTAACTACCTACCATTAAATCTTACAAATACAAATGTGTAGCGTTTACAAGTTTTTGTTTGGAATAGTTGAGGCTGCACCTTATTCAAGAAGCGGTTTGAACGTTAACAGAATGCGAGTCGCGAACTTGACACTGTCATTGATGTTGCCGACATCGGACGTCATCCAACATATGTTACTGTGAGTGCATGACATGCTTTGGGATGCACCAAACCAGAAGAGGCAGCACTTTAGCCTTTTGATATTTTAAATTATAGGCTGGCTTAAATTATAGACGGGTTGTCGTGCTCGTGCAATCGCATTTTACTTATTGTCCACTTGGCAGACTGAGTGGTGTATTTCAAATTGTACGTGGAGAATGTTCTTCAGTTTGTGTTTTTACAAAAAATTTAAGTTTATCTCAGATTAATACATCTCTTTTTCATCAATGCCGTTGAACTCTAATAGTAGAAACTTCACTTTGTGTTGTGGTTCAATTATTATCAATCTCGAAAAGCACATTCATACAAAAAAAATGCTACTAATGACCTTTAATTAAGATATGTTAATTACGTACCCACTAAATAATAAGTTGAAGCTAATATTGTTGAATTATATGCAATTTACATCCACCCCAATGTTATATACTATAAAGTATCATTAACCTGTGAACATCAATCATTCTGTTCATAATATTTGAATTCGGGTAGATAATTGAATGTCGACGTTTTTTGAAAATAGTGTTTGTTGTACTTTATAGTTTGCCGAATTTTGTGAAAATAATTATAGCAGGTTCATAAAGGTGATTGCCAATATTATATGGCAGCATTAGATTAGATTAGATTAGATTCCACGACTGCCTTTTGCTGGCATGCACACGTCAGCCCTTTGGGCTTTTTGTACTGTCGGGAGTTTTCAAGTTAGCAGGCCGACATCCGTATCTTTTACGAGATTTGCAATGTCCCCTACTAGCTTGCGGTTGTCAATAGAGTTAAGGCTCCAATCGAGTAGGTGTCTTTTACGCTCTAATGCTGGGCATTCAAAGAGGATATGATAGGCTGTTTCATCATCCTCTTGGCATAGTCTGCAAACAGGTTCATCTCTATAGATATTGATCCTATGCATAAATTCTCTGAATGCTCCAGTGCCTGTTAGTAGACGGACTACTTGCTTGATTCGAGTTCTGTTCAGTCTCAACAGGGTTTTGGTGGTTTGTGGATTCTGAGTTTTTTAGCAATCTTTTGCAGTGTGTTGCTTGATTGTAGTTTCTCCACCTTAGTTGGTGTGCGGTGTTGACCCATTCATTAATGGCTGAGCGAGCTGGGTTTTTCTGAATGCTTAGACCAGGTTCTGGACCGGTCATTGCATTACGGGCTGCTTCTTTTGCGAGCTTGTCCGCCTTTTCATTTCCTTCAATACCTTGGTGACCTGGGATCCAGCATAATTTTACTGTTTTTTCCTGGCTTAAGGTTTGAAGTTTGGATTTGCATTCCTTGACCAGTCTCGATGAAGTACTGAAAACGCTTAGCGCTTTCAATGCTGCCTGACTATCGGAGAGAATGTGTATGTCTCGATTGAGCAGCTTCTTTTCTATGCTGATGTTTGCGCATACGTTAATAGCTTGTACTTCAGCCTGAAAGATGTTACAAAACTTTCCTAGACTGACTTTTTCGTTGGTTCTAGGATTGGTACTGTACACACCGGAGCCTGTACCCCCTTCAAACTTAGATCCATCGGTGAAAAAAATGATGTTCTTATTTGTTAGAGTTGGTAGTTGGTCCGGCAGCATAGTTATAAATATACCTATGAGGCCATAATTATATATAACAGCAATGAGATAACATGAATAAGAAATTAACACATATTGCTCAAGTAAGAAAGATATATACATAGTAGCAAATATTCGAGTAGGCTTGACGCTCATTTTAATTATGACAGATGTCGACCAAACATGCCTACTGAAATAATTTTTTCGTATGGTCATCTCTTTCTTGCTCAAGCCATCTATTTTGTTGTTTATGTTATCTCATTGCTGTTATATATAATTATGGCCCCCATAGGTATTGTTATGTGTCAGTGGCGACTCGTGGAAAATTTTGATGGCAGAACCAACCATCCAACGGATAATGCATTTCCGCCCGCTCACACACAAAGACAGGTTTCGATATAGCGAGATGTAAATACTTTGCATATGGGCTATAACAAAAGTTAGCATAAGTGAAGAAATTTACCAAACTTTACAGGCTAATAAAAGATGATAAACTGAATCAAATATCCCTCTTTCATTTTTCGTTTAAATATATAATTCGGCTAAAAAAATAAATCTCCATTGTTTTAAATACGTAGATGCATGCGCGATTAACGTATATTATTAAAAGGTAGGCTACAATTTACCAGTAAATTGTGAGTATAATAAAATAGAGCATAGCATAGTTATTTGAGTAACCCTAATTATTTTCCAACGTCTCATCTGTCGGAATTCGGAATTACACACGGCTTTTAAATGTTCGGGCATACGCGCGGCGTTTTTTATTAGTCACCTACGTGCGAAAGTTGTAAGCAATCATCAGTAATCGGAAAATCGACACGTGCGTTATTTCGGCTCAAATTCAAGACTAATCGCTGTATTTTTGAACCGGTTTATTCGCCGCTCTCCCCCCATCCCCCGCTGCTGTCCATAAAATGTTGAAAAGCTAAAAAGCTTCCATCTGGCTCCAATGCGTCCTTGGAATCATGAAAGTGTTATCCTACAGGTTTCTGGTTGCCATGAAAATTACTTCTTTGAATGCAACTCGTAAATTAATATCGGTAGGGTAAGTAATTACTTTTTAAATTAACTTCTGATCCTAACATATTTACAAAGTATTAATTGTTCCTTAATATTGCTGTTTAATACCCTACTTTCAATTTAATCTCTAAATTTCTTTGGAAACGTTTGCAACTAAGATTTCTAATATTCAGTTTTGTAAATGGTAGCTAAAATGCTCTCAAGTAATAACTGAGCTTTTCTTAATTTCTGAAATTCTGAAATGATATGTACCTTTTACAACATCCCTCTACTGTCCCAATTTTAATTTACTTGGCCTAATAAAGGCATAAAGCTTAGTATCTTTAGTAGCACATGGATATCAATTCCATCATTATATCTTTCTATATACAGGGTGATCGTTTTTCGAGTTAATCAATGGTGTCTCTTAACACGAAGAGATCCCCATGTATATAGTCGGACACCCTGTAAACGTAGTAACTAATATGATGTTATTGTCGTATAGAAGATATGATGGAACTGAAAAGACGTTGCACTTCAAATATTGTGCAGTAGTAACTACTGGTTTCAAAAGATTTCACTGTCATTGCCATTATTAAACGAATATCTTCCAGAATTGCACCCTGTCATTGTTGAGGTAAAAAAACTAGACGCTTTTCTCACTCTCGTAAGGGTTTCATCAGGTTTGTGAGAAACAAAGGAGCACGGTAACTCAGTACAATAGCTAGTATCTGCTGTTAGCACCAGACAACCACCAAATGAAACGCCACCGTTTAAAGAACTGACCATATAATTATCAGTTTTTTCTGCAGTACTAACATTTAATTCAAAAATGATATTACATTTGTGAAATCCCTCAATTTTAAGCAATCTAATCTGGTTCTTCCAATAGAAACGCACAGTGTTAGTGAAAAGCGTGGAGACTTGAATATTGATTTCTAATTCCATTGTTGTGTCGTCTGTTCAGTCTATTCAAAGGGATATTTCGCAATAGAAGGCATAATGGAACTTAAAAAGACCTTGCAGTTCAGATATTCTGCAATACTTCCTGCTGTCAGTACAAGACGACAGCATCCATATAATAGCAAATAAAGTGTGTAAGTAAACAGTTCCTGGAAAACTGAAGTGACTGCGAACGACAAGGTACAAAATTCGACAAACTACAATATAACCAGATAACCGTACTTTCCTGTTCTGCTACGTGCAATGCTTGCTTAAAACGCGAAAACATGGCTTAGCTACCATATATGTACACTGTCGGTTATTCTTCCGCCGGTGCGCGTATTTTATATCAGCCGCAGTACAGCTCCGTGCTTGAAGTTCTATTATTTGGAGAGTTCATCGACTCAATCACAGACGACAGGCCGAGGAAGTCAAATGTTCAGCTTTTGTTGGAGATACTTGATAAAAAGTGGCTTTGTGTCCAGTTCTTCAGATTGTTTCGTGAGGCCACCAAGACTTTTAAACGCGCCTTGCACGAGGTGTTTACTTCTCACTTAAGTGGCCTCACTCACCACCAATGGTGTCGACAGTTAAACATCGCCTGGTTTGTAATATAAGCCTTCATCGGCGTCCGCTCTGTTTTTTACAGGGACTACAGATACGTACAACTATATTTTTAACATTCAGGTTTCTAATCGCATTTAAAGTGTTGCTCACAACCGTATTCGTAGATAAAAGTAGAGGGCCCATACAAAGGAAAACTCATCCGATTATCACATTTCATCCCTGAACTGACAGCAAATCGGTACCTATAAATTATAATGTTTTTTCACTGATATTTCGTCTTTTAGATTTAGTTTAAATAGAATCTTTTAATTGAAATAGAAATCACCAAAGATCAACTCAGGAGAGTACGAAGAAGTTTGCGTCCTGATAGAGAGCGCACCAGTCTTCTCTCCCACTTCACAAATACGAAGTAAATTAGTAAAACTAATTGAATATTCCAAACGTATACAAGTGCAGATTGGTAGAAACAACCATAGTAATGCTACCACGATTGCCGATGTAGTGGAAAAGCTCCTAACTTCACCAATTTTTTTGTACAGTGCTACCGATTATCTGTTCCATCAAAATTTGATAAGCTTTGAACTGCATGGTTTGCCAGATTTTCCAGGCAGTGAGCAATCGTGGATGTCGACATTCTTCGAGGTAGTATGAATTCCGGTAGCTGTTTGCAAAGTCTGTTACAGGAACATTCTCGGCTATTTTGCCTGTTCCAGGATGTAATAGGAATAATAATAACAACAACGATATGCATACAGAATGAGAAGATTAAGTAACACATAAATGAAAAACTGCTTACTGTTACTCTTATACCTAAAGTGCCACATTTTTTTCATCTTTATTTCATAATGGATGAGAGTAAACTACTATGTCGTATTATATACAAACAAAATAACTCTAGAAGGATTTTAAAAATTGTACGCTCCCCGGCTACAACGCTAGCACCTGTGGGAGCCGTTAACCCCTAAAACAAGGGAACTCTTCCTCATTTTCGACGGACAAGGCTAGCCACCTACCCGGCCTAAGAGCAAAGAGGGCTCATAGAACTACTTTGTGGTTAAAACAGGCCACTGCCCTATAATAAGAGGAAGAAGAAGAAAATAAAAATAAAAATCAATAAGGCTTTAATCACGAGGCAAGGCCAGAATTAGATCTCTACTACTATAATTTCAAGAATAGAGTAAACTATATGGCGTAATGCTAGAAACTCATAAGAAGACCAAATTGTAATTACTCTTCTTCTTCTCACCCTATCCTGCCATTTCAGTAGTCGAGCTTAGGACTACGATTTCTCTTGAATCAATTTCTTCCATTATTTTTATCTGGTCTTTTTCCCACACCTTACCTAATTCTAGCATCTGCTTGGTCTTTCTTCTAGTTTTCTTTAATCTTCTTGTCTCAAGTACTTTTCTCCATGTTCTCTTTGGATTGATCCCTGATACATGTCTACACAATTTAGTTGTCTCTATTCTATATTTTTCAGTATCGATCTCTCTTACTCTCTCATTTCATATTCTATTCCATTTTTTCTTATTGGCCATTTTCCTTACATGTTTCGTTTCTATAGTTATTATCTTACTCCCGTGATTTTTCTGAAGTGTCTATTTCTGGATAGACTGTAGGACAGTTGGGAATGTAATAGTAATAAATACAATTAGTTTCACCTTTTTATTTATTTTCTTTTTTCTTGTACTGACTGATCTACTTATGCTGATAACTAGTTATTTAACTAAATAAATAAATTATAACTGTTAGTCGTTATCAAAACTACATAAGATTGCATAAACTTTATTCCTTTATAAGTCAAACTGACTTAACTCAGGATATGTATTGTCTACCCGGTATAACAATTAAGTATGGTTAATTAAATTTTAATAAAGTAGCTCAGTTAATCAATTATTCTAACATGACACTCTTTCTCACAAGTTGAGGCGTTCTCATTAAAACTATTTTATGTCCAAACTTTAAATCAAGTGTGCAGTTTTTTTAAACTAAATTACACTTTGACAGTTTATCAAATATTCCATCTCAGCAGACCCAATGAATACTTCTTCTTTATTTCAGGTAATTCTTTTTCAGTCCTTAAATGGTGTACCTTATGTCATAGCCCTCTGGTTATAACTCATATTACATCTGCAGATATCTGTTAACTTCACTTGTTAAACTTTAATTCATCCACAGCAATTCGTCCAACTCGTTCAAAGCAAAGGCTCTTTTCCAATGATAACCCACGATATTAAACTTTACTCTCTTGCATATCTCTGCTACATCCAACTGTTTACGTCCAATCCATCCACAGCAATGGTTTAGCACACGCTGTTAACCTTTACACTCCTGAAGATCTTATAATTATGATTTCGCAGACTTTCACGGCCATTGTCATTAATTAGCAAACAAACGACTTCTAGGATTAGACCATGTCATTATTGAGGTCGAGGAACTCAACGTTTCGCCAACTTTCGTAAGGGATTTCATCAGGAGGAAAAGCAAAAGAGCACGGTAGCTTAACGTGTAACCCATGCCAGAGGTAAAACTTTTTTGATAGGAAAGGGCTAGTAGAGCACGATAAGTCGACGTGTAAACCACACCAGAGGCGAAACTCTTCCAACGCTTGGAAGAAGAAAGGCGAGAATTTAACGGCAAGTGCCGTGGCGGTTCAGTGACGGAGGGCGGGGCTTATAAATTAGTACTTACCACATAAAAGGAAGAGGAAATCCTTCGTCCCGATTGAGATCATTAGAGTGTTTGTAAATCTCAATGGCTTCGCGAATCTTTCTCTTAGACGAATGGGGATTTGCAGACAATGGAAGTTTCATCAAAAAGAATATTATGGCCGGTATCGTGTTGGTGTTCGGCAATGCGAGTTTTTACTGAACATCCTGTTTCACCAATGTAGATTGGTGAAACAGGACGAGAAAAGACTTTTGCCTTTGACGTGGTTTACACGTAGAGTTACCGTGCTCTTTTACTTTTCCTCCTGCTGAAGCCCCTTACAAAAGTAGGCGAAACGTTGAGTTCCTCGACGTTAATAATGACACGGTCCAATCCCGGAAGTCGTTTATTAAGATCTTCTAATGCTTGGGTATTATGTTACTTCTTACATTTGTTAGTAAATAGTACTTCTCTTGGTTTGAAATTGTACTTTTAATATAAATTATCTAAGATAAATTCATTTGATACTTATTAATTTGTTACATTCCAAATACTTGCATTTTCATTTTCAAAGAGTAATAATAATTTTTAGGATTTTTTAATATCTATGTATTCTACAAACAACAAATATAATTTTAACAGTTAGATTCTATTCTCTTATCTATAGATTTGTAGATGCCTTTATAAGACTGAACATATATTTTTTTAAATCACTACAGTTTTAGTCCCGTATTCATTATGCAGTTGAACTTGTAGTTTCATGTATCTTTACAATCTAAATAAGGTAACATCGTTATTTTTATTTTTCGATTATTATATTAACATTATATGTATAAGTATATGATCATGACAATATCTTGGTTACATTCATGGTCTATTTGTTAACTGTGCCTTAATCCTTCTATCCTCAATAAAAAATATGTTTCTCAAACATTTATACATTATTTTTCTTATGATATCTAATTTCATCTCTTTGCATTGTATCGCGTGACTTTGGTCCTTCTCTTGTTTTCCTTTACGGTAATTTTTAACTTTTATTGATATATATTTACCTCAATATTTATCTTTTCGGTTTCCTCTATCCAGAAGTATATTAATTTCTGAATTTTATTATCTGCGTCAACTACTTGCACTATATCATCGGCGTACATTAAACTACCAAGTTCCTCTACCCAATTATTGTGTCTAATAGCCCCATTTAGTTACTTATTTTTTTTAGCATGCACAAAATACACAACTTTTACTGTTGATACACGAACATCACACTTTCTTGAAGATAACTGTAGGAATGTATCCCATTTCAATCAAAAATAAGAGACGAAAGTTTTGTCATGTTTATATTTTTATTGGACAGAGTTAGTTACCTATATGTGTATTTTCTTGTCGAAATTCTAATTTTGTTAATAAAATGAACCATATTAATTTAAAACTCGTTAAGTTATCATTTTGCTACCATAGATAGATATACCCGAAAAATAGCAGAATTTTAGTAGCACTGGTAAATGATTTAAACTCAATATTTGAATTCGATATGGACTGTCTAAATTGGTATACATAATTATTTTCTATTTTTGTACTTTACAATTTTAAAATATTTAATATAGAATAGAAGTATGTACGGATACTCTCTCTCTCTCTCTCTCTCTCGTTTTCTTGTCCTACAAGTTGGTATCTTCTTTTTTGTATCAGATTCAGCATGTTTTCTTCTTTCCCTATTTGTCTGAGGACTTCCTCATCTGCTACTATTTCTGTCCAGCTTATCTTTAGCATTCTTCTGTAGCACCATAGTTCTAGCGTTTCTAGCTGTCTTCTTTCCGGTATTCTAAAAGTCCAGCTTTCGCATTCATAAAGGGCAACACTCCATACAAATGATAGTAAAAACATTTTTTTAGTTTGTAGTGAGATGTTTTTTTATGTCAATAGATTCTTTTTGATAAGAAATTATTGCTTTGCTGATGAACACGGCTTCTTATTTCTCTTCTCCACGTCGTCTCCGTCTACTTCTTTTAGTTTTTCTCCGTCCATCGTTATATATGTTGATCTTCTTTGTGTTGTTCTTGTATAGACCATAACTTTGGTTTTTCTTGTTTATCTTCATGTTGTATTCTCTGCTGAGTATAGTATTTAATTTGTTAACGTCTTGTAGTTCATTTTCATCATTTGAAAGGAGAACAATGTCATCTGCAAATCTAATGGTTTTTATGGTCAATCCATGGATATTGATTACTTCTTTACTTTCAGTAATTAATTATTAATTTATCTCTCATCTTTGTTGATTTTTATCACTCCTCTTTGTGTGGCATACAGGTTATATATAAACCTTTTGTCTTTGTAATCCACCCCTATGTTGGTTAGTATAGTGAATAACTTGCCCCATTTCACATTATCAAATGCTTTTTCTGTGTCAGTGAAAACTGCATACACTTTTTTATCTTTTTTTAGTGATACGATTGCATCTCTTGTTCTTGTTCCCTACCGGAAACCAAATTGATGTTGGTTAGATTTCTTCATTATTTTTTCTATTCGCTGATAAACTATCTTTGGTATTATTTTTGACTAATCTTATACTACACTTATTGTTCTGTGTTTTTCACACTTTTGGTTTCCTGTCTTTTTGGTATTGCTATTATAATATGTCCGGTGTCATATATTATTTCCTTTGTGTTGTCATCTTTGTATAAGTTTTCTATGTATTGTTTAATTTCTCTGCCACTTCTCTGTCATTGTTATCGTTGTTCCATCTTTGTCCTGTATTCCATGGCTTGGTTTCTTCCTATCACTAAATATATTCTTAATTTTCGTGTATACTTTTTCGATTTTTCTTTTATTCATCCCTTGTTGTGTTTCTTTGCAATTAGTTTCCATATGTTCTTTTCATTTTCGTGTTTGCTTATTTATTTTGTTCCTCAATTGTCTATACTTGTTTGTCCTTCTTAGTTCTTGTAATTTTTGTATTTTCTTCTTTCCTTTATTAATTTGATTACACCTTGTGTTATCCACGGTTTTCTTGGGTTCTGTTTCACTTTTCCCACGACCTCATTCATTCCTTTTGTGATATTGTTTTTTATGCTGTCACAGGTTTCATTTGCATTACTCAGTATTACTAAACGGATACGGATTAAACGGATACGGATACTATAGGGAAAATATTGGGAAAATTGTAGTCAGGCTTAGGGACTAGATGTGGACAGCTTTAAACTTCCGCGTTCGCAAGGAATCCTAATGAAAAAGAAATTGTAAAGTTAAAGGGAGAACTTATTGATTGCGGTCGGTGTCTCTGTGATTCAATTTCAACGAATACTTGTGCAACATTGTCATCTATGAAAATAAGTTATATTATTTGCACCCACTACGACCTACTTTGAAATTTGTTCAATGTTACATTTAATTCCAACTTGTAAATAAAATTAATTAGTTTTTACATCGCATAACATGTAAAATGAGATTCATATGCTTTCATGTATTATCCAACGGTGCACATCCCCCATATTCAAATTATTTTGAGAATGCCTCGTTTATCTGAATAGCTGGTTGGTATGAAATAGCTTAATAAAATTGGTCAAAGAGAGCCTAGGAGATATTTTCAAAGCAAATACAGAAACACGATCTGGCACAAAGGTCTTTAGTCCTTGAAAATAAATTGTCTTTGTGTCAAAGACGTTTCGTGGCGCAATGCAGTCATATTCTGTATTGCCAAAATGAGTTATTTTCGATGCACGTACAGTTTTAATTTTTCAAGCCGGGACATGCTAATAAAAGGAAGTCTTGTGAAATTTAAATCAGGTTAACTTTCCGGAAATTACAATGCCTACAAACTAATTTCGTGGCTACAATGCCTTTATAACGTTTTATAAAGGCATTAAAAGCACTTTTTTAGATACACCGAGTTTATGAGTTCTTTGAGAGCATAATGGAATTTTTGCTCGACACTTGCTCTTGATGTCGATAATAAATAAATGAGACTTTTAAGTTATACATATATTGGTGTATAAAGTAAAAATTTTTAATTGTTGCGTCTGCCAATATAATTATTGCATTACTTCATTTTAATCTTTTTAACACATGAGTAGCAGTAGAGAACGATTTAATTAGATATAGCGATCACCATAAGTGACTATTTCACAAATATTCTAAAAATTTCACATTTCGTAGCGAAAAAGTTGCAGGGTATCCACATTGATCCAAGCAACAATTATTTTCCCGACTTTAAATAAATGATTATATGCAAGGAGTAGTACAGAGTGAGTATTAAAAAGTGAGGAAAGCGCGGGAAATTTTGAATGTGTTTGTGTCAAAACTGACGCAAAAACTAACCTGTAAACCTCTAATTTTACATCGATTTACAGTGCAACCAATGACATGTAACCAGAAAGTTGGGTGATGCACCTGCGAGAAACATAAAAGCAAAAAATTACTAGGATTTCATTCAAAATTTCCCGCTCTTTCCTCACTTTTTAATACTCACTCTATACACAGTCAGTATATTTTCAGTCTTCTGATGCACTTTTGTTACAGTAGATTTGATTCGATAATTTAATTTTTGAGTTGCTTCATTTTTAAACATCAATTGTATTACAAAGTTAGAAACAAAAATTATATACTACAATGAACACACTTAAGTCTAGTTTTTCCGCTGTAATCTGCATTTTTGTTTATTGTCAACAGCACATATTGGCAAATGCTGAATGCCAGTTTTTACAACATCTCTGTTTGGGACGGGAGTAGAAAGCACCAATTTTTAATTTTTTTCGATGTTGGTACATCCGCATTTTCAGCTCCTTTGTTTATTAACCGTTATTTTCCGGCTATGCATTGTAGACGCCATCATTTCTTGGTTTAAGATGGCATGCTTACGCAAGAAGAAGGGATTTGATGGTGCTTAGCTGCCTCTTACCATTTTGGGCTTACAATCGCCCATTGTCTATCGAATTGGCGATACAGGCTCCGGATATCGGATTTATTGATTGTGGTTGCGTTAATCCTTGCATTGGGCCGGTCTCCCGAAACTCGGACTCGTCTTTGTTGATGAAAAGGGGTGAATGCATTGCCGCTATGCCGCCTCGAAATCTCGTCCCTGTCTCCTGAGCCGTTTGCTGCATGGCTGAACCCTTTTGACTTTGCAGGAGGAATGATTCTTCCTTTGTACTCCTATTAATTAAGAGCTTCCATGCTGTGATGATATGCAGCATTTTTTTAGATAATGCACTACGTTGGAAAGTGTATATGAAAGGCTTGGAAATTTGGCTAAAACGGCGGAAGCAATTTATTATCCCGTGCTGCAAGCGCGACGTACACAAATCAGTTCTTGACGTTTAGAAAGTTTTCTTAAATGCAACACACACAATTGACTGCGAACGCCCACTGGTCTGTACTAGCCATTTTTTAGTCTTCATGCTTATTTTATAATAAGCAATCGTCCGGTCTAATAGGGCTGTCTCTCCCATTGATCGATTGTAGGCTGAAACAACTTCTGGTCTTGGGACCAATACGTACTTAGGACTTTTATATCCTATCTTCGAACGTCAACAACTGGCTATGTGCCGTCGGAAGTGGTAGCCATAAAAACAGAACAATTGTCAGACAGAAGATGAATCGATGCCTTCGAGATGTATGTCTGTCATCGACTGCTCAAAGTTCTTTGGGTGGAAAGAAACACTAATACCTCCATACTAGGAGAGTTATAAATCACAGAACGGCTCAGTGCGGCTACAAATAAATTCATGTTAAGGTATTTTGGTCATATTTTGCTCAAATATAATTTGTCTCTGGAGAAGATAGTGGTGCAAGGGAAATTTGATGGTAAAAGACCAAGAGTACTACTTTTTGTTTAATACGACATTCCTGAATTTCTTGTAATAAAATCTCATCTTTTGAATCGAAATCCTCACTTTCAGTTCTTCAGCAGCTCCAACATCGAAATCGTTCTCTAATTCTACAATAGCTTCATCGTCGGATGCATCATCAAAATCGCTTTGCTTTAATATTTCAAGAAATTCTTCGTCTGTCAGCGGTCTTATTCTTTCATATCCTGGAAATGAATTATCTGGTTATTCATCAAACAAAAAATAAATAAAACCGACTTTAGTTCTGATATTCAATGACATTACAGAAAACACAGTTTTACACTTATCAAATATGATAGCAATAAAAATACTTGCCTATATCTTGCACAGTTTTGAGCTACACTACCAAATTTGAACGAATAAACACTTCTAGGACAGTAGTACTTTCTCCTTGTTTCCATTGTCGATGAGCATAATCCACATGCACTTGACGCCATTACATAAACAACTGTGAAATTTTAAAAGATGAAGTCCAGCATGCTGTACACTAGGTTTATGGCAGGATAAAACCTGTAGTATAATATTAACGTATTTTATAGAATACGTCCTGTCTACTTGATATTAGAACTGAGAGGCTATAGAATCTCGTATTATTAGGAAATTAAATGTTATACCTTGACTAGAATATAATAAAAAGTACTCTGCGAATACGAAACTTTAGTACAATTCAATTTATCATACCTTAAATCGCTCACATCAATGTTTTAGCTTATCCTAGTACTAGTTTTGGTCGGATAATTGAGACGATGTTATATTTGTCGTTTCTGTCTTATATCACAATCCGCACCATAGTGATAAATTTATATTTTAATTGTATATAGGTAATAAATGGCAGCTTTTAGAATGAATAAATTATAAATATAATATTTTTACATGGCGTAATTCCTAGCTACGCCACTGGCTAAGCACATGTGTCCTCTTTCCAATTCTGCTACATCTCCGTTCTATTTTCTTCGATTTACGAGTTTGTATGTACGCTATTCATTCAGCGTTTCTTCTGCTGGAAACTTCTGGCGAATGAACAAATATAGGACAGGCCAGTAAATAAAGGACGTTTTTCTCTATGGTTCACCACCGTCTAAACGTTGTCGTTCAACATGTGGCCCATGGTCGCCAATGATGTGTTTGACCTGGGCATTTATAACCCAGAACGCAGTGTTAATAAAATCAATAAGTTTCTTTGTGTTGCTTTTCAGAGTTAACCCTCTTCCGTGTACAATTTCCAGACACCTCGAAAGGTAAATCAGGCTGAAGTCCGAGGATAAACTTTTCACCTTCAATCTGCGTGAGAAAGAACTGCGGATTAGCCTTTTATTTTATTGTTTATAAAACGGTTTTCCGGAAATTGCGTTTATTCCATATAAAATGCCCTTTTACCTTTCAGGAATAAAATCTGCAAGGCTATTAATATATTTATCATTATTTTCAACGCAGTTTAATCACATTTTTCAGGTAACTAATCTAAAATTAAATATGTTTGTTGTGTGTCGTGATGCAAAATATAAATTCATTAAATATTAAATAAATATTGTAATAATAACACCATTTTCTATGTGGTTATATCAATGCATAAACAAAACTGTTTACCAAATGCTCGCACTATTGACTTTCTGTTCGAATAACTGAATTTCTGTTAGTCCTTTGGAATTTCATATATTTTTACAGTAACAAAATATTAAAAATGTAATGATCGAATTATAGAAGCTCTGCTGGTGAGCTCTCAAAAGATTTATATTATCTAAAAATATGAAAAAGCATGGTGCAAAACAGTTGGTTGGCATAATAGTTTTTTCCATTCAAATTTGTAACACAGTAGGCTGATGAAATTGATTTTTATTGTATCACTTGGACTAGGAAAGACCTTATCAAAAAAAAATAGTTATTTATTCATCATTTAAAATATCTTCACGCAAACACTTTCAGTGGTCGTGAATTATGAAAGGGCATTCTTGTTGTTAAGTTCACCGAGTTGCGCTTCCTGCTCGGGCTGCGCGCGACGATGGCTTATGGCACCATAATTCTTGCTGTTACTCAGCTTATATTAAGAAGGTATATACGATTTAAAATGACAAAGCTTATCAGCTAATTTCGTCTTAATAGATAGTTCTAATCTACTTCTAAAATGTAACAAAAACTTGCTAAACCATCATCAACTTATCCATTTCTTACATTTCCTGTGCTTTCCGTTATCACTGAGGATTGTGAGTTTCCTCAATTCTGATCACTAAATTCTTCCATAAATCTCGATTTTATGCTGTTGCTCTGATGTCGTGGGAAGAACCACCCATACATATAGCCTTCTCCACTTGATTAGTCCAGCGTCTCGCGGACCTCCCTCTATATCTACGGCTTTCAACATTTCCGGAAATTATCAATCTCTCCAAGGTGGTTCCTTGGTGTTTTGCGATATGGGCTGTAAATGGCCTTGGTTGAATACCCAGTTATAAGATGGAGATGTTGGTATCTATTCTCCTGCGGTGAACCATTCGTATTGTCCACATTTT
Organism: Agriotes lineatus; assembly: GCA_940337035.1. Classification (NCBI taxonomy): domain Eukaryota; kingdom Metazoa; phylum Arthropoda; class Insecta; order Coleoptera; family Elateridae; genus Agriotes; species Agriotes lineatus. The sequence goes on along the minus strand of OW679202.1, from coordinate 50,826,874 downwards.
AGCACCTTTCAAAAATATGGAGAAAATGGGACATAGGATGTGACTGAACGATGTTTGTATATTTTGTGTAGGCAAATTATTGCACTTTTTGCCATGCTGACGTTTATTTTTAGTTCCATACCACAACTGATGTTGCCACTGATACTGGACCAGAGATATATAAATTGTATGGCAGTAGTAGGCAGTTCTGTGGGTCTGTAATAATGAGTTTTTCCATTATTGATTATGAGGCCGAAATTATGTTTTTTTTCTACTATGCAGTACAGTAATGCCATGATTTCAGTTTCTGATATTAGTGTTGTGTCTTGCCTGGTACGCACATTTCGCTATAGATATTGAATAGGTCTAAGGAGAGGTTGCATACTTGACAGACACCTCTCTGCACATTGAAAGGCTATGACTCAATCTTATTCTCACTTGTGTGTCTTGGGTTGAGAATCTGCTCTCCTATGCCTTTCCCTTTCACAAAACCAGTTTGCTGCTGGGGTAGTTGTTTTAAGGTAATGCTGGATTACCCTAAGCAGAATCCTGCTTGTTTAGAGAATTGTGGTTACTATTTGGTAATTAAACCTATCTTAAGAATAGGGATTAATATTGAGGTACTCCAATCTTCAGGGTCAATTAACAGCATATAAGTAATACATATATGATTAACAGTTTTTCATATTTGGTTGCACACCTTGAACGTCAGTTTAATTCTTTAGTCGTGTAGTTGTTGGAACCATCGCTAACGAAAGATTTATGTTTTTCCAGGTGTTGTATGGCATCTCTCGCTTCCGGTAATAGTATTTATTTCTGGTTCTGTATTTATACCAGTGATATATTCAACATTCTCCAGAGCTTCGTTTGGATTGTCCTTGTATAGTTGGGTGCAGTAGTCTTTCCATACATCTACTACTTGTTCAGCGTTGTTACCATCTCCATTCTTTATCAATCGACAAATTTCTGAAATTTTGCCCTTGTCAAACAAATCTTGTGTTTGGTACTGGTAGCCACGGTTTTTAGTTTCTTCACAGGTAATAGCGGTGTATTTTTTTGCAGCGTCGTTCTACCTTCTTATGTTGGCGTCGATACTACTCACTGATCCCGACATTTTTCCCTATTTCCTACTCTCAATCATCTGTATTGCCTGCGCGGTCTACATCATGTTTTCCGTTATTTCTATAATGTTGTTTGAGGTGACTTGTTTTCGAGATTTTGCCCACAAGATATAAGAGCGCTTTCCATGTTCTCCTGAAAGGTTTCTTTGCTCATTTCTTTGCCCAGGCCGAATTTCCCGACTATTCGCTTAAGAAGATGGTCATTTTGAGTGTTTCGGATGTTGGTGTCACGGTTGTCCATACTTCGCGCCTCAGAATGTTACGTAGTGTTTCTTCCAACGTACCTTGAAACTCGCCTGCTGTGGAAGTCAGCAATTTCCCTTCATTTATACAGAAGATTTAATATTATTAAATAATGAAAAAACGAAATGAAATGTTTCAATATTCAATATACATAATTAACAAACATGGATGCACCTAAAATTCACGCGAACTTGTTCAACAAAACTTCCTTGTTGAGAGAGGACTGGTTTGCACGTCTCGGAAATGCCATCCCAAGCATCTAAAGACGTACGAAGTTTAAGATGAAATGCAAGCTTTGCTCACCCTTCGGTGGATGGGTTAAAGGCGTCTCGTACGTCTTAATATTTATATAATTATTTGATTATTTTATCCCTTCATTAGCTCAGTAAACATGAAATTCTCTTAATACCTCAGTTAGTAGCTTATGGAAGATAACTATCTCCCAAACCAGGAATCTTGTTCTTCCTGTAATGTTGTCGGCTAAAACTTGACCTTAAAACGATGTACAAGAAAAACAAATTGTTTATAAGATCTACTGGCACAAATAAAAACATAAAAATACAAAGAAAACGTAAATAGACACAAACCAAGTAAAAGAAAATTAAATTAAATCCTCAAACAACCTACGTACGATATAGCTTGGGGCTACTCGCAGGCATACTGCAAACGTAGATGGACAACGTTGAAATACTTACCTTTAAAAACGCAAATGTCAAGACGTCTTTCACAAAAATACAATGTCAAAATTGCCGATACTATTCCATTCTAACCGTTTTCAATTCTTCATGCGTTTAAACGTAACTTTATCACGTTGACCCGATTTTTTTACCTGGAACTAGCTGCTGCACACCCCTGATTTCAGGAAGTCTTAGATTGTGTCATTGCTCTGGACGGTACAACACATAATACTGATAACCCCAGATTGCTGGCTTGATCACCGCTCGTCTGATTGACGTCCCAATTTGTGACAAAGACATCTTTTCATGTCGCTTAAATTAGCATCTTCAAATAGACGCTTTGAGTGCACCTTGGAATGTAGGACAAAAATGTGTACTCACCAGTACACCCAGAAAGTGAATTGGATTATTACGATTGCTTGTTTGCTGCACTTTTCACTTGTATGTAGAAATTTTTGGCTGCCAGGCTCTTTCAGGATGAACTTATATCGCTCTGGGCGAATTCACGTGCTATACTATGGAGTCGCACAAACACATGCAGCTTACAAAAGAGGCTGTGCGCGACTACTATCTATTTTGTTAAATGTGCATGAGTTAAACTCCCCTCGCCCATCGCTGGAAGCCCATTTATCACTACGCACACAAAATTTAAATCTTGTTTACAACACTAACACCAAATTTAAATATGAAAAGAAAGATAGCGGGCAAGGGGTATATACCATGGCGATCACTAAAATATTTTACAAAATTTAAACCAAAATATTGTGAAAATCCACCCTTTTAAAATGAATTATTCCATACAGTATACTGTTTTCCTGCATTTCAATTACTTAACTCAAAAATTTAGTCGGCTGTAGTATATACAGTACACGATAGATCCTGCTTATCAGCCGATGTTCGAAGAGAATCCCAAAAGTAACTGATGTAATTAATTAGTTTCGGAATTAAAATTCTGTGAAACTTTAAATGTCATTTATAACCGTTGCGTTTGCCTGTTATACATAATTAGAACTGCTGCTGGGAGACATAAAAAAAATGGGAAAATATTTTTTTCAACACAACAGAAATAATAATTTTCTTCATAGTTTGCATTTACGTGACTGCTCGAAAGTATTGTTGTACAGAAGCAACATGCTAATTTCTAACAAATAGTTCATTACAACTATATTTCACAATAAATTAGCTACCACCTTTTAAAAATAAAATATTAAGGATGAACGTTGCTTCTGCTACGGATATTTCGCGCTTTGTACGTTATTGGCGCAAATATACATTTATAACAGTTGTAATAGTAATAACATGTTTTCTATACCACTCAAAGATGGAAGCACTGATTAACCTAGCATTAAAAAATGACAGCCCGATGTTCTAACATGACTTTCCAAAATTAGAGCCCTGGTTGTACTAACACGTGTACACAAGTCGCCATTTATCTTGTTAGTAAAACGACTTTATTAATATGTTTAAAATTCCCAGACTAAACAGCTTTCTAACAATGAGATTTCAAAAGCCACCTTTTAATTTATATTTGGTTTTAAGTCGCAGCTGGCTTGTAAAGCAACGAAAAGCATCAGTTCGTAAGTGATTTATCTCTACGTGGCGGAAAATATATTTCCATGAAACCGATGCCGCTGCATATTTTAAACCGAGACGAGAGCGAGAAACTAAGGAGCGCCTAAGCGTAAAACTAATAGCTATCAGGGCAAAATTTAAAAGAAATTAAGTAAAGAGGCGACCGAGGAATGTAATTAGGACCAAATAGAAGTTTGAATCTGTGCCAAATCCGATACCCCTTGTATTTGACGTTTTTAAATTCCGGCGATAACTAAAATTAGAGAAATATTCCAATTATGTGGTTTCTTAGAACTGACGTGTATTTTGTTCTGGCGGTTTTAAAATTAAATGTTAACTATAAATAACACTAAAACTAATTGTGATACATGTAAAAGTGACTCCGACAAGATGCCGGGTTTGAACGGTATTTAAGTGTGTATTATTATTTGTGTCTAACCACCATCCCAAAGCTGCTGACTGCTAATTCCAAAGAGCCCTAACGACCCTAATGTTCATCTAATGCTAGTGTGTCGACTATATAAAATCTAGATATTGCTAGAAGGGCGTTAAGGGAAGGAAAACGGCGCTTATTTAGATTAAAAGCAGGGTTAGAGGTTGGGTTCTAATAACAATGTTCAGAGTAAAGGTAAATAGCAGGGATAATTTTAGAATATTTAGCTGCAGCTGTTGGGTAGTATTAGACATATCGTGGAATAATCGTATGAATCAAAATAAGCGTACTACAAATTTTAATATAGTTGCTATTACATTCAGTTATTGACTGCCAAAAACACAAATCAAATAAACCATGTCACAGTTTAACTAAATATTTACTCAAAATACTTTACACTCTATACGTAAATACAAACCTTTACCTTAAAAAAACATTACATTTTCTCGAAAAATTTAAAGAAACAAACATAAACACGTTTTGGTATAGTAAGGCTCCTTACGAACGATTCAGTATACAAAATACTTAAAATCATATGGAAGAATGACTACAAATTGGGTTAAACGGGCACGTCGCATCAATACGTAAAATTTAATCCAAATATTGCATTAATTAAACGATAACTAAATTTAAAATAAATAATTGTGCGAACTGTATAAAAGGTAATTTAGCAGAACGACATTTAAGGAATGTATTCCAGAACTATAACGCTCCTCAAAGCCATGTCTAATGAACGCTTTGTGAAATGGAATTAGTGGATGCAGCGAAGAACGCACCGCCAAGTCTGCTCGCAGAATGAGGAGAGTTACAACTCATGAAGATTTGACAAAGAAGAAGGTAGTCGCATGCAACCTCTGTTGAGGGCTGTACGTGTACGTGTTTGATACTCTAAAAGTATCGTGGGCGAATTCGCCAAGGCGATCTAACTTATATAGAAACGGCTAAAAGCCTTAAGTAAATAATTGCTGCTGCACATAAAGTTAAAGTGCAGTAAACAAGCGTTTGTGTATACGCAAATGCATTTTTCGGGTGTACCTATACACAATATTGTGCTATATATGTGAAACTGGTCAGTTTGGCAACACCCCAGGGGACCAGATTCCTGTTTTGACAGATAGTGATCTTTCATAGGCCGCGAACTGAGAGATTAAGACGGTTTCATGTATACACTCAGCTAGGTAATGAATAAAAGGTGCACATAATTATTTCAATATTATGGGGTATCACACATTTTGTGCAAATTTAACATAACTACGCGAGGGGTCACCAAACAACTCATTTCAGTATGTGCATATTTATTTTTTTGAAAAACACTCAACTACAATTGATTTGAAAGACCTCTTCTCTAAAATATCGTGTACTACGTTTTTTAAATTTTATGTTAATGAGCGTATCCCTGTAAAGTTAAAAATGTAAACAGATGAACATGCTTGCTCCTAGTTGGATTTAATTGAATTTATTCTCCTCCAGTTGCCATGACGTAGCGTCTAACGTATTTTGCTTAGCGTGTATTAATTCGCTTAACGTTCTGTTGTGAAAGTTTCCAAATAATTTTCGTTGGCGGCTGGATTCGTGCCAAAACTGTATATTGAACTAACCCGACTATTCGGACTTTCACCTATATGAGTTTGGGGAAGAGTAACCCTCGAATTTGCTGGAGCCAGTCGATAAAGTGTCAACGTGTGATGTAGTCCTACTATATTTCTTGCTTTTGCTGCTGCATTGCATTCTATAAGAACGTGGCTGGAGGTAATTTTCGAGTTAGTTCTTTTTTCAGTTCACCGTCAATATAGTTTTTTTATCGACGTCTTTAATATACAATATAATTTTTTAATAAACTCTATTAGAGAAGTGAGGTTCTGTTTGACAAGAATAAACGCATATTGCTGGTAATATCGGAATTAATTACAATTTAATTCCTTACAATTTAAAGTAAAATTTTAATTAGACTGGACACTCTTTCTATTTTCATCTCTTGGAAACAAAAACTTTAGCATTATATCTGCAATGCCAGCCGCTGCTGCCACCAAAACGATTCGTCTACGTATACACTTATATAGCGCACAGAAATTAGTGAACGAAGCAAATAGAACCAAAGTGCCAGACAAGCTGTGCCCAGACAAGAAGGATAGATAGGAAAGTTTCAGTAATTTTAGCGGATAACGTATAAAGAACATCAGGAGCGTATCAACGAAATGAACAGTAGTAGACTCGAATGGCAATAGATCCATATCCATTCGATAAATGAAGCAAATGCGAGAGCTCTAGAACGACAGCATAAACGGAGATTAACCTTAAATGAAAGGAGAACTGGCACATTCTTAAGTTTGGTGCCAAATGTTATAGAAATGATAGAGTAGCTTTTTACAATGTCACGTAGCAGTAGTAGTTTAATTCATAAGACAGCCCGATATTTATCGCTTAATTGTTTTTCGCAATAAATTGTTCGAATGTATTCTTCTAAACAGACCAGTTTTACATCCAATTCGTTCTATATTTTCCAGTGTTAGAATCTGTTAGAGAAGCTACGTACCAACAGGCAATGATAATTAAAATTCATTATGTTTACATTCACTTACACTTACTGGAAAGGGAGTACTAACTAATGTTTTGCTACTGTTAATTCAGACCCCCTGATTATCAACAGTCGTAGTCCAAAAGCAGAAAGTTTATTTCTATTGATGATACGAGGTGCATGCCAAAACTTTCTGGAATGTCTTTATTAAAATAGTATAATTGAACCAACAGGTTAAACATCAATATCACCATCACAGTATTCCAGCTTAGATGATATGCACTTCATCCAACGTTCCTTCCACTTCCGTTCACTTCTGTCAGATTGTTCAGCACATTCAGTGATTTCCTCTGCTTCACTTCAATTATTGCAACCCTCCTCCTTTCAAGTTTAATATTCGAGAAAAGAAAAAAATCGCATGGAGCTTTCGCGATACGCCTAAAGTCGGGGTAACTGGCAATCCTTTTAGTTAAAATACACTTGTACACTGTTGCGAGATTAATAAGAACACTTAAGTACAAATACTTGCATTTGTTTTTCTGTCGTTTACAGAATAACTTAAGTTTAATACCGTTACTTCTTAACTTTACTTATTAACACCTTCTTATTAACTAACTAAATAATAAAGGGTTTCCGGGTGGTGTAGCTTGAACAAGCGCCCACGTTCAATCAGAAGAGTTAAGCAACGCTCTTTCTGGTCAGAACTTGGATCAGAGTTCCATGTCTACTTCTCTCGGCGTCTTGTGATACGGCTGTCACGGAAATAGTTGGTCCCGGATGTCATAATAACATCATGACAATAGTTAGTGGGGTTGGAAGTACCCATAAAATGTACAGCGACGCCTATAATTGGCCTAACGGCTGTTGGCTAAGTACAAAAAAAAATCTAAGTCCAGTTTGATCAAGAAAACTCGGTAGGCGTTTACAAATTTCCAAAGAGCAGGTCTAAATTTTGGACTTTTGGCACGTACATACGGACGTGACGGTTCATAATAGTTCTATGAATTTGACAAATTTAAAGCTTTCACACGCTAAAATTTGTCAAGCTCGACCCCTCGCAAATTATCACTAATACAGTTTTACAATTCTACTAAAAGAATTTGCTCCAGCAGGCACGAAATTTTTATGATCGAGTTGCAACAGTTGCACTTTTGATCACTTACTAACCATATACCTTCGCCCAATATTTCGGCTTACGAAGTAAACCCTGCATAAATTTACTTTAATCTATTCGCGAGATTGAAATATATCCAGCTTCCCAGAGAAAGGCACGTTTCTAAACATCAGCTAAACATTCGCTTGTTGTAATTTTAATATGACTATTGCCTACGAATTCTACCTTAAAATATTTATGATACAAATGGCTTATAGCTAACTAAAGTACAGTCTATTGCTACAACCGCGTATAGTTCATTTCACTGAAGAACGCAAATGGTAACAGAACTAAGCCCACTTCGGTCGTGATTTTAACTAAAGTACAACAATCTGGCTGTTAAGCTGGACCTCTAAAAATCATTCAGAAAGTATCGCCACCAAGGTTAGGAAACGGACTAGTATCATTTATGAATGAAGTAAAATTACTAGCACTTTTGTTTATGATGGTGCGTTAATTCCGGATTGTTGGAGATAGTTTAAATCTCGTGTACCGTGGAAGTAGCAAACGGGAGTTCGACTTACGGCAAGTTAAGGCTTGCCATTACATAACTGACCTTCTGGAAGCAAAGAACAGGCGTGTGTTGCAGTTTCAACAAAGGTATTCGCAACTTAATGCCTACACACTTCGACCCCCGGACTAGTTCTACCCAGTAATATACCTCGTGAAAGTAGGAGGTGACATCACTAAAACGAAGAGAATAACTGAAACGATAGTAAAACTACAAACAATGTTTCTTCAACTATAATAAGTGTATTTGCCATATGTTACATAATATAAACAATAAATTGGTGTTTGTTGGAAGATATGCCGTAAATATGGGAGAGAGTGTTAAACTTGGAGATTATTCGCAATAAGCTAATGGGTACGTACGATTTAATGTCGTTTGATGGTTTGCCAGGCTTCTGGATTAGAATAAACTGAGCGATCTTCCATTTATCTAAGAAAATACCGTACAAAGCATAGCATTAAAGATAACAGTGATCACATTATATCCTGCGATTGGTAACTTTTGTAACCCTTTCACTTCCTTGCGAGAAGAAAGTGATTGGCAATGAAAACTGATGTGGTTTCCAATATTTTCGTCGTCCACTTGACTAGCCCCGACACATCAAACGGCGGCCCCGCGTTTCCATCTATCCATCTCTTTCTGCTCAACAAGCTGGAACAGCTCTGCCACGAAAAGGTAAAAATACAGTCTTGAGAACAGCTATGTAAAAATCATGCACCCGTCTGTGCTCCCCTGGGTCGCTCTTGTGCCGCCTGCAAACGAAGCTACCCTTGGTGTGTGGGTAGCGGACACAGATCCTGGAGATATCTGCATTGGTAGTCAATCTTTCCAGGTGTAATTGGAGGGTCGTTATTTAACTTGTGGATTTAGTCTACGCTTATCTTCGTGTGAACTGCTGTTTCATCAAATTCTTCTTAGCCCTCTTTTGTGAGATAGTTTTTTATCTCTCACTATGAGATAGTTATTGTATCTGTTTTGTTCAAGGGATTCAGATGTTGCTTTACCTGCAGCCTTATGAATGATTTTAGTAAACATTTCAACTGTGTCTTCAAAGACAATCTAGAACGAGAGATATAGTACAATGGACTGGGATAATAGGATTAATATGAACGGAACAGGTAAATAAAATGAAACACTGACGCTGGCAAATGTACATTTACCAACCACACGATACAAGACCCAGAAATACCAAATATGAAATAGCTGCGTGGGCTAGTGGTCACACCGCTCGCCTCTACAATATTGAAGGTCTGTCTACGCTATGCTTAGAGTTTTAGATTAAGTGTTAAATGGGGGACTATGTGACCCTACCAATTTGCGCCCCATGTACTCCATGTCTCATTAATATAATGTTATGATACTAGTATATAGGTAAGCCTTTAAAGCACGTGCGCTAGTGCTTTAATGACAAGTTATACACGTGTATCATGCGCTGGTTGTTTTCTAAGATATTTACAGAAATATACGAGATCTGTGTTTTTCAACCTCCGATTCGGTAGAAATAAACGAAATGGAATATTAAACATTTATTGTGAGCAAAAGCCGCGTAGCGCAGTTGGGTAGGCGCTAGGCTTGCATTAAGCAAGTCCTCGGTTCGAATCCCGCGGGGGTCAGAATTTTTCGGCAGCCTTGGCGATTGGAATCGGGCTCGACGAGACCATTCACAGTTGGGCACCAAATTAACATTGCTCTACTCAGAACCACAGACCTAAGAGATAGAGTAACAAGGTCAACACATCACCATGACACACACCTTACACAATGGTTGCTGCGCAAGCACAAAAGGCGCGCTCCAACTTTTTATCCCGAATCCAGGGCAAGTTGAGCATTGTACCGCCAGGTGCAAGCGCATAAAGCGCCCGCCTCTACACCGCAAGGTAAAATGAGGTTATCGCTAATACATACAATACATGCATTTATTGTATAGAAAATGTAGCTACATCTCTCGGCTACGTTTCAACATAATCGTCAATTCGATGAAGGTACTTGTCATACCGTGAATGTCCTCCTCAAAGAAGGTTGTCGTCTGGTCACTCAGCCAACTGTTCACGTTGATTTTTAGCTTCTCCTTTAAACTTTCTGCACCATTCTCTCATATAGCTGTCAGTCATAAACTGTACTCTCTCAACAATGAATTTCGATTGTATTATGCCCTTCAGGATTGAGACTTCAGCCAGAAGAAAGAGAATTAATGCTTATGGCGCGCAGTTCAGACTTGGCGGGCGCAGTACACCGTAATTCGTTTTTTTCTGTCTGAAAATAGATACTCTGAAGTGAAAATTCAGCCAAAATTTATCATAAGACAAGTACAGTTTATGAGCGACAACTGTGTGAGCGAATGGGGCAGAAACTTTATGGAAGAAGCTAAAAATCAACGTTAACAGTTGGCTGAGTCACCAGGCGGCAACCTTCTTTGAGGATGGCATACAATAACCTGTGCCACGGTATGATAAGTGCTTTCATTGAAATGGGGATTATGTAGAAATGTAACTGAGAGTTGTACCAAAGATAATATATATTATCTTTGGTATACCTATAAGTACTTCAACATCATTTTCTATGGCAGCAGTTTATGGAACCTTCACGTAAGTCTATATATCAGAGATTCTTACATATATGCTGTTTGGCTGTGATATTACAGTCCGTTTTGTAAATGTAACATAAATGATACTGTTTTCTTTATCCTTAAGCATTAATTGTTGAGCCACTTCTTTTCTGTATGTGTTACGTTTGAAACTATTGTTGGCTCGTTATTTGTTATTGTGGGAGAAGACAACAAATAAAATAAAATTGGAATAAAAACGAGAAAAAAGGATTTATATGGTAGATGTTGATGTTTACTTTACATAGTTTTCCTATACATAGTCGGCAATAGTATTTCTTCTTGATTTAGTAGTAAAGTGGAGAAAGTTTATCTAGGCAGTAGTTTTGTAATGTTGGGTAGATGCATGTTTATTTGGATATGTGGCCTGCTCTACTTTGGTACGCATTGCTGATAAAGGTTGACAGGAGGACTTCGACAATAATTAGAAGTTGGTTCCTTCTGGACAACCATTTTCTGGATCTGTCTTAAAACGTAGACCTTGTTATTTTCTTTCTATTTAATAAATATATTTACACTAAATTGATTTTAATCTGCAGTTACTAAGTGGACCATACCTAACTGAACTATGCGTCATCCCTTTCTGTTGCCATATTTTAAAGGCGTGTGCTCGGTAGAAGTTTTAAACCTTACTGGTAGTTGTTATACATATCTAAACTTGTAGAATTGCTATTTCTAAACATCAGAATATACAATACAAAGATCGGTCTTAAAATACAAAGGGTAATCATAGTAGATGACCTGAGCGCATTCAGTATTTAGTATAAGTAATCCCTTTAACATCTGATAATAATTATAAGAAATATCTGAGCTATTTCCTTTTTATTTAAAAACTTCCTTATTTTTCCTTTGTTATATTTAGTTTCAAACCCAGAAAGTTTGTGTAAAGGTAAAGCACGGGTTTGGTTTACGTTTCTTTGTGCTGCCACCAAATCGCTGTTCCAAGCACTTCATAAAAACTTCAAAACCGCTGTTGGTGTAAGCGAAAAATTTACCGTAAAGTACTTTCAGCGTAGTTTTTATTGTTTTAACGACGTTTGATTGCAGTCGGCGGAATTTTGAATACATTTCGCGCGTAAAGAATCTACAAAGCCACCTCATCAAAATTCCAAAGTATCAACTATTTGAAGCGGGCAATAAAACAGAAGTACCAGATTGCATTGCTTCCGTGTTGAATGGAGTTCCTCATTTGCATTGAATGGGCAAACAGCAGATATATAGCATATGCTTTGAGCAGATACACAATCGCGAAGATATTATTAGATTAAGTTCTTGCAGAGCATAAATCCTTTAAATTTAATTTGGCCATAACGGGAAGCGAAAGAAGCTGCTATTTCACCTGGTGAGGTGAAAGGGTGTTTAATTAAATTATTCACGGGGCGGTTAAGCAGCAGATGTCGTCCTATGTGATCACTGCTGCATGTGTCTCTGGAGGCGCTCTGTGCATATATATACCAGTACGTATCCCTGTTTAATTGCATATGCCACGCTTGGTCATGCCGACGCAATAAGTTAATCGACCTATTGAACGTAGCCGGGGTAAACGACAAGTCGTCTAATTGATTATGTAACACATTCCAGTGGATTGCATTGTCAGCTAATCCACAGTCCAATAGCAGTGCAATTTGTAATGGATTGCCTTTGTAAATTATTTATATACTCGAGTTCCCGCTTAATTTATTCGCTATTCAAGGATTGAAATACCTTACACTTAAGACGAACGGCTAACAAACTTCAAAGACATGTAATTTTACGAATTTGGATATTTCCAATTTGGAATACTTGGTTTGCCACATTTTAAGAGTATATACGACACCAATTTGTGTTTGATAGATTTATTTACACGAAATGGCAAACACGAACACAACAAGAAATTGAACCTACTAGCTATCTAACCACACTAATAATTATTTACACGTTTATTTTCGTATTTTACACACCAACTTTGAGTGAGATTTCCATACATCTCTCTATTTTATTTTCGAATCTGGATGAATTAGACACGTTTCTATATAATGGACTGGCAGCTATGAAATGTTCAATGAATCGTACTGACAGGCGTGGCGTTTTCGAATTTGCATAACCGTTACAATACATATAGTTTATAGCTGGTTGCATGGTTGTATACTCCGAACCCCGGCCAAACGGTCTTGAGAGTTAAGCAAGCGTTTCCCCAGTTGCTACTCGTATGGATATCCAATGTGTAGTGGTAGCCCAATCGCAGTCAGCCCTCGGTCGGAGAGCACGTTAATCCCGGTTATCATTTCGGTGACAGTCGTTAAGTTAGGTCAGAGGTGTAAGCGCAACCTGAAAACTCTGACACAAGGCTTCCCATTACAAGTCATGCATTTCTCGAGCTAGTGTTAGTGTTCCACAGTTGGTAATGTTAAACAAAATCCTGCTCGTAAGTTTTCCAATCCTTTTTTATACTCGTTGAACTTGTGTATTGATGTAAGCCGTAGTCTTGAAGCGCGAAATCATTTCCGGGTAGCGTATTTTTCTACAAAAGTTACCCTGGAATTAGTGTGCTTGCTTCAATTGGACATTATACGAAAGTATTGTCAGAGATAGGATAAAAGAATACCTAGTGACTGATGAAAAGCAAAGCGAGTTTACTGCAGGATGCTTTTGCACAGATAATATTGTTATTATAACGAACCAACCGAGACAGAACGTATACTACACGAAAATCCATTTCATTTGTACCTATCTCGAGAAAACCTATGATACACGTCTCCTACGAAGATTGTTCCATACCCCAGAGCAAAGAGGCAAATAAATATTTAAGAGCTATACACTGATAACAACAGAATGTAATAAAACTGCGAAGGAGCATACCGCAATCATTTAAAAGAGAGAAGGGTCTGAGAGAGAGGTGCTGTCTCTCTCCGCCATTGTTCCAGATATTTCTTGACAACATACTGAGAAACTGGAAGAAGCAGTATCAAGCAGTGGGAATCGAAATATATCAAGAGTTTATTCACACACTGTCATTTGCCAACGATCAAGTATTGAATTTATAGTAACCCAAGGAGAGAAATTAAACAAAGAATAGTGCAGGTCAAACAAGCTACCATAAGATAAAATTTGCTCTTTTGATCAAAAGAAAAATAAGCAACAGAGTTAAGCTTCAGATCTCAGATACTATAATATCCAACATAGTTTTTTATGAACTAGACACGTGGGCTATCACAAAAATAGATTAAAAACATAAATATGATGGAAATGGTCTTCTTGACAAGTGGATGCAGAATCTTCAACACAATTTAAGCAATCATAAAATACGCGATGAATGGACGTGGTCTGGACAATTTCTGAAAGAATGGAAGCAAGAATACTAATTTGGTATAGCCACGTTTTTGGATTTGGTTAAGTACCCATAATCCTGATGTGAAGCTGAACCTCGTCCAATATTAACAAATAGTCGTCATTGTTACTAGTCACACTGTGCACTATACGGTTTTGGAAAATAAAATCAAAATATGAGTATGCAGTTAGAGCAGATCTACCAAATATGGCGAGGCCCAAATTATGTCACTCTTCAATCGAGTTTCAGTAGTAAAGAAACTTTCTTGAAAATCACATTTTTCAATTTACACGGCAGTGGTACAAAGCTAAAGAATAGTTATCACGTCCTTTCAAAGGCGTGGAGCAAATACGTTTTGAGACATGTAGGTGGAGTTTGCCTTCCTCCAATATTTTCATTAATTTTAACTTTGACTTATTGAGGCTATGCTATTTCTTATATAGATTTAGTACTAATTTTGGTTGAACTGTGTTAAAGAAAATTTTAAAAAATTAATTTTCTAGAGTCACTCTTTACATTTTTAAAGGGTATAGATAGTTTCGAAGATTGCGATTAAGAAAATACCTCTTTATCATCGATACCATGCAGGCCGTAACAATGATTTGTATTGTATGAGTAAATTTAGACAAAGGGTTTGCTTTTAGATAATAATTGTTTTTCTAAATGGTTTCTTTATCTGTTTAAAATTGTCTCCGTCATTAAAACAAGACGTGGTAAAAACCTTACATAGGCCGCCTGGGTGATTAAGTTGGGTAAGCGCCCAGCTTACCAACCTTTTGGACGTAGGTTCAAATCTGGTCCTAGCCATAAATGTTTTGGAGCGGCGATGGACTTCAACTTATTAGTTAAGTTAGCTTCAAGTTAGATCAGGGTTTATTAAATTTGAAATGTATGCGGAGGAGTTGTAATGCAAGTGAAACCCATTACCTTTGTTGCTCTTCCTGCATGGCATGAATGGTCCTCGATACTGAAAGATAAAAAAATGCTAAAGATTATGACTGAAGCAATGAACAATCTTACATATAAAGCTGCATCATGCTGTTGTCATGATTGTACAATTTAGCAACTGCAACAGAAAACTTATCCAAACTAACCCTACTTCTCAGTTACCAAATGATTTAGTTTGCATTATATTTACTTTATTCTATAATGAATAAGTAACAGAAGCTAATGAATTTCGATTTGATTAACTTCCTGCATATAATAAGAAAATTCTTGACACGAGTGAGTTAACTCTCAAAAATTTATGAGAAGTAAGTTATCAACAGAAGCATCGAGGACCAACAAAAATTATCTTCTGACTGTCGTATGACAGACGATTGAATGTCGGTGCATAACTAATGTATAATCATGCCGACAGCTAAGCTATTATAAAATATGAAATTGTATCTTGCTAGTAATTTAAACCGATATAAATTGTGGAAACACATAATTTAAGCGTAAGATTAGCCAATGCTAGAGTTCGACAAACGCGCACCGATAAATGTTAACTGCGAAAATCCAACGATTTACTCGTTAATTTAACACGTTAATCAAGATTTCTAAATTCAAAATAAACGCGTTGGTGACTAATGTAAATAATTCTAAACGGAGAGACCAAAATTTTCGATTTATCTAAGGCAGTGGCGCACTTAAGTTTTATTATGTGTATTAGAAAAGTTCGTTTTATTTTTTTTAAAGAAAATGTACTAATCATTATCTTCCTAGTTGCTAGATACTTCTAATTCCCATCAATATATTACTACGGGAAATTTAGGTTTAATTAATAATGTGAAAAAAATTTATTACCTAATTCGTATTAAAAAAGTATAAGAATTTCTTTCCGAAAAGCAACATTTTTAGTTCATTTAGCAGTAAATGTTTAAAAAGTGTCCTTCACATTATAATGTCATAAATAAGGTTACTTGATATCGAAGAGATGTTATTTACACATGTATTAGAAAAAATATAAGTCACGTAAATGCCGGATATCAACATCGTAATTTTAGTTTTCAACAAACTACCTCAAATGAAATGCCGGAGAAGGGTCGTGGGCATTAAGAGAACATAATAATTTCACCTAATCGTAATGATCAATGCATAATATAACAGAAAAGGGCGTCAGGTTCAATAGCTTACCATAATTCGCTCTGTAGAACCACACGTGGAAAATGAGCTGCGTCGAACGACAGGCTATACGGCGATGACAAATATCCAAAACGGAAACAGCATTGGATAGTGTCAAACGACAACAATACGTTTATTCGTAACAACAATGAAGTACAGGAAGACATTAAATGCATCAAAGGGCCTGAATGACGGGTTCATGAACGCAAGACGAACTTAAAAAGTAAATTATTGTTGGTTTAGTTAATATAAAAAATTCGATACACAAATAGTACACGGCACCATGTGAGCAAGAAGGTACCGATCAACCGAAGCCATAAAGGCCTTGAATGAAAACCCGCAAACAACGCTCAAGTAAAACTACAAATTGAACTGATAATCGCCGTACAACGCATGTATATATAGTCAGGTTAATTCGTTTACAATTTTTGTTGCTATTAAAATCATTCTACGAAATCCAAAGGCGCCTGTGACACCAAAAAATGGTAAACGGTGCGTGACGTATAGTCGCCCATCGACAGTACGGTTAATGTAAATGTAAAATTTACTAGGGAAACAACTGACGATCGAACTCCCCAAATAAAAATTGAATACGTCGAGTAGTTTTCTCCAACAATCGTAATTTTGCAATCCAAGAATTTTCCTAGGCACCGCGAGGTGAGCTGCCAGACAGCCAAAATATTAGAGACATCTGACCTTAATGGTTGCGTTGGCTTTGTATACTGGGGACAACCTAAATGATCCACAGCCCCAGGTGTCCAATTCTTCGCTCAGCGGGTGGGTGCTGGTATTTCAAGCATGCGCGGGCTCTTTCTTCGGAGACAAATTCTGGGGTCTTGCTTTCGCGTAAATATCTTGAGAACATCGACCATATGACAAATTCAGTTAGAAAAGCGGGAAGACTGAAAACGAAAAATAAAAACGAAACGGTATAAAAACAAATTTTACTGAGCATTATCCCAAGTGGAAATAATTATGAACCTCAGATCTTGGATTGCCAGTGGATATTTTACTCCAAAAAGACTACCGTATTACGCACTAATCAGGCGGCTACTGCAATCCAACAACAAGACCAAGACTGCCCCTGTGACGACGGTTCAAAGGGAGAAATTCATACGTGAGGTGATACTCAAAGAAAGTCCCATACAAACACATAGTGTTCCTTAAGAAGAAAAAAATCACCCGAAATGTAAACCGGCGTTCAAGATTGTCGGATCTGTAACAACCTCAGGCGAAAATTTATTAAGCGGCACTTTTAAAAACGTTTTCAATTTATAATGGGCGATACAGGAACCCACGAATACACTTGTTATATGTTTTATCAGACTTTTCCACTGTCGAGGGTGTGTATCACACAACATTTCGGGAGTTTTGATCTACTTTCATCTTCAGGTATTCCTGGTTAGTCCTGAGGACTGACATTGTACGTTTTTCTACGTAAACTCGTGCCTCCCCAGGGGTTTGAACCCCGTAGAAAAACGTACAATATCAGTCCTCAGGACTAACCAGAAACACCTGAAGACGAGAGTAGATCAAAACTCCCGAAACGTTGTGTGATATACACCCTACACAGTGGAAAAAGTCCAATAAAACATATCATAATAGACCACTGCCAAAAAATGACATTCAGAGAACAATATACTTGTTGTTCTAAATCTCTTTAGAAGACGTGCATAGACCAACTTTCAATATCAACAATAATCGAAGATTATTTATTTAAAGCAACTGTTTACAGTCAAGCTTTTTAGGAGTAAAATAAGTCTAATTTTCGGTGAATCCGGAAGTGTTTTTTCAGGTTTTACTGGGGAATCTGCATCGGCAGGTTAAATTTGAAAGGTATCTGTAAAATGTTTAAATGCGAGTGATCCTGTTTGCTTCATATCAATATCAAAATTTATTTAAATCAGCTGGTTGCATAGGCACGTTCTTCGGGCACCAGTTGAACGGTCTATTAAGCAACGTTAGCCTCGGTCGCTATTTGGATGGATGTCGGACCGATAGTAGTAGTAAATGCTTCGGAGAGCTAGTTAAGTCGTCGGTTGTTAGGCACTAGCACAGCCTGCATATCACCAGACTTTTCTAACACAAGCGACACGATATTATTATTATTTAAATGTATACATCTATTTTTGATAATTTAACCACCTTTTGGGTGTTTGTCCACTTTCACGCTTCTTAAATTACTTCACAAAAAGTAGCTCAAATTAATGTTGAAAACGAAACTAATTATTTCCACAGAAAGCTTCTGAAATGAGTTTTCTATATAATTTAACAGACCTCATAGTTCAGCTCCATATTATTGCAACTGACGAGTTAATGAGATTTCTTTTCAAAGTCCCTTTTAGGTGCGGCCCTTTGTTTAGTTACGTATCCGGTTTTGGGTTATTCGTTACTCACTGCACGAAATTTTTAATTATGTAGCTCTATAGGCCACAGTTAATGTTATAAACATAAATGACGCTAATTAGGGAGACTCTCAGTTTGCGGTATACAAACGAGGCAAGCGTATGATGTTGAAAATTATTAAATACTTTATTCTTGTAATAAAGTAACATAATTAAGATAATTTCGAACTCAAAAACACATTTACTCTGTTTTGATGTGAAGGAAAGTCAGCGATGGTAATTAGCCACCCTCCGATTTCTCTATAAAGGTTGATGATACACTAAAGATTGGCTATCTGGTTTAATGGGATTGATTTAAAATTTAAATACGGACCTTCAGGAGTTTCTTAAATTTATATAAACATCGATATTACACATTTTAGGGTCCTTATCAGACATTCGATTATGGCCTTATTGACAATTTGCTAAATGAGAAATTCCAGCAACAAGTACTCCCTATATGATTATAATTTGAAGCAAAAAATAATGCACGTCCAAAACCTTCGGAGCAAATTGTGTTTCTTCTTCTTCTTTCTCTTATTATAGGCCGGTGGCCTGTTTTAACCAGAAAGTGGTTCTATTTCTATGAGCCCTATTTACCCTTAGGCCAGGTAGGTGGCTAGTGTTTGTTGCCCGTCGAAACTGAGGAAGAGTTTTCTTGTTAGGGTTGTTAGCGGGGTAGCCGGGGAGCGTGCGATTTTTAAACTCTAGAGTCGCCGGGATTCGAACTCGGGCCGGCCGCCTGATAGGCGAGCATTTGCTCGCGGGGCCATCCGCTCACCGCAAATTGTGTTTCGAATTTTAGAATTTTTTAGATTTCAAAATAAAGATATGCTCTAAGGGAGCACCCCATAATCAAAACATCAGTACTACAGCAAAGACGTATGAATACTCACAGTAGGTGGGATAAATAAAGACATTACTGGGGTATATTTATAGGGTAATACTCGTATATATATTGATACATGAGACAGTGTTTCTTTTAATTATAAATAGTAGTAATTCCGACACCATATTCGCTGCGCTGACATACCGATATCAAGCTTCAACGATAACTCTAACTGCTTTATTGACATCGTAAAGTGCTTTCTTTTCCTTTTCTCACTGTTACCCATATGGGGTATCTGCACATGACGCGCCGATTTGGTGTTAAATCAGCTGTTCGCGCGCTAAACAATCCTTGTTGTACAGAGATGACTGACTTGACGTTCCACACTTCACAAAAAACGTGTCGAAACGTTATGAATTTTCATTTCACCATTTAATTGAACTTTTTGGACAATCTCAAAATAGCGGTTCGGAATATTAAAAACTTTTTTTTAACGAATTATGTTTTATTAACTTCAAAGACTGGAGTCTATTGCCTTATAGAAAATAAAATGTTATTGTGCACAGTTGCAAGTGCTATAATTAACTTTTTGTGCTCGCGAGAAAGCCGATTGTTACCACAGTCGTAGGTAAATTCGCCTTAATACAGTGATTTAAATTACCCACGGAAATCTATGTGTCACCAAATGGCTACAAAAGCTAGGACAGGATCTAAAATAGCTTTAAAGTAGTGGCTTTTTTTATTTTTTGTATGCTGCATCAATTACTAAGACTATTAGCAGCATCCCTGTAAGTCGTATTCACGCACTGGTTTTAAATAGAAATGAATAGTCCCCATCCGCTGGAGAAAGCTTATCAACTTCTTACCCTCGATACTTTTCAAATCATCAACTGTTTCCATATCTATATCTTCTACATCGTTCCAAAATGTGATCCACTTTTAATGGCTCATGGCAGGTATTACAAATTGGTTGGTTTTTCCTAGACATGTATGTCCTGCTCTGACCCTTGTCAATACTACTTTCTCTGCTCTTAATATATTCTGTGGATAAGTGTTACCGTCGATAGCATTTACAAAATTCTTCATATAAGTGTTACAGCTGGCCCCCATTGTTTGAAATTGCAGGTGTATTTCCTATATGAACAAAGTGGCACTAAGTGGTGAACCCTCTGCTGTAAAATTTGTAAAAGTTATCGTTCAATTAGACGGGAATTGGTTTAAGTACTTTGGCAACCTCTCTTTCAAATCCCAATCGTGTTGCTGGCGAGGAATATTGGAGTTTTTTACTGTATCGAATGCGTTTCTAATATCAACGAAGATTGCAAAGGCATGTATTGTATGTAAAAAGCAGCTATTGTTGGCCTTTTCAATATAGACAATCACATCAGTAGTAGAATGATTTTTTTCTAAACCAAACTGATAGGGTGCCAACATCTCCTTCTGCTCCAGAATCCACATGAGCCGAACATTAACCATTTGTTCAATCAATTTTTTTATGTAACTAGTGAGGAACATTGGTCTAAAATGGGATGGGTCAGTGGGACTTCTTATCTTAGGAAAGCAGAATAACAGTTGCATTATTTTCAGGAATCTGGAATTGCACACCCTTGTCAAATTCTATTTAACGTATTAAAGAGCATATTTTTGGCTTCTTGTGGTAAATTCTTGATGAAGTCAATATGAATTTCATCATAACCAGAAGAAAAGTAGTCTTGATTTTCTTGATAGCATGATCTAGCCGTCAGTAGTGAAATTTGCTTTATATGGAAAATCCTCTTGATGTTTAGAAGATGACATCGTCCTCAGTTTCTATTTCTGTCACGTCCTTATTACGTGATTACATCACATACTGAGCCATAAAATTAGCAATATCTCGAGAATCCGATAACAAGTTACTATTGACAGTTAACTCTGATGGACATTTGGTAGCACAAATAGCTCTAATGGATCTTTGTTTATGATAGGTGTATAATGGTCACTATTATGAAGGTCGAGATCGACAGGCCACTTGATTTCGGGTAGAAGAGGTGCTGAACAAAGAAATATATCTATAGAAGAATAAGTACCATAACCTCATGAGTGGGACCTCCAGTATTAAGTAGGCAAATTTCATCATCATCTAGGAGTTTCTCTACTTTTCTTCCTGCAGGATTTGTTTCCGTAGAACCCCATAATTGGTTACTGGCGTTAAAGTCACCCAATAGGAGAAATTGAATGTGGCAACTGAGAGATCAAATAAAACAGAGCTCAAACTGTTCCAGTTAGGGTAGGGTAGATAAATGGAACTAATGAACTAATCAATGAGGGTCCAAACTAATGATGGGCTTATTCGAATCAAAAATAACCGGTTATCCGGTTATTGAAATAACCTGTGTAACTCGGTTTTCGTTCCAAGTATTCGGATGAAAAATAACCTCATCCTGATACGTACTACGTGCCGCGTCTCAGCGACTTGCGAGTGATCGAAATTCTGTAAATAATACGGCATTCATAACTCATATAACCTTTTCTACGTAAGTACTTGATTGACCCAAGTGAGGCTCGCGGCTGCTTGTTGATGTTATTAAGACATTTGAGACTCCCAGTCGACGAGTTAGATTTATGGGGCCGTTCCTATTAAAGATAACGTTCTGAGTATGAGATTTGCCGAAGCTGTGTTGGTATTAATTTATAACGGCCTAAATTTTTGCTTCGAAACGCGGTTGATTATGCCTAATAAGTACAGTCCATCAAAATATTTCCGTATTTTTTCAAAATATAGCATAGCAAAATGGCATTTATTTTTTCAAAATATGGCATATAAAATGGCACTTATTTCAAAATAAAGCGTAAAAAGGTAAGTATTTATTTCAAAAAGTTGAAATTTTAGAAAAAATGTCACCAGTAATATTAAAAATCCCACAACACAAATACAAAAGGCAAAGTAATCTGATAAAAACGACGTGAACAAGACAAATAAGTGGAACGTAGGTATCCGAGGTGCATTGAAGGGAAAGGGGAGAGCGCGGGGTTGTTGTTGACAACTGGACGTAACGGAATACTTACCTGAGCTTTGAGGCGCGCGACGTGCGGTCACCCCCACCACGGGTCATCGACCTTAGTACCTGGCACTTACCAAAACTTCTGCATGTCTATTTTGAAATTTGTAATCACTTTTGTTGCGAATTACCCACATAATATTGATTTTAATTGAAATATAGCATTAAAATATGGCATTTATTCAAAATATAACATTTATTACGAAATAGGGCATTTTATAGCATTTATGGCACCAACAAATGTGGTTCATTCCACCCCTTACTACGTGAAACGCCTAAATACAAAATCTCGCCCTAAAGGGGCCTACAGTAAGAAACATGGCAAAATGGCATTTGACGGACTCTACTAATAAGGGATAAACAGAAAGCGAAATAAGATTTTCCAATATCGTAAAAGATTTATATATAATTTTTAATAACGGAGCAGTCGGGACAAGAAGTGGATTTCGATGTTGAAAATTTTAAGTGTGCGTCCTCAGAACCGCGGAAGGCTAAACGTAGATAAATGATGGATTCTAAAATATACCGGTATGATGTGCAAGCGAAAAGGGAAGGGTGACTACTAGAGAATTTTGGGAACTAAAAATAGATTCAATAGATACTTTGTATTCGCATATTTATAATTTCTTTATGATTAGTATTGATATAGCTATTCTCAATGAGTTTAAACTCCTTAGAAATCAAATAAAAATCATTTATACAATTATAATTAACGATTAACTGAGTACCTCTGCTATCTGCAAGTTACGATGCCGATGCAGATGACGGTGAACCGCCAACCGGCAAACCGGCTGACTTAATCGAAACGAATCGAGAGCCAAAATTGATTCGAATGATTATTCAAATAATCAATTGGTTATTCATTTGATTCGAATGCAAATAATTCGGTTATGAAAATGGTCCGGTTATGCCCATCACTAGTCCAAACCTCTTACACCTAAAGTACCTAAGTGGCTGAGGAACGTATAGACGCACAGGGAGACTGTAGAATCCAACCTTTACCTTTCGAGGCAGATATGGCATAGCAAACGTTAGAAGAAATTATGATGTTCTAACTATATTGCGGTCTTTGCGTTTAGTCAATCGCTTCACCTATATTACGCCAATAAAGATAGTTCCTCTTCAATTTCATCTATCCCACAATTCAGAAGATCCGAAAATGTAATGACAGCTTTCGAGTAATTTAATCTCCCATTGGGGTAAGTTTCAACATTAAAGCTGATGAATTGATTTAGATTTAAAAGCGTAATTATTTGACAATCCGTGAACTTTTCTACTAATAAACCTTCCTTTGTTTGCAATTATAAATGGATTTACATTTGAAAAATCACCAACTACATGTTTAATTAAAATACATTTAGTAGCTGGTATCTTTAAACTATCGGAGTTTAGACTGACGAACCAATATTTCGACTATTATTAATACCCAACGCGGTATTACATTGTTAGAGGTTGGTTGAGTTATGTTCTCCACCACCTCTCTAGTATTTGCTGTGTTCTCGCAATATTGGGTGACATCAATAGAACGATGGGTATCACCAACCACATCATTCTCGGGCCAATTATGTGGCCGACTCCGAAAGCGGTCCGGCCTATATCCCACGCCGTCCTGGGAAATCTCTTCATTCGACAATCCATTGGTTGCGTTTTCAGGCGTCACCAGCCTATGGGGTGAGCAAACCATCATCAGTGGAGCTCTGCCAAGTTGGACACCTAATCCAACGATGGGGCTGGGGCACTAAGGGTTGCCATACCCTTCAAATTATAGGCCTCCTGTGAGGGGGGGGGGTTGTAAAAATTCCATTCCAGCTTAGTATCTGTCAGAAACAAAATTACAGGTAAATATGAAAATGGAACTGCCTTTTTCGGTTTTAATTTATCTAAACAAATGGATTCGATAGAGTAATACTGACTGCAAACGTTTTAGTTCGCCGATCGACGTTGCAAAAAAGGAGAGTTACTAAATCTTGGCCGCTTTGAAAAAACGCTGAAAGTTCAGGAAAGTGACAAGAAAGCGTACGTGATTGCGTTAAAAAATAGTTTAACTAAGATTCAGAGCCCCGCAAACAGTTTTAATACAAGACAAGACTTAAGCGACTTTAATCCCCTTACGTGCTTCGAATGCGGCCGAAACTTGTCTCTGTAACAGCGAATTTCATTTCGGCAACCTTTTATGCTTTGCGAATATCACAAACGCTTAAAAGCTATCCTTTAATTGGACACCCAAAATATAAAGGAAGAACGATATTTCAGAGGCAGAGAAAATTATCTGTCGCATCCTTATGCACGGTCGAATAAAACCCGAAATATATCCTTTTTGCCCGAATAAGACCAACTTGTTCCTTCCAGGGGTGTAAAAGAAGTTAAAAGTTTTTGACTTACGATCGGCGCTGGAATTATCATTCGCATTAGTAATACTTTTCAAAATGGCAGAACTGATTTAATGCTCTCTTTGTAAATAATTTGTCCGCATTATGCGTGGAACTCCTTTTACACTTTTCTACGCTTGCTCTATTTGGACATGTAAATTATTATTAAATAATCCAGTACATTCAAAAATAAGAATGAGAGTGAGAAGTATAAACATTTACATAAATATTTTGGATCATCAGCATCTCTCTTTAAACTCATCAATCCTATGATGTAATCTATCTTCCAAACATCAGCTATAGCTTCAACAAAGGTAACATCAAGTAGATGGGGAATACGTACTAAATAGTTTTATGTAAAAATTTATTTCTGGAAGGAGGAGAGACAGAGCACAGTCAACTTTTAAATGTATGAGGAGAAGATGCACAAATATAATCAATAAACAGGGTAAATATGTATCCGTTCGCATTAGACGAGGAACACTTTTCAGAGGATCGCGAATAATGTCGAAGTACCCATCGTGAATTCCCTCATGTCGCAAATTTATCATCGATGTTGGAAACTGGAATTATAATCGCCCATCCCCAGCGCATTTTAAATGCATAAATGCGTGATTTATTTGACGGGTTTATGAATCATATTGGTGAAATTAGTAATTAATGTAAATGTAGTTAGTTCCTCATAAATAATTTCCAAAGCTACTACAACGTATTAATAAATCTGACAGTGGTAATCTGATCAAATATAATGAATTACCGAATGTACTTTGCAATGTTGAGCCAAATTTGATCCTGTAATCCTCTCATATACGCGGAGTTTAAAGTGTCTCAATTTGTGTGGAAATAACAGCATCCAATAAGCGAAATTTCCGTTAAAAGCACTGTCTTTAACTGTATACTACTTTACCTATATCAAAAGAGTTTGAAATTTTAAGAAGCAATTAACCACGTTCGAGGGTGGTTTACCTAGTTCTACTAACCTAGAACGAGAGGAACTATATGTTTGAAAATGTTTGGTTTTATGAAAGAATTTGCTTTAGAGGAAAAGGTCGCCAAGGTCGGAATCAACATGAAAGAAGTAGAGCTAGAAGGAAAAACAATTTAAAATGTCACTCAGGTTATTTAACTAGATATCGTAGTTGATAATGTCGGAAGATGCAAAAATAGAATTGGCAGAGCACAGGGCGCTTTTAACATACCTAAAAAGGTATGATTATCAAATGAATTAACTATTAATAATCTATTTTTTTTAATTCAGTCGTCCCCTAATTTTTCCATAGCCCACGATTTCTAGCTATCCGCTACTATTGACCACCTCCTATTGAGGAGGCAATGTCATCACTTCATGAGCAGGCGGGCGGCCAATACTGCGTCTACTTGTTCTGGGATGCCAATCTT
>OW679202.1:50715751-50800537 GCA_940337035.1 Agriotes lineatus | reverse complement strand
GTTGATGCCATATCTTCTTCGAAATACAACCTTGAATACTACACTGAAGGAAAACAAAACGCATTTCACCATTTCACCACAATAACAGCCAAGACATGGAAAAATAGAATAAATATATATTGGAACGTGATGAAACAGACTGCCAAAGACAAAACAGAAGTGAAACGAACTGATAGCAACTATATTAAGGGAAAACAACGAAGAATAAGTCACTCAGCTTAGCAATGCTAAAGATCAAGCACAAAAGGTTCAACAGCACACAGCTGACAACTGTGCGGGTATATTTCAATGTTAGAAAAAATCCTTTGGGGCTCTATGCGACTTAGGGAGTCGAGAGGATAAAAAGAAGAGAAGAATTAATATAGAAGAAATAAATAAGCAAAATACACCTAGCTATGGACGGTATCTTCTGTCAACCACAGTGCTAAATCTCATCATATCCGGCTAGAACACTGACGAACTTAAGCAACTTAAAATTGTGCTTTTTGAAAGAGTTTCGGAATCCCAAAAATATAGGTCATATTGTTAAATTTAGCGTTTTTGTTTATTATCGCGGTTTGGTATACAGGGTGATTCATAATTAAGTGTAAAAATGTAACCAAAGCTGTTCCCTCGTGTTAATTACCTCACGGTAAACCAGCTGTTTTAAAAAACCCAATAAAAACAAATCCAGAGGACTCCTTGGTGGCCATCACACAGTACCAAACCGGCCAATGTTTACTTTCCAAGTAGAGAAAATATTCTTTTTTTATTAACACCCTGTATCTTTTTAAGGGGGGCATTTTGGTGCTACTGTATATTAGGTTAATTGCTTTGTTTTGGCCTAAAGAAGCTTTGGTTAACTTTTTAGACCTAATTATGACTCACCCTGTATAGCTTTAGACACTACGGAATGGTCGAAATTAAAGCTTGTCGAGGTTAAAAGCTGTAGGCTTCATCATTTCACTTGTTACCGGTAAATCCCTCCCAAAATAATTGTGTCTTGGCCAACAAGGGGGTAAATTCGTAGCAGTTTGAGGCACTATTAGCTATGACTTACCTTGCGAATTTTTAAAATGCTTTCTTGAAATCAAAATACGTGGCTTCACTGCACTTTACATATGAAAATCATGTAGTAAATTTAAAGATTATTCAGAAAACAGTCATAATATTACATTTAAGCGAGTCAGCCTTACAGCTGGACTACAGCAAAAGGTTCAAAACAAAGAATTCTAGCTACATCTCATAACGTCACCTCGCGTGATAAGCCAAACTATCAGATGTGTGTCTGCGTTATACAAGGGAAAGCAATATCGATAAACTAGCGCTGAGCGCTGAAGACGTTACTGCACTGCTTACGAGAATATGCGCCAGAACTTATTTCACCACATCGAACTGAGTTGCTAAAATGCATACAAAATCGTATTCTAGTACATTATGAATTAGAGTTAAATTGCACATGCAACTATAAACAAATATTCGACTTAGGTGAAATATGAAAATTAAGAAAGTCACAGACCTCGAGCGCTGCACAAAATCTGGGCCGGGCGTATTGAATCGCTTGCCGCCGAAGCTGAACGAGATAATGTGGGCTCGGAGACGGAAGCAAAATTAACAGCTTCCCAGCACTTTGACGGCAAAATTTGCTTGGTTCTACACGCGATGTAACGACAGCCCCTGCTTCGGCACTGAAGAATGGACAGCGGCAGTTTAAGAGTTTTTTATGAACAATTAGCGTAAATCCACACGTGATGAACGAAAGTGTTTTATTTTGCTTTGCAGGGTAATTGCGATAGTGGAACGATACAAGGTATTCCTTTGAATGTATCCAAGCATGGATCGATATGAAATTCTGCAACACTTAAATGCGAGTTGGGAACGCAATTTCAATTGCGCAACCTGCGTTTTGAAAAGCTGAATGTTTAACAATCGTCCTAATTTGTCTAAAATTTGCACAGTAAGGCTTCCCGTACTGGCGATATTCACGGAATAAAACTGCACACCACTGAACTCTTGCCGTGGGAAAAAGTTCGACTTGGTCGGAATTTTCAACCGGTCGTAACCATGTGTACACCGCACACATGAAAGGACCATACATTACGAATTTGTATTTGTATTGCTTATAATATTATGTAATTACCTATTTACAATTCTAAAAGCTTCAAGTGTCGACATTGAATGCGAATGCCGATAGTATCTATACACTATATAAAGGAATTATCAACTGGCATTTTTTAAGTTATATTTTATTATAATTTCAATATGGTAGTGGATACTTTTCAATTAACCATTTCTGAATTTTATAAGATACCGAAGCCGTTGTGTTGATAGTGGATCTGAATTAACAAAAGTCACTTATAGAATAACGTTCTTCTTGCTTCCTCTTGATATAAGCTGGGAGCCTGTTATTAACGCACTAAGTCCCCTTGAATTATCCGAAAAAATATGTTGGTATGATGGCCTGAGAGCGCTCGATGAAATCGATGCCCGGTGTGAGGTTCGAACTCACTACCTGCCGATTGGAATAGAAAACGCTTTACACATCTGTATCTATAGTCGCTTAACCACGGTCTTTATAATCATGGTATCTGTACAAAGTATATCAGTAACCAAATCTTTATCGTGTTCATTTCATCTGTGTTATCTTCTTTTTTTTTGAAGTTTATATGTTTATATGTATTTTTAATATATTTATATATTTTTTAATATAGTGCGAGTGTACGTTCATAATATTTAAAATAATATGATTGGTGATAATAATTTTCTTAACCTACGAAGATTATATTCAATGGAACATTCGAAATGTTTACATTATGTATGTCGTAGTTAGATAGAAAAATATTTGTTTTAATAATAAACGTAGGACAATTACTCCATATTTTACCAAGCTCAATAAAATAATCTGATGGGTCGTGAAATTCTATTTTTCAATATAATCACCTTCTAATTTAAGCTTCGTTTGTATTACTTTGGGTTTCATCTTTGAATCGCAGTAATGATATCAGATTTCGTCCCTTCTCACTAAAACTTTCCACAATTTGAAGTAGCTATTAGTGACTGTGTGGCCGGCTGGTGAAGCGTTTACGTTTGCAGTCGGTAGTTAGTGAGTTCGAATCCCACACCTGGACACTAGTTACATCTTACGCTCTCCGGCCATCATACGTACACCACTGGTGGTCGTGGCCCCTGTGAGACGGCATTCTTCTTACGCCTGTCCCAGCCACGGCTTAAGATGGCCTATAAAACCGCCCTCAGTGCGCGGTAGTAACAGGCTCTAAAACCTAAATCGTGATAGTATATATTATTCAAAGACACCAGCGGTCCCGTTTTCATATAATCTTGTGTGAATTCGCATAGTTTTTGAGATTTTCCCTTCTTTGAGAGAAGTGTAGCAAAAGAGTGATGTTTCAAATTCACTAAATCCCTTACTACTCACATGATCAATGCTCTTACTCGGAACGCTGAAGAAGAAAGGTGGTAACGTAGGAATTCACGCATATGTCGTAGTATGTAATAGCAAGCTCAAAGCCGTAATTCAATTGTGTTATGTTGAGAAACTCTCCGTATAATAAAATATTTGCTTCCAATAATTTATTGGTTGGTGTTTCCAGATAGATGACGCTAACTCATGCCACATAGTCTACGCATATGATTAAATTACACTCTTCAAGTGCTTATAGAAAGTCCAATCTATATTAGTGTGCATTTTATTATTGCTATGAAAACGACCTTACTGCTGTTGAAGTTATATACTACGAATATTTTTGTTACGCCAGTGCAGATTTTTATTTTATA
This sequence comes from Agriotes lineatus, assembly GCA_940337035.1. Lineage (NCBI taxonomy): Eukaryota > Metazoa > Arthropoda > Insecta > Coleoptera > Elateridae > Agriotes > Agriotes lineatus. Next base: position 50,796,763 of record OW679202.1, on the reverse strand, counting down.
TTATCTGGGTGTAGTGTGGTATAAGTTTTTTCAAATTTACCGAACTACAGCTGTCAATTTCGTTTTCCCGGTTTACTGTTGATGTATAGATATAGTTTCAAATAAATTAACATCACAATAGATGGAAGTAAATTTGGTTTCAATAATTAAAAACAATAAACGTTATTACTATTCCAATTTTATTGGCATATTATTCCCGTTCATAACGAGCAACATTATTGGGGTTCTGCAAATTTAATTAATATTTCTCCAATTTCCGACACGTTGTGGTCTGTTAACACTATTATTATGGAGAAATTTATTGCCCAGTTGTCGCTGGAGTAATCTACTTTTAATGTTAATATTTTACACAATTGTATTTTAAAATATGGTTTGCTATAAGTGTTTATTTCTTACCACTGTTTAATATTCTATCAATTACGACTATTTAAAAGCCTAATACTGCAAAATATCTAAGACTAGGGCAAGAGAAGGGACTGTTATCGCACAAACGCGACAATTGTTCGAGACTTCACGTATAATAACCTTTATCTTAAGAATTTAAAAGCAAAAAATAGGGATCATCAAATGATCGTTGCAATTGTCTACTTTGTAAAGTTCTATGTGCATAACCCGAAATTGAATACCTATTCAGCTTGTGCTGCAGATATTCCAGCTTCAATATAATGTAGAAAGTGGGATGCAGAACCTAGCTGATTTGAAAAAGTGAGCCGATATGATTCAGACAACACACGCGTCAACCGGGTTGCATATTGTTTAGCATCCAAACGAAAATGGCCTTAAACCAGTATTAAGTGTTCATAGTATGTTACGCTTCGTTTGCGCATCTACTATTTTCGATGTCTATGGCTTCGATTTTGTATTTTCAGATAGCGCTTTCGAATCGTAGCTTGGCTTGTCGGCGTCTGTTCTTCTTTTTAAGAAGAATAGTAATATATGTCTAGCGCTGTAAAACTTGTCGATTGGTTTTTGCGAGCATGCCAGTTTTAGAATTGGTTTCCGGCTCTCGCCTGATGTTGCGGAGCAGTAGCACTTGCAGTTTTAGTGAGATATTGGTTCTCTCGCCGCTTTGAGTGGATTAGAAGCGCTTTACCGAGGTTATTTTTCATGTGGCCCAATACTATCTGGGGTGACTTATTTGACGCTGTTCGCGCTTTGCTCTAGCGAAAGCAATCCCCGATTACGAAGGTTTGCCATACCCCCACGCAAACTTGACTTGACTCGACGAGCTTTGAGCCAGCAATTGTGACACGTGCAAGTTTCCAGCCTGTGAATGCTTGGGAAGCGCGCTGTTTCGTTTATCTGGGCCTCCTTTCATATACATAACGTGCAAAAAGAGATCAACCAGGCGAAATCTATAGTCTATCCATTTTTTATCTACATAAAGCTACAAAGCGCTGTGAGCCGAAAGGCATCGCTCATTTTGGTATCGAATGCAACCAGAGTTCCGGACACTGGCTGCGCTATACAGCTGGCGTCACTAGCTGCGTATCTACCTTATGATTTTTTCCAACCACGGAGCGAAGGTGAATCGCCACCGCAATTGGTTTTAATTTGTTGTAAATTGTATTTGTACCTTTGGCTGGATTTTTGTGTAATTTTGTTCTCGCGAACCTTAAATCTGTACTGGTAATTACCTGAAATTTGTGGTGAATGATATTGTTACTATGAAAATTGTATCCAAGTTGTCATAAAGTGTGTTTTTTTATAGATTAGCCGACGAATCGGTTGGTTATGATAACAAGTACCTGCATAAAGGTTCTTACATACGCGTGCCGGTTCTGCAACGCCGCAGCTCTTATGGAACAACGGCTACTGACTGTATTTATTTATTTGTTTAGCGTATCGTATTTCCGACCTGGAGGCCCGTGTCTGTGACCGAAGTAGTTCTGCCGTCAATCTTTATAATAACTTGGGGTTATCATATCAGTGTCTATTATGTATGTAGTATGTGTTACATGTGGCCAGGTTACTATTTTCCATAGATGAGTATTCTGGAAAGAGCGCCGTTAATTTATCGCAACGGCGGAAAAATTCCACCTGCCCATTGAGTTGAACTGAGGACTCGCTAATGCAAGCCCTGCGCTCTTACACCGCGCCACCCGGTATTGTACCGAATAAAAGATAAAAGTAAAAGTGTTTGTTAGTTACTGCACCTCATATTGATTAGTAGTTGGTTATACATTTTCCCTTATTATCTCATTTTTGCTAATAGATCTATCAGAGTTACATATTAGACACATTGGAGATGTCAGTGAACTCCATTAAAAGCCTTCTGGAGCATTACGATGAGATTTAATTTTTTTAAAAATGCCAAACGATGGAATAACATCTTAACAGTAGAGTACTGAAGGGAAATAATAATACGATCAGAAAATAAATCCGCTTAGTGGAAACGGAAGGAATTTCGCACGACTTCTGACATTCCTGTTTTGCTAAATTTTCTGTGGGTTTCCAGCAAATATGCAGTATAAAATATAAAATCATAGGACTAATTTAAAAGGAGAATTAAAAGCAGGTTCAGGAGGGATCAAAGTCACTACAGTTGACTCCACCCGATAATTCCCACGCAAAGTCGTGGGAGAGGGTTTTATACTGCAAGCTCGACAGAGGAACGGTTATGAAAAAATGGAGCGGGAATTGCTTTGAGCTACAGCTATTTTCCGAAGGAAAATTAATAAACAGATGAATGCCACAGCCGTTCTGCTGTTGTGTGGGCGAATCGACCGAGCGTAATATAGAAGTCCATACGTGTGTTTTCATATTCGTATACATACAGGGCAATTCACTTTCGCGGCTCACCTTGGGATGTCAGAAACTAGAAGACAGAATAGCAGAATTAAATGTGAAGTAATAATTAAAAAATATCTAACTAACTTAGTTGCTGATTTATCTAGATAAACGAAACTATATCAAATTCCTTTTTCAAGCGTTGCTTTATTAGTCGGAATTTTTAATTTCTGTAAAACTTTTGTTAATGCACCTTTTTACATAGAATGGGTGGAATAATCCTGAACGTTTTGATTTTTCGAAACAATTATTGAGTTTATTTGTTTTTATGGGCTCTATATTCATTTTTCACTGATCTGAGTTTATGTTTAACACTGAGTTTAATTAGCACAATTCTTATAGTTTTGATTCAAAATTAATAAGATGATAAGCAAGAAACTACAGTTTTTAAATTATTGTTGTATAAAAAGACGAATGTAAGTTTGCCAACCTGGGCATACCTAATCTGCACAATGAGCTAATTGTTGTTTGTTAGACACGTGTTAATGTGCTATATTAAAATTAAAATACTGATACTTTTGCAATGTTGCAAAGTGGCGGATGCAACTCACTCATGAGCTTAAGTCGACGACGGGCTTCAAACGGTGCAAGTGTGAGCCTTCTTTGGCCCAGTGATGGCGGTAAGCGCTTAAATGTAAAAGAAATGTCCAAGGTGTATGTGCCCCTTTACCTACACACCAAGGAAGGCCCCGTTTGTAGACGGCACAAGAACGACCCAAGGGAACAACGACAGGCGCACGATTTCTATGATTTCTACACAACCCATGCTCTCAAGACCGCAATCTTGTCTTCCCAGGGCGGAGCTGTTCTAGATCGTTCAGCAAAAAGAGATGGATCGACTTGATAAATGCAAGGCCGCCGTTTGAGGTATCATGCTTATAGTCGCAATCCTGCCTGTTATCTGAAGAGAAAGATTTACTAGAGCTGTTGTTAGAGGTGTCAGACCGGTTGTCTGTACTAACATCCGAGACGAATCTTGCCAAACAATTGAGGTGTTGGGCCAGGAAGTGGTCCTAGTATCCGAGACGCCCCAGGCCGTCCGTTGAGATGTCGGGCAGATTTCCGATGACTCAGATCGAACGGTGTTTACCCAGGAATCTGCCTGCAGGCTACCCAATCCCACGATGTCGCACGTCGTGGGTAACGGGTGCAAGCAATCAGTACTGTAGAAATGCTGGCCTGAAGCAGAAATATGCGGTAGAGAATTCGCTTTCGACGGTTACTCGTCAAACTTTTAGGCGTAAAACGGATAGTTAAAGCAAGCCCTAGGTACCTCGGCACCTAGAATCTCGGTGTGTGGTGCCTAGGTGCCTGGCTGATTGAGATGAGGGCGGATTTGTAGTGGCAGTGATTGGCAATATACCGGTCAGCGGTCCCGGTTTCAGCGAGAACTTCAGCGGATGGACCCACATTGACAAAATTCCGGGTTGGATAGGTCTTCGAACCTTACCCGGTTTGTACAGCGCAAGCTGGGCACTAGTTAGGCGTATTGTACTCGTTGGCGTTTCGATCGGGTAGCATAAGTTGGCTTTGTCGTCCGAGAGGGGGATATAAATGCTTCATTGTCAGTGAACCCCAGTCTGAAAATGACCTGTAAATCGCATTGATAATAATAATTGTACTAACCGGAGGGGGCTTCTTGGACCCTTCGTACTTCCGGCAGCGACATTACAATACTCGGTTTTGCATCAGTCAATATCAACCCCGTAGCAACTCATCGCTGTCTTCACTGGTTGGATTAGCTCTCGGTACTTTCCACTAATACCTGCTAGGTTAACTATTGTTACAGCCCGTACAGAGGTGCCCGACATAAATCCGCTCGGCTGAGGTCTTAACCGTATGCGAGAATTAGTCACTGCAGAACAGCATGTATTCCGCAGGACCACTAGGAGGAACAGCATGCATTCTGCGGGATCCACCCACTCAGTAATTACTATATAATCATCCAGCATGCGCAAGAACCTCTGACGGCTATGATCTACTACAATTTACAAAAAACTGCAAACATTACGCAACCAACTAGTACGTACGTTCTACAGTAGCTACATCTAACACGCTAACTGATGGTACGCATGGCAGGGCTCGCAGGTTTGCATTGCATTGTTGCAAGAAGAAAAAAATATCCGTTATGGTGTCTTGTATAAGCCCTGTAGTCCTAGATAAAATAATATTAAATTTATATTACCGTACAAGCTTAAAGGGGATGTATTTATCTTATTTAATACTGCCACAGTAATTACCAAACGGAGTAGAAGTTGCTTTGAGCTATTTGAATTAAAATTAATAAGCAAGCGAATGTAAAACCCCAGCGTGGGCGATCGAAAGAGAGTTTCATAAATTGGTTAAATACGTAGGTATACATATTCGGAAAATACCTGTCACACGCAGCAATAAAAGCGAAATTGTAAAGCGGAATCGGTTGGTTGCCGCATCGTGATCCAAAGCCGTGGGTGTATCCTAGCTAAAACGTACGTTTTAATTGATCTTGCCTAGACGCCGAACTATAGTTAAGAGTCTCGTCGACTTCCGAATTTTATTGTTTTGTTACAGACTAAAGTTTTATCGGATTACCCGGTATACAACTTGAAATAACTTAATGCTGTAATCAGCCTGCTCTTCACGTATCAGACTGGATACTGCGAATTTGTCTTAAATTTCCGAAGAAGAGATGTCGGCAGTTAATTATTAAAACAGGTGGTGCCTTTTCGTCTGTTTACCCGCACGTCGCTTCTAACTGTCGCACTTCTGTTTATCTTCGTCGTGAAGTCTGCGTATGTGATTGTTTGCATGAATTGTCATGAAAGCTCTGCGTTCAAATGCGCGTGTAAAGCACACGTGGGCCTTGTGCGTTTGACTAGAATCTGATATTGGTTTCTGGATTCGTGCACGGAACATATAAATTCTAATGCTGCATACGACACGCATTCTGATGAAATGAAACCGGGATCGAATACTGTTGCCTGTGATCAAGCAGAGTGCCGATTTTATCTCTACATGCTTCCATCTGATTAAGGCAAATATGTTCATCCCTGACGAGCTTTGCTGAAGATCAACCACGATTAAATCTTAAGCCTTGAGTGTGCTCTGTCTTAATTATTTATTGATGCCATTAACCCGACCACCCTCTCTAGCAGTTTTGCTGAAGCTATAGCTTTTCCATTAGAATTTGGGAATTAAATAGTTGTAAATTAATTTGAAATGCCAGAAATTAAGCTTTGTACCAGACAGTTAGTTTTTTATGTGGCATTAACTGTATTTTCTTCTCTAATTAAATAAAATATAAAAACGATTGTAAATTGAAAGAAATAAAACATTACGTGCCAGAAGGTGTTACACCAACTGTTGTACCTGTCGCGAAATAGGCAAGAAATGACATGGGTGGATAGAGAAATGAAGCGTCATCAGGGAAATTAATGTATGCTAATGAAAAACTAGGACTTCCGATCTTACCCAAATGTAAGCTGTAACTGTATTAGAAGTTTAAAGTATCCTATGGCTCGTAAAGTTCATGCTTTAATGTTTTTATGGTGTTTTTATGACCAACACTAACAGATCATATTTCTTTGCAGTTTTTATTAATTAAATATACAAAGTTATTACTATTATTATTTAAAAATATAAAGCTGATAGGCATTGGCAACGTGTTCATAGTCATATTCCTGTCTATAATCTTTTTTTTACAAAGTTTCCCTTTGACTGTTTTTTCCACATTACCCACCATATCTGCTATCTATTCCGTCTCTTATTAATCAGATATACCAGTTAAACTTCATGATCCTATCACAGATCTCTCAGGATTAATCATGTGTGTTGGTGGCTCTGTGATTTGTTAGACGTGTTTTTGTATGTTAATTGAAATTCAGATACTTTTGAATTCTCCAATGACCACAGGGCGTCGACGAGGTGCAAATAGTGCAAGTGTGGGCCTTCCTTAGCCCAGTAGCGGAGACAGGCAGTTAAATGTAAAAGAACACAAACTTACTGATCTGTAAGTCCCATCGATAATAATAGTTGTGCTCACTGGGGATGGTCGCCCCCATGGCCCCTCAGCACTTCAGGCATTGACGTTCAATACTTAGGCGTGCATCAATCAGCATCAACCATTTGGCACCTCATCGCTACCTCCAGTAATTGGGTTAAGTGTCGGTAGTTTTTGCTAATACTTCCCATTAGTAATCCACTAGATTAACTAGGTATTGCTACAAACCGTACAGTCAGTAAGAGTCCGACAGCTATTGGTCTTTCATAGTACAGCAATTACTGCAAATGTCGCCCGCGCTGCTATGGAAGGACAAGCTTCGCGGGATCACTACAGATCCACCCCCTGAGTACATATAATCGTCCAACACGAACGCAAATCTCGCCCGGCTGCTGCGGAACAACATGCCTCCGCGGGATCACTACGGATCCCCCTAACTATCATGTAATCGTCCAGCACGAGCGAGAACTTCTGCTGCTGTAATTTCCAAAAAGCTACCAAATATCATTCAACTGACTATGCTAGTACGCACATTCTACTCCAGATAATCTAATTCACTAGCTAAAGATACGCATGGCAGCGCTTGCAGATTCGCCTCGCATTAGTGCAACTTAACACAGTATAAATAACTATTGGTTCGCATATCGCATCATCGCTTGCGCTAACAGCCCACTTTCACAACACACTTCTAGCTCCTATCACCGAAGTTCTCCGACTACGAATTCCATTTCTAACCCAGCCCCCTCGATACAAATTCTATCCCCGGTCAAGCATGAATTCCCCGACACCGTGCATTACTTGCACGTGCAGGCTGGGTCTCCCAAACACTTTTTAACCGTTTTCTATTTGTCATTAATTGTTACTTGCACATTCGCTCTAATTTTTTTATAGCTCATTTCCACTTTTTTTGCTAAATTCTTCTTTCTTTTACCTCACAGATTTAGTAGCATATTTCCGGCCATATCTTTCTGAATGTATCAAGATAGATGCCAAATTTGATATGACCTCTTGACATGTATCTTTCAAATTACTTTTTACTTTCTTTTACGATAAAGGGAGTATTGGATTCACCGCAAAAATTGAGTTTTCAAGAGATCTTCACGTTTCAGTCACCTGAACCAAAAAAACATATTTTTATTCATTCGTCTGTCTGTGTGTCTGTCTGTGAACAGAATATCTCAAAAACGAAAAGAGGTATCTCGTTGAAACTTCATATATAGGTTTTGTGTACTATCTAGATGCGACACCAAGCTTTTGAAGAAAATTGCATAACCGGAAGAATGTTGTTTATTCTTGTAATTTTTCAGTTTTTTTCGATTTTTTCAAAAACGGCTCTAACAATTTTTTTCAAACTCTACATTTTGATTACATTTTTAATGTGTATTGATGTGAGATAGGTGATTTTCCAGTTGAATACCTCTAAAATTGCTTTCTTTTTTTCTATTTTGTTAATTAACTCTTATGTTAAATAGAACACCCGGTATATTATTACATTTTGAATTCAGCTTAAAAGTTGAGAGAAAGTTTGTCTCTTGAACTAAGGCTCTATTTTATACCGTTTCTGTAGAATTTGTAATTTTTGAAAATGTTTGACAAATGCTTAAAAATTAAAAATCAAATTTTTCGCTAATTATAAGATCACTGTAAAAGGAAGTTGTGTGCCTGTATCACACCAGATTTTTGTATTGAGTGTTCGTTGTTTAAATTATAATGCAGACTTTCACAGCCGTTATCTATTGAATGAAAAGTTTGCGAATACTGATATATTTGTTGAAGATATTTTCTTAACGCTGTATCGTTTACACTTCTCCTTAGGTTTAATAAAAAGTTAGGTTTGGTATTTCTCTTGTTGAGTCCGCTTACATTTCCTATACTATCCATGATAGTTTACATTACATTCTGGGTAAATGCTAAGTATGAGAATGTCATAAGCATTCTGATGTTTTACCTCCAACTGACAATCCGCCCTCGCAGTCGTCAGACACTTCCCAGATTACTCGTATCTATAGACATTGAATAATATAGGCGTCAGTATACGATCTTGTCTGACACCTTCTTTTTTAATCTTTTGCATTCATTCAAGGGGTGCGGGCGTCACTTAAACTATCATGCCTTAACCTTAAATTTGTGGGGAAGACTTCAAGTTCTTCATTTACATTTAATATTAAATCCCACCCCACTTTAAGCAGCAATGGATCAACATCGAATTAACTACGGGATTCGCAACGCTCGGGCCGAGAGTCGAACTCACGCCTGAACGTCCCGTATTTCTCCGAGGCCCATTTGTCTGAGACCTGCTTAGACTTCAAGGGATCCTTGTATAATGTTTTTAATATTACTCTCACTATAATTTTTTTATAGAGACCCGACATGAGCTAAAATAGATGGGGTGGTGTGGCCATTTCATTCACTAGTTTTCGGAGAGGCCCCAGTTCACAGAGTCAAAAACCCTAGCGTACTTCACGAAACACAATAACATTCTCACATTAAACTCCTTGGCCTTCTTAATAATTTGATAAACGTTGTGGATTTGTCCTCTTGTTCCTTTACCTAGGAAAAAGGCCAGTCTGTACTTCTGGTTTTTGAGGGATTAGAAGAGCTCTCAGCCTATTATTAATGCTGTTTAAAGGTCGCGTGAGAGATCAATGCTATAGTTCTATAGTTGCCACACTTCGGTATTTGTATATTGGGCTAAATCAAAATCCACATTGCATCTAAGTTACCGGATTTACCTTAGTCGTGATTAAAAAAAGCTTTCTTTGAACTGAATCAGAAGTTGACTCGTGCCAAGTTGAAAATAGTAGCTTTAATAATTTACGCAAATGAAAACCAATTTGTTCATCTACACACAAAATGCTGCCTAACACGAATTCATACTCAACTCACAGGTAGCTGCTTCAAACGCTGCCTTTATACTGATAGTCCAATGTGCAAATACTAATTATACCATAAAATCTCCACCTGCAGTAATGGCTAACGAATGCCAGTTGCACGACACCTGAATTGTAGGCTCCCGCAGCTCTCCACGGAAATACCCTCGCTATTTCGTTACTCGACGACGCTGCCGTTTTCTTTGTCGAATTTATTGCTCCAAATCGTCGAATTGCACCGTCTGCACGATTTCGAATGGCTGTGTGCTGCTTATCGACTGCTATTTCACCGCGTTTTCTTGCCCCATAAATCGTAGGAGAGCTTGTGGCTAGCGGTATTCATATGGCCGCGCAAAGTGAAAGGCTAATTGCATAAAAAATTATCACATGTCAGTTGTCTGTGTGTAACGTCTTATGAAACTATATCTGTTTGGCGGCATGACTATAGGTCACACGGCATTCACTTATGTCCACCAAACAAACACCTTTTCTTGCTTAAGGCCCATCTCCGAGAGACGCTCTCCACCAAAAACGATTGTTTCCGACACTTCCACGGCACAAAGTCCGCGTAAAAACACGCGAAATCCATAAAACACATTGACGCGCTTTTAAAACTCATGGTGTAGGTACTTAACTAATTGTAAATATATACGTAATAGCAAACAACAAAGAACATTTGTATACAGATTGATGGTGGATAATAACAATATACAAAATCAAATGAGCTAGGATGCAGTTTATGGCTTCTGTATGCATTAGACATAAATAGACTAATACGCGATTCACATCGTAGTAGCACAATCAAGGTGTTTTTTGTGTAGAAAAAACTAAATTCTACAAACTGTATGTGCATAGTTCGTATAATACGAGGTACATATTCTTTCCTATTCTTATCATGGTGGGGTCATTAGTTAAAAACAGCAGCCTAACGGTTCATATCTGACAGATTGAGCAAACCTATGGAGGTTCATCTGTTGTAGTTTCCTATTTTGATCTCTCTTTTGACATAAAATCAATAGAAACTTTTCGCTGAACTTTAAAAATTGCGGAATTATGATTGAGAAGCAGCAAATTCTTATGTGTGGAAAGTTACGTGTCATCAAGAAATCATTAGTTCCATAGGTTGTATAGTATCAATATTTTCAGTCATAATATTAAAATAAAAGCTTTGTGAAATCTAAATTTCATTGCTACAGAAACGTAAATTATTAACTTTATCTAATTCTAGAAATGCCCCAGTACCGGCGAACATCTACAATTCCGTAACCAATTAATTGTCGTTCCTGAATTTCCCTTAGTAATATAACTGCGATGGCAGTAAACTACCTGCGCTTCAGTAGTTCTAGAAAACCGAATCGGTACAATTTGCCAAATCCCACAGCAAATAAAAAAATCCTGTGATCTATGCTTCTAATTTTTCGCGATCTGCCACTTTCTATTTCTCCGAGGTCAAGCAACAGAACGAACTCGGTTTTGGGAAGATTTCCGTATATAGCTAGAACATTTCCGTATATATATAGAACATTTCCGCCCCATATATTTGATTTATAAATCTTTTAAGTAAGATGTCTCGTACTTCTGGAAGTAAACAAATATGGGATTTCAGAAGCGCGTCTGGGCTTTGAATGCCATACACTTATTTATGAAATATGCGTATTACGCCGAGCAATGCAAGAAGTTCACTTTAGAAGCCGTTATTATTGTTCTAGTGCGAGCATCACGTACGACACGCAAACTTCAAGCGTTCTTTGCTCGGCTTGGGTCGCACGCAGCTGTCAATATATTAGACAGTTATTGTGGGGACGATTATTTATTTCTTTTCCTTTGAATTACATACACACATATTATTTGAGTAAATCAATGGCGACGCTATAAATTTCAGATTTTCCCCATCTTAAAATGGATTCTTTTACCTACAGCCAAGCTATTTACCACTTAATTATTCGAAGACAAAGACGCATCGTGTGAACTTCAGTATAACATGACCACTACTTGCATATGTTTAACATGCATTGATATTCGATCTCAAGTGGTTCCACAATACAAAACCTGATGGAGGAGCAACAGATGCGCATTGAAGTGAACAGTTCCAACACCAGGATCGGCGTGAACAGTAAAATTAGCTGCAGGACAAGGTAGTTGCAATGTTTCTATGTCTATACAACTACTAAGTAAACCCATTACATATTTACTAAAACATTGTATAATATAAGAGTTTCTAAAAATTGCTAAATTTGCAATATCAACATTTTTCTGAATTATAAAAATTACCATTTTATTTTATCGCAGTTTGATGATTCTATGTAAAACATTCAAAAACAACATATGTTTGCCTACAGTAGGTCTAGGTTTACGTCTTAACAATTCTTAACTAAAATAATAAAACGTAAATTGTTATGAAAAGAATAGCCACTTTGAAATGGAGTTGGGTGGGTCATGTCGCCAGGCAAGACGATAATAAATGGACTAAACATATACTAAACTGGCGCCCTAGAAGACACAAAAGAGATGTTGGACGTCCACACAGAAGATGGATAGACGATGTGAAAGAGAAATTGAGAAGAGGGTGGCAGCAAGTGGCGAGGGATAGATCAGAATGGAAAAGACAAGGGGAGGCTTATGTCCAGGAGTGGACGGAAAAAGGCTGCTAAAGAAGAAGAACAAGAAATTATTATTGGGAATAATAATGTAGCTATGATTTTGTTTTACCTAAACTTACGTAGTTCGGCAGGCTGTTTCCCCGGAAGAGTTAAAAAAAACTTTTGAACGATAAAGGTCCCTCCAGGAAACAGCTACCAATAGAGCACCCTGTATATTATTGTAACGTAGAGAGAAGTGGAGTCCTAACTTTGTACTAATAATATTATAATACAATCAAATCAATAGAAAATGTTAAGCTCAATCGAACTACAGTAATAGTATTTATCAAATTAATACATGTTTGGCTTCACCGTAGCAATTGATGCAAGATTTCTGTATTTACATTTTATCGTCTTAATAATAATACTCGGAATAGTTAAATGTAAACTGTTACAGGATTAATTGCTCATTACGACCCCTAACGATTGTTCGCGATAGCGCTCGCCCCGGCGTGCACCCTCCAGCCCAAAATGCCTCGGCTAGAAAACTCAGTCGGGAGGGGGGTTCACACTCTAGGGTACAGTTCAGGGCGAGGTACCACGAACGGGGTGATGGGTGACAAAGATGTAAAGATTAATTGAAGGGCGCCACGGCCTTTGACGGTGTTATCTTTTATCGTTAACTGATGACTGGCCAAAAGCCGAAAACCAATCGCAGTAGCGTCCTGTCGTACTCCAAGAGGCGCTCCTACGGCACTGGCGTTTACACCTTCCTTTCTGGTGTCTTTTCTCCAGTTGCTTGGGCCCTGTGCAAAGGAATACATACACAACGCAACAAGAACCTTAATTCTCGTTAGTTATAACAGATACACCTCTCTTTGAAAGAAAAAGCGATACGTAACTTAAAAATGGGCAATCTATTACCAAAATATATACAAACCGGAAGGCAATTTGATCAAGTAGCAAGTGCTAAATATTCGGGGTTAGTAAACGGTCTTACAACACAATAATGGCTAAATGCCAAGGCTGTTCGCCTAGATCCCGGAATAAGCTTACTTAATTTGCCCAATGGCTTACAACAGTTCCAGGAGCCAGGCTGCCATTCAGCTTATGCTGAAGGCTTATATTTCAAAATAAATAATGGCTAGTGGGATTAGCACACGGTCCGCAAATAACATGCACGATAGGTTGAGAGTTCCGAAACTTCGCACGCCACTGAAAGATGCGCAACACACTGTATAAAACTACTGTTACAATACCTTACTTCATCGATAAAGCTCCAAGCAACTATGTTGTTGATGCAGCGGTGCCGGGAGATCTCGACTTGGGTGTTCTACGGCGCTCTTGGCGATGCTCTCGAACGAAAAGGGGTTGTGGTACTTCCACAAGCACTACGGGGGTTGATAGGGGCGGCCGACCAGCTGGTTCGGGGACTTGTGGCAGTGAAATCCTTCGTTGAAGAAGCAGGGATGGGCTGGACGACAAAATGGCAACGGCCCACCCTGTATATGTATGCTTTGAGCCCGTTCCCGTTGAAGATCCGCTAATATAAGCGCCGGTACTTGAAACTTTAGGGAACGGAAAACACTTGAAATTGCACACAAACCCGAGGGTACAACACGCCCCTAAGAACAATAAGGGTTGTTCTTTGTTCTTAGCGTTTCTTGAACAACCGTGCTCTTTGGCAGCGTAGTTCGGACTCTCTGAAGGGACGCTCTTGACGCAGCGTTATTTCGATGATTGCATCATGCGTAAAACTTTCCATCGTTGGACATATCACTCAGGTGCATAAAGGATCTATTGTTCGAGGTGCTGAATTGCATCACCCAAAATGTGAAGTACAACAAAGCGCGGGACTTCCCCGTGCATGAAGCTCGCTTGTCAGGCGCCGAAACCTGATACTAACGGTCTCGAGCCTTTTGAATTGAAGACTAAACGCAAACTCCATCTGCAAGCGATTTGTTAAGTCACTTAGCGGGGTTTCTGTGCTATGATAATGCGTTACAGCGTTCGCTTCCGTGTTGAAGCAAAAGCCTTATTTAGTGCACTTTATGCGACATATGTCGGTACCTGGCCTGCAAGTACATCACGCAGTCAGACGAATAGTGGAATGTGCCCAAAGGCTTAAAGTTAAAGTTAAAGTGCGATACAAGGGAGTAGAATGGGGAAATATCGATAAGTTTTTAACGAAAATCGGGAGTCTTAACAAAACCTACTTGGAAGTTATTATAATTCAGAGATTAGTAATTGCACTCACACGAGGTGAAGTAATAATAATAATAATAATAATAAATGCCTTTATTAATATAATATGTACATGAAAAAATAAAAATATATATACAAAATTTTGGGCGAAGTTCAGTTAACAGTAGAATTACTGTGAACTGCTCTTCCACTTAACCCAATTCGACAAAATTGGCATTTTAAAAAGAAAATATTAATGTAAGTAATGACTACATAAACATAGACGAGACTGAACCACCGCACCCGAACTGAAACTGAAAATGTGACTGACAAACAGAGTGTATATTAAAATGAAATATAAAGAAAATAATTGACTGTAATATCTAAGAATTCTGCTTAGCTATCAAGTAACGCGCGAGCCGATCGCCGAAACGTGGCAAAGTAAAACATATTGTGTTCTTAAAAAAATACGATAGTTAACTCACTTAATAAAACAACATTCATAATAGACAACCAAAACGACAGATATAGATATATGTTTATATAAAAGAGTCCAAGACAATGCCCGACTCATGATAGACAAAAATTAAGATAAATACGTCAAGCAGTGGACGTAGTTTGCCTTTGATAATTTAATTCTTTATTTTTAGCCGTCAATTATATTCGTGCAAATTAATCTTTTGCAAATTATTTTAGTAACTTCGAGAAGAAAATGAACGTACTAATATTCTCTCTTGGATACTTGTAACGTCCCTAAAATATTTTTACCCCATTTTCGCTTTTGCAGTCATTTAGAGGATTGAAAAGTTGTTACGTATCTCAGGTTGCCTTCACTCTGCTTTTTTCTTACGATTGGTGTCTGGGTTGACTATATAGTTTTTGATACATTAAAGTTCACAATTGGCATTTTTGCTGCTTTTTCAAAATGTGTCGTATACAACTCCAGAGTAGAGATATTGATACCTATGATTGATTCGTCGGCTAATACTGTCAAAAATTCAAATGACTGCATGCATACGATAGCCGGCCGGGCTACCACAGAGGAGACGGCGTGCAGTTTTTTGAGTACAAAAGGTTAATCAAAAAAGGGCGCCAACGAATCTTGTAACTAACGACAATAATCTGAAAGAAAGCACAGTAAATCAGGTAGCAGTAACAATGAACAAGACAAAGTACTCATATCACAGTATAACGATCACATAATAAAATTACATACAAGACGGTACAAGAAACATGTAATTATTCAAAAATACAGTCAGAAATATATGCAACAATAAGGTCATAAATGAATGCAACAATAAGGTGATAAATAAAGTCCATCCCGAAACACATAAACTCGACTTGCGAGTTAGTTACCAATTACAACAGTTTAAAATGTACACACATAAACTACATTAAATACAAGAAACAACAATTTAGAAAAGTAACGGAGACTAAATTAGGCTCCAAGAATGAAAATCATTAAGTGAACTAAATTACTCGGTTCGTGAAGCGAACTGTACATGACAGCGAAAATCCAAAATAAAATCTAAGGGATTCAAGCAGGAATCGTAGCAAAACAAATTATGGTACTTAAAGCACTGTCCACAGTATTCAATTAGTTTTTATGCAAGGGAAAACAAAACATGTTGCTTAAATTTTCTCCTGTTGAGCTCCCGAATGGTCACGTAGGCCGGCACATAATTCTGGCTCCGGAAGGTGCGTTCAGGGCAGCAACACGTTCAAGGTCATTAGCTTCAATGGGAGACTACTAAACCGTTTCGTGAACGCAGGGGGGTTGAGTGGGGCCCCACCTGCGGCTAAGGAATGCCCAAGATAGAATCAAAAATGTCTCAAACATTGTACGAAGAAGCTTCAATCGAATTACCCCGGATAATCGGGCCACGCGCAAAGTGGGTCACCAAAGCGCCAAGAATTGACGTGAGGAGAACTTCTTCTATAAACTGCCAAAGCTGCAACATTGCGCTGCAATCAGCGAGGGCGAATTCCATCCAACGAAAACCACGTGCCCGCGAAAACGTTGTACAATACAATGGACGCTAACTGCTTCCTATCATAGCACAAAAGGAAAAGGAACGCGTAAACCAAAGTCAAGCCATAATCGCTTCCACGTACCGATAAAACCAAATGTGACCGGGAGGGGTGTTCTCAAAATTCAAATTATGCGTCACAGACCCCGAAATAAAATAGATTGTGCGCAACGACCTGCAAAGCTATAGAGACGCACTCTAACCGTAACAATATTTCCGGTTCCCATTTTGGGGAATTTTGGAAGCCTTCACTTTACTTCAGATTCTATAAGACGCATTGTTGAGCCCTTTATGATGAAGAATTAGTAAACGATTTTCCCCCGATAAATCCTCGGTAATGGGGTGCAGATTTGATGTTATGGTTTGGTGAATTACTGCACCTATTGAATTAGAATTTAATATCATTTTTGAAGTAAATCAGCTTTTTGGCAACACAAAATATCAGCAACTCCAATGTTCTCTACGTTGTCTTTGTGTAAGCGACTCTTAATAACTTCGAATGCTGAAGGAGCCGTCTATTGGTGGCGAACGTCTGCTAAGCTACACTCTACTCCCTGGTAACACTCATCCATTCATCGTGATCGGTGAATGTAGGTCAAGGGTACCCAGGACTACAAGCGTCATCTTTCCGTTTTACACTGCCATTGGAACAGCATTGCTTGTCCTACTGATTCTTTTTCTTTTTGTTCTTTATTCTAAGCCCACGGCCTGTTATTTCCATATATTGAGTCCTTCCATCTTTTGCTCGGACGTCCAATGCTTCTTTTTCTCCTTGATTACATGTCTCTTGCAATTTCAACTGTTCTGTTGTTACCCACTCGTAAAAAAATGACTATTCCACTCGTCTTTTCGTCTTGGCACCCATTCACCTATAGGTTGTATATTGCATTTGTCCCGTATTTCGGCGTTCCTTATGCGACCGAGTCTTGTTTTCGCAGCAATTCTCCTTAATATCTGCATTTTTGTTTTCTCTAGTAGTTGTTTTTTTACAGTATCGGGTCTTGTCTCGGCAGCATATGTCAAAACGCGCCTGAAACGCTATTATAAATTCGTACTTTAAATATTTGTTATTCCAAATGACATAATTTAAGCAACCAGACATTTTTGTTGCCTGATTAACTTGCCCTCTTACTTCCTCCTGTAAAAATCCACTACGTTTTATCTCTGTTCCTAGGTTCTAGTGATTGTAGATTTTAATTCGTTGTAAATTATAATTAGTTAACATCCAACAGTTTAGCCATTTCATGTGCTAGGTGTATTTTCCGGATTTATTCTATATTTTTTCTATAGGTAAAATAGCAAACTGGTCAAGTTTAACTGGCGCTTGCGTTTATTCGGCGACTAAAGCAAGCACCTTTTTTGTGTCTGTTCGGTGAGGCCTCGTCACACAACGGAATGCGCGGATAATTTTAGTCCATAGTTTTTCAATACTATGTAGTTTTTTTTAATTACCTACGGTGTTTCCTATGTCGCCGAATCGATTCCGGGTAAGTTTAATTAGTCAAATCCTTTTGTGCTTGCAATAAAACCCGTTATGCTATTAATTTAACAACACCTATAGAAGTTAGATAATAATATTTTGCATCTAATTAATTTATCTAAATTCTGAATTCCCGAGTTCTTTTTTAATATAGTGAATATGGTGTTAGTTACATAGTATTACCGGTATTTTTTAATATAATTAGTTGAACCTCCATGGGTGTTTACCTGTTCTGGCTGTATTTAATTATTGTACTTAACATGTTTTCTTGGATTGAATGATTAATATCATGTGAACTTTATGTTAGTGCGAATTTCTATTCACGTTTAATTATTTATTTTCATTAACAAACCTATTTATTTTTTATTCGAGCCTATCGACATCTATTTTTCTGTTTTCTTAAGACTAAGATCGTGGAACAAGCGCTTGAGGGTAAGCTATTTTTGTTAAGGTTGTTGGTTAGATTGTGCCCGTTACTTTGAACCAGTAACGTCTGTCTCTAACAGTGCTTCAGGTTTTTATTAGCTGTATCGTTGTCCACCCCACTCTGAGCTAGCCGAACCACTTGTAATTAACATCCTACTAATTAAACCAGTATTTTGTCAGGGAGCTAATTCTTAACCGTTTGGACTTTTTAAGCTTGGCAGGGCAACAGTTAAATGTTAAACGTCTCTAACTCGACGTGCTCAGTTATTATTTCCGTTTTTTGTTTCCTCAGCTATTATCTAAATTTTATTTTATAGTTACTTACAAGTGCAATAAATATCTGACCATTTGTTATGTAATAGCTTACTTAGCATTCTTCTTTTCATATTATGCGCATCTGAATATTAAAATATATAAAATAAACTATTTTCGTTTGAATTAGACATTTTACTTCCTTCGAAAATGTAAGCATTGTTGGTTCAGCAGAACTGTTTTTATTTGCTAGTAATAGTCTTCCAATAAATCTGGATTTAATGGACTTGTAAGTTTATAAAAGTAGCTGCAATAGTAAAAAACTTGCTTAGCAAAGCAAAATATACTATACAACCTCAAAACTCCGCTGGTATTTTTAAGAGTTTATGAAGGCTGACTGATATTCAGCCACATTAGTGTTAAGTGTTTTCTTCTGTTCTTGTGTTCTGAAACATATTTTCGCGAATACTTGTCGTGTAAATAATTGATTGCTTCCAAAGGCAGGCGGTCGATGCCTTTTTTAAATCCGGGCGGGGAAAATCAACACCCTGGACTAGGAATGGAATTTGAAAAACGTTGTCCGGGGCTGTAGTGTACGAACGATGAAAAATTGCATATTTTTGCCGAATGCCGGCTATCCGGTCTTCTTCACCAAACTTCAATTCTCAGAAATATCCCACTAGGGTTGATTCCAAGTCAAGGGGCTTAAATAAATGTTTGAAGACACTCAGATGTCTTTTTCATAGCTTACGGGCTTTCGTTGTTGAGAATAGAATTTCCCAATGCAGCGCAGCTTGCAAATTGTACACAAAGAAATCACAGATTGAATAAAATGCAGAAGTTCGTGCCCTAATTTAACGGTTAGAGAATATTATATTGTTATGATATTGGTACAAGGGTCTAAAAATCAGATTAATAGGATTAAAAGATTACATTAGTTAAAAATTATAAAGACCAATTTAGGTGTGAATTGGATATTAAAATTATTAAGATGCATTTAATAAATAAAGAAAATAGAATTTATAATTTAATAAAATGAAACTGATTTAGAAACAGACTAACTTATTTTAATATCTAAAATGAAATTGGAAAATGATGACAAATACTTTTTCGAAATAGACTATTGCACGTAGTAGGTAGTAATCAAATAAAAAGCTTTTATAATGTGTTGGATGGAGAAAATAAGTAAAAAGGAGTTTGTTTTTATTGATATAGAAAATTTTAAACGAAAAGCATGTAACCAATTTTTGTAATAAGAAATTAATAAACAAACCCTTTTAAACGTTTTAAAAACATTTTTGGCATATAGAAGGGTTAAAAGTTTAAGATAAAATTTGCGTGGTGTTAAAAAAGGTTAAAATATAAAGTGTCAAAAGAATGGAATGTATGCAGACTATATGGAGGAAGATCAAGAATGTGGTGAGAAGACTAAACTAAAACATTTATAATCTACTAGGTGGCCCGGCAAACGTTGTTATGCCCAAAAATAATTTGTCTCTGAAACCCCGTTTAACCACTATAGAGTTTTAATTTTATATCATGTCCATCGTCTTGGACTTAAAAATATATGCCATTTTCTAGCTGTAACCCGCGACATCGTACGCGCGAGGTTCCTTATTTGTGTATTAAATAATGACTGATTATTTTCTGTCATCCCATCCCCGTCCCCGTCCCCGTCCCCGTCCCCGTCCCCGTCCACGTCCCCGTCCCGTCCAGTACCGTCCCGTCTCGTCCCCGTCCCGTCCAGTACCGTCCCGTCCCGTTCCGTCTCCTCCCCTACCATCCCGTCCCATCCCTTCCCGTCTCGTCCAGTTCAGTCCCGTCCCTTCCTGTCTTTTTCCGTCATTTCACGTCTCGTCCAGTCCCGTTCCGTCTCGTTCCTTCCCGTCCCGTCCCGTCCCTCCCGGCAAACGTTGTTCTGTCCAAAAATAATTTGTCTCTGAAGCCCCGTTTAACCACTATAAAGTTTTAATTTTATGTCATGTCCATCGTCTTGGACTTAAAAATAAATGCCATTTTCGCAATCAACGTCCCAAAAAACCTCAATAACGACACCCATATCGATTTTTAGGCTTATTTACCCCATTTCACCTCCTAAGGGGCAGCGAACCCGACAGACGTTGTCCTGTCCGAACATTGATTTGTCTGCTATTAGCGGGTTCAGCAAACGTTTTTCCGATATTCGAATTTTCGATTTCTTTCATTTTAAATACATGCTAATACGACTATTTTCATTACCCGTAGGCGCTGGTCATCATTGCGGTTCGCACGTAAAGTAGATACTCGCGCAGCTGACTGTCTGCGACGACCCATGTTAGCTCGTCGTACCTTTGGCATTGTAACGGTCAATATAAAACGACACGGAATTTTTTTCACAATCACTTGTGCGCAAACCAAATTTGAATGTCTGACTGACTGACTGCGACGACTTATGTAAAGCATTTGGAATTACATATATTGTTATTAGTGTCTTATCTCTTTCGCCTTCGGTTACCTGATGCGGATTATGACATTATGGGGAAAACCCTTCAACACATTAAGCACAGGTGTGACTGCAAATAGAAACAACACACTTTCGATATTTTCCAATTTTCCGGCTTTCCCTCTGGATTTTCTTAATTTGTCTTTCCGTAAGAACCTTCTACAAAGTATTAGAAAACTTAAAAAAAAGATGAATGAAATCGGTAAAGTCGTTCTCAAGTTATGGCGTGACCAAGGGAAATAGGGGTTCATCATTACTTCCTTTTACAATAAAGGAAATATTGGATTCACCCCAAAAATTCGAAATTGAGTTTTCAACAGATCTTCACGTTTTAGAGTCCCCTGATCCCAAAAACATATTTTTTTCATTGGTCTCTCTGTCTGTGTGTCTGTCTGTCTGTCTGTGAACAGAATATCTCAAAAACCGAAGGAGGTATGGAGTTGAAACTTCATATATAAGTTTTGTGTACTATGTTGATGCGACAGTAAGCTTTTGAAGAAAATCGCATAACTGGAAGTAGGTGTTTACTCTTGTGATTTTTCAGTTTTTTCGATTTTTTCAAAAACGGCTCTAACGATTTTTTTTAAACTTTACATTTTTATTACATTTTTAATGTGCATTGATGTGAGATAGGTGATTTTCCAGTTGAATACTTCTAAAATGGGTTTATTTTGTTTTTTTTTCAATTTTTTTATTAACTCCTATTTTAAATGGAACACCCGGTATTAAATTACATTTTTGAATTCACCTTAAAATTCTAGAGAAAATTTGTCTCTTAAACTAACACTCTATTTTGTACCGTTTTTGTAAAATTTGTAATTTTTGAAAAATTTTGACAAATGCTTAAAAATTTAAAATCAAATTTTTGGCTAATTATAAGAACACTGTAAAAGGAAGTGGTGTGCGTGTATCACACCAGATTTTTGTATATATAGATAAAAGCAAATAAAATGAGGGAGCTTCTGAATTGGATTTATTGTAATATTGCATTTGACATTTGGCATTGATTGAATTGGATAGCAAGTGACAATTTACAAAAGAATAGGATCACAGGGTAGTTGTTGATAGAGTGAGCGTATTTGTGGGGCTTGATTCTTGGTGCTAAGCTGTAACGGAATTCAAATGAACGATTTGGATTGAGTATTAAAGTAACGTAATTACGAACGGGGTCTGTTTGGATTTTTACTGTGGTGGAACTGTGTAGGCAGATTCATGGAGCAAACTAGATTCCTGATCCGGATCCTGATTCTGAACATTTTTGGCAGTTTGGTGGACAGTTTAGGCCTATACCGAGGTTTTGATCAAAGCAGTTGTGGAGTGATAGGTTGCAGAGTGGGACGAATTGGTTTCAGCAGAGTGCTAAGTTGGATGAAAGGTGGGTGAATCCAGGTATTACATAAGAACTTTTTTTAAATTTATTTGAACCGGATCAGCACTTTCGTATGCTTTACAAAGTTGTTTTACAATAATTTACAATATGACTTTATATAAATAGTTTTGGAGGACTAAACCTATGTAATTAATATGAACTACAGCGTTAAAATAACTAAGTAGTTATATAATACGTCAATCAACGGAAGGACTATTAGTCTGTTAAGTCTTGGGGCAATTTTCTTTTCAGTCTTACTTGTATGTCTTTTTCCCCAAGGTTATAATGCACTGCAGTTGAACACATGTTAATGTTTACAAAAAATTTGGTTCTCACTTTGTTTATGTGTTCAAGGATGGTTGGTATGCCCAGTTCGTGGTGGAGTTGACTATTACGCACAAACCATGGGGAATTAGCTGCTATATGTAAAATTTTGTTTTGAATAACCTGTAGCTTGTTTAAGTTTGTTCTTGTTGTGTTACACTGAGCACGCGTAAGTTAGAATTGGCCTCAAGATTGATTTATACATTAAAAGGGCACAGTCTAGGTGCAAATGAGATTTTCGATTTATCAGAGGATATAGAAGCATTAATCTTGCGTGACACTCGTTAAGTATTTTATTAATGTGGTATTCCCATCCCAATCTGGTATCTAAGATGTTTGACAGCGGAGTCTCTAGGATCCCATTGGAATTCTTTGTGATTCACATATACCTTGGGTAAATTTTCTATTTTTCTGAGTGTGAATACTTTTACTTGGCATTTTGTTACATTAATAATTATTTTCCATCTGCTGAGCCATCTATTGATGTTATTTAGCGCATTTTGTTGTTCATTTACTGCAATTAGGAGATTTTCATTCTGTATCGCAATGTCATCTGCAAACATCGCTAGTGTTGCGTTCATCATAACAGGTATATCAGAGACGTATATGTTGAATAATATGGGACCTATAATGCTTGCCTGTGGAACGCCACAATTAATTGGTTTTATTTAGGAAAAAGCTGAGTTAACTCTAACTGCCAGCATTCTTTTACTAATAAATGATACAATGATCTTGGTAAGATAGGCTGGTATTACAAGATCAGTTTATATTGTAGGCCGGCTAACCAAACTTTGCCGAAAGCGTTCTGGAGGTCTATGAATGACACTATCGTGTATTTTTTGTCTTCAAATCCTTTCTCTATAAGTTATGTCATTCGTAGTAGCTGTTGTGTCGTGAAATCATAAGACTACCGATAGAAGGCTGATTGGTCGATTACTTTCAGGTTTGTGTTTGTTACACGATAGACTACACCCTTTTTGTAAGGTGTTTCAGAATGTTGTTTGTAATCAAGTCCGGCCCAGGTAACTTTTTTATTGACAGCTTTGCTATATAGGATTGCACTTCTCTTGGCGAGGTCGGGTAGATACCGATACCCGGTAGTTAAAATTTTCAGTAGTATCATTCACCGCTTGCGTAAAATCGTGATTGTTGTTTATATCCGTAGTAAACACGTCTTCGAGATGGCATGCAAGAACATTGGCTTTTTCCTCATCTGATGTATATTTAATGTTACTTCTGGTTAAAGGATGTATTTGGTTAGGTTGCCTTAATATTCTTTTTGTTGCCTGCCACATAGTTGCGTCTCGTGGTTGTAGTTCTTCAATGTGTTTATTATACATAAAATATTGGTGCTTGTCAAGTTCTGTTTTGACTTTATGGGTAAGCTGATTCATTTGTGTTCTGAGATGAGTTTGACGTAGTCTTTGCCATTCTCTCCTGACTCTGTTTTTCAGTTTTATTAGTTTTAATATCTGTAGCGGCGGTTGTGTGTTGCTGGTGTTCTTTTTTCTTTTCCAAGGTGTAACTGCTGGAATAACGCTTGTTTTTATAGCTTTCATATATTGGATTACTGCTCTATCCACATCTTCCGTGGTTTGAATGTTGGTTGGAATTTTAATATTTTTATCTAATTCATGTTCAAAAACTCCCCAGTCCATTTTCCCATTTATTAGTTTAGGTAGCACTGGCGCGAGTTTTGCTGTACTAAAGAATGGGATAATGATTGGTTGATTATCGGAGTCCAATTCTGTGAGAACTGTTTGAAATATAGGTTTTCTGAAATTCTTGTGTAGCATTATATCTAATACATCAGGCTGATGTTCATGTCTATATGGATAATGCATAGGTTCATTGGGAGTTATGTGTATGCCAAGATCTACGATGATTTTGTTTAGTTTTACACCATTCAGATTGTTTACTCTGCACCCCCAGTCTGTATGCTTACAATTTAAATCGCCAATTAGTAACGTGGGTTCGTTGTCCTGAAAAATCTTTAAAATGTCTTCCTTCATCATTTTTTTATTAGGTTGTTTGTAGGCTGAGCACAGTTTTAGGTGCGTATTATTTTCCAGTATTAATTTAATCGCTATCCCTTCCAGATTGACTAGATCTTGGTTATTTACTGGGTAATGGGTAAGTTGTCGTTTTACTATTATAGCGACTCTTCCAGAGGCAAAGTTCGTTTCTCTATCTTGCCTGTAGGCTGAAACTGAAATAAAATAAAGATTAAAGTGAATTAATTTTAATTAAGGAAGCACTTACTATTTGATATTGTCATATAACAAATGTAACGATCAAGTATTTCTAATTGAATTTTCAGAAATAGTTTGACGTACTATTTTACAGGTTTGAATTGTCATAATTAAAATCGGAACATCAAATTTCAGCATAAGCAATCTAGATAAAAGGAATCCACTCTAATTTTGAATATTCAAATTAAAATCATAGGCAATTTAAATTGACCAAAATTAAATTATAAACATAAAGTTATAGGCAACACAAAGAGGAGCCTAAACCTTATCAATATATTGTTATAACACAATCGTCAGATGGTTCGTAATAGAAGGAAGGCGACTCGGCAAGAGGGGTATAGAAACAGCTTTTTAACGTTTTACGGAAAATTAGATTGCGATTACGTTTCATTCAGTCGTGAGCTTTTTGAATCGCAGCAGGTAATCGGCTTTCTAGCCATGACAATACATCTCTTGTGTCAATACGATATTTTGGTAAGCGCCTAATAAATTACAATTTCCTTCAAATTACTAGCTCATTCGAACCGTGGAATTGTAGACAGTAATTAGAGAACGAAAAATAAACATTTGCTCAGCCTAATAAGGAAACGTACCGAAGTTGCGACAAATGAATGGTCGTTCTTACTATTTATTTAAAGTCCATATCTATAATTAATCAAAATGCTCTGACTTGTTCCTTGTCACACAACTCGATATTTACAAATATTTTCGTGCAATTCCATAAGGGAACGCATTCGAAACACGAAAGAAACTATGACTAATCCGACTAGTTTTCCAGTACAGCAAGTCTAATTTTGTATAGCAAATAGCATCTTAGTTGATACTTTCCAGCAGAGAAGTATTAAATCATGAAAAACAAGAGTTGCCGTTGGTGCTTCCATATGAACCGTAAACAAAATTAAATCGAATAAATAAACAGAAAAATGATATCTTAACAAAAAGAGGTTGTTATTTAACGGTTATTGTAGTAGTTGTCAATCATTCAGACTGAACTGAAGGTTTATTTCGGCGAAGCAATTTGATGTACGTCGTTTTCTGGACAACATACACAGTTGCTGTGATTTTGATCGATTGCAGCTTATTTTTTAGGATAACAATATAAATGCTCGCCTTTTCTAAGAAGATACGAAAATGGTCAAAATGGGAAAACTCGCTGCTATTTGCTAGCTTGCTTTTTTCTGAAATTTATTTGAGATGTAACTAATTTTTACTATAAATTAACGCAATAGAGCAATAAATATCAGATTGTTTTGGTTATTAAATATGACAAATTATTATAACGTGAATATAGTTTTAATTTTACGTCGACAAACTCTCCACTCTGTTTTAGATAATCCTCTTTCATTTAATATATTTGACAATGTATAACGTATGTAGGACGTTAATAAGTAGTGCTCCGGCTGGGTCAGAGTGGGGTAGATCACGATTAAATAAACTGAATAAACACCGGAAGCACTATTGGTTCCAAAATAACGGGCACAATATAATCAACAACCAAACCAAAAGCAACTTACAAAAAAAAATATCCATATGCTCGAATAAAAGAATAAATCCTATATACATGTTGAAGTACCAATGCGTTAATGAAAATAAATATCCAAAGGCGAATAGATACTCAGAACTATACTACAGTATTAGTGTTTCGACGCAAAAACATTTTAAATACAACCAGGATACATAAGCAATCATGGAGGATCAACTAAATAAATCGATTTAACGTAGTAAAAAACCCTAATTGAAAAAACATTACCTATACGTTTAGGAAAATTGTCCGCGAATTCCGCCGCACGACGCTGCCTCACCGAACAGATTTAATTATAGATGTGGTACTGTTTATTTCATTCCAAATCAAGCCCTTCGCTCAGCCATCAGATAGCACGAGTATCAGTGAGACTACCCGTTTACTATTTTACAAATAGCAAAATAGAGCATAAGTTTAGAAAATAAACTAAAGTAAGTGAAATGCGTAAACAGGTGATGGTTGTTCGCTACTTAAAAATTACAACAAATTAAAATACACAATACATAACCTCCATAAAGATGTCATTCAACAAGTTCTTCTGTTTCAAGTGAAGTGATACAGCAATAGCTACGACATCAAGTACATAAAATGTTGTATTACCTTCTTCATTCGCTGACCACATGCATCGATCGGCAGGAGTCTCAAACTCACCAGAAGGAATCCGCTGCTTAAAGGGGACAGAGTTTATTCCCAGCGTGCGACCTGCAGTCAACATGTGAAAGGCACCTGGAAGATCATCAAATATAACGTAAAGGACATCAAATGTTACGTGAAGAGGCCCCAAACTAAATCCAATAAAACATCAAACCACGTGAAGGCAGAGTGATAAACTGCTTCCATATCTGTGCTTTTGTGTTACCAAAAGATGGAGTTACTTCCAAAATATCGGTAAATCCTGATTTAATTGGATAGGTGCAGCAATTCACCAAACTATTATACAGACTCTAATTTCGAGATAACTCTGCTTCCTGCGAGTCCGCAAAAGGAGCCCCAAAAAGTAAAGTAAAAATTCCAAAAAGGAGTACCGAAAAAATAGCTCCATCCTCGGAAATTTTCACAAAGAGGAATGGCAAAAATTACCAAAAATGGTATGTAAAATGGTCCTTCAAATTCTGGACGGTTGCAAATGTCACAGCAACTGCTTTAATTATTTTTGTAATAATGAGATCCTTTTGTTCTTTTACAAGATGCAATTAGATCCTATACTTTCAATTTACATACACCTATCTCTAGCAAATTATTGTTTGAGGTATTGATTGAGAATTTTAGACGCTAAACCGACAGCTGTTTAAAATTCAATTTTAGCAGCAATTAAAATATTGGTTGTAAATTTAAATTAGCAGAACCATAGCGAATCTTCTTTATGGGGTGTCCATTCGTTATATTGACGATCTGCATCTTGTCAGCCACTGATCTAAAAGACCAGTTATGGTACTATTAAACCACGTTCTTAGATTTCTCAACCAGGACATTCTTCTCCTACCGAGGCTCCTTTTTCCTGGAGAACTAACTGTGGAAGCTCGTATGGTTGGCCGTTGGGAATTATGTGGCCTAGGTATTACACCTTTCTTGTGTTTGGCGGTCTTGAGTATCTTTGATTTCTTACCAATTTTCTCCAATCTGATGCTATTGGTCACGTGAGCTGTTCAAGATATCTTCAGGATACCACGTCTTGAATGGCTTAAGTTTTTTTTTACTTTTCCACCCTGTAAGCATCCATATTCCGTTCCATAAAGTGCATAACACTGTAAAAGCATAGCTGCGCAGTGGTCGTGACTTTGGAGGAGACTTAATATTTTCGGTGCGACACTTTATTTCCAATGATGGTCTCATTCTTCATTGACGGATGTTCCCAGGTATGTACCTACTCATATGAAGTGACTTTCTTTATCTGGCTGTTGTTATAGTTTCTTTCTTGTTTACCATCTATTTGATCTTATGTGTTGAGCGTTCACCCGTTATGTTAACTAATATCCGCCACTCAGGTTATGAATTCTTGCAAGCTTTCCAAGCTGTTAGCGACTACCACTATGTCGTCTACGTAACAAATGTTATGCAAACATCGACGACGAATGGATATTCCAGCCTTGATGTCATTTAAATCCTCCATCTGATGTACTCCACTTTGGATGTTAACTTCTTCGCTGTCGTCACGATCAACTCGCACAGTCGCTGTTCGACCTCAGTATATATTCACGATGATCTCTTGTCATCCGGTCTGACTTTTTGTAGAATGTCAACAATCTTTACGTGTGGGATCCTATTAAGGGCCTTTTGATAGTGTCACGACACCTTTGATATAGAACCTGGAACTCCGAAAAGTGCTTCTCTGATTCCCATTGCGTTTCTAAATCTCAACTGTGTTTGTCCAATATATTCCTCGCACAGCCTTTACACGCGCTACCGTGATCATACGTTGGTGGGATCATTGCTTGACACTGTCTTTCTTAGGAAGGATAATAAATCTCGACTTCAGCCATATCTGAGATACTTCATCGGTTATATAGATGTTGATATAAACCTTTGTAAGCCATTGTATTCCACATCCGTCAAAGAGTTTCGAAAATTCAGAATGGAAGTTATCAGACTCAGGCAACTTTCCATCTTTCATTGTGAAAGCGAGGATAGGAAGCTCTGACCTTCCGCCGTGCAGGCCATGCTCCTTCATGGGGTGTTAGTGCCTCACCATTATTATTATTATTATTATTTGGGTAATGGCTCTCAGAACGCCATCTACAGTTATCGTTGGACCCATATTGCTTTAGGATTTCTCTATACGTATTAACCTGCATCATCTGTTACTTGGCTTTTCGAATATTTATTTCTGATTTGGTTTCTTATATCACCGTGTACGTCAAGGTTTATATTTTTCTCTCATCTCCGCTTTTCCAGAAGGTCGAGAATTTTCATTATCGATTATTGTTTTGCTGATTTGAGGTGGTCGTTGTTAATTTCTGCTAGAGCTTGCTGCACAGCGTGTAACCGATGTTCGACATTACGTTCGTCTTGACTAATTTTTTGTATGTTTTCTTTAATGTAAGAGTTTATTCGCTCTTCTGTTTGTGATTCTTTGATATTCCTTATGTTCCACCTTTTTTCTCGACTTCCTTCACTTTGATTCTGAATGTCTCGACTAGAGGGATGTAATCAGATAGTACATCTGCACTTGAATATGTTGTAGCTACCTATTTCGAAATATTTTTTTAACTGGCATGTAATCTACTTGATTTCATATTATTTTACTAGAACTCGTGGCCAGCCTACGTCTGGCCCTGCCAGCGTAAATAAACGGTTAACAATAAAAATGCTTGCTTAGGCTGGCGGCCAGCCGCGACGTGCGGCCTTGCCAGCGTTAACAATACAAATGCGGTCTTGCCATTTGTGCGCGCGCGCCACTTGCTAGTATGCAGGCCGTTCATGCTGCGTGTGCGCGCGCCTGCCTACGTCTGGACGGCCGGCGGCCGGCGACCGGCGGCATCGGCTCTTATAATATAAGATTTGATTGATCTCGAGCTGAGAGCCATGTATATAGTCTGTGAGGTGGAAGTTTGTAAAAGGATATTCTTTCCTATTTTGTCGTTAAGAACGTCCATAGAATTCTATAGAATTATAGAATTCTTCTTCTTCCTTGTTTCCATCCCTGGATCATGGCTATTCTTTCAGATATTCCTACGAAGGTCGTCATATTTTTAACAACATTTTTGTTGACGATGACTCCAGCACCATAGTCATGTTGTCCACCTGCTGAATAGTCAAAATTTGGTATTTTGCACATGATATTTATATAAGCTGTTCATTTCTTGCATAGTGTAATGTATCGTTCCAGCTTGATACATTGTATGAACATTTCACGTATTTCTATTTATGGCTAGTGACTACTTTACAACTGATATATATCATCACTTGCGGAAGGACATTTACCATTTCCAATTTTGAATAGAAAGTTAGCAAACTGTAATTTTGCTACTTTTGTAGGCATGTTTAATTTAATTTAATTAAATATTGAGATAACCGATTGGGGACAACAATGGCAACACTTTTATTTTCATTAAAATATACAAATTACACACATATACAAAAACGTCTATATATAGAAAATACAAATACGAACAGCGAATTAAGTAGAAACGAATACCGGAATCTAATTTGGTAATTCGAGGCTAACGAATCTGACCCGTGTCCGCGTCTTGGCCAGAGCGACACAAGACGTCTGGAGATGCAATGCCGGAATCCCAGAGCGTCTACGTTTATATAGGTCGCTTGTGCAAGGCAAATGATTCCCTATTCTTTAAATACAAGAGGATTATCCAGCCAGGCATGGGCTGAGGGTTGAAATAACTTTTGCCTGGAAGAGGAATTCCATTCCTTCTGCTCCAGTTTAGGATTTATAGTTCGCCGGGTACAGGCTGTTTTAGAAAGGGTTTGCACTTTCTTTCGCTTGGCCCATTGTTAGTCGAGTCGCACGTACGTCTGTTTCCTGCCCCTGAAATTGTCCCAGTCGAGTCGGGTGCTCATCCGGTTCTTGTCCCTGCAATTGTTTCTGTTCCATGACGCAAAGGGTAGATGGCAATCATGCTGCGTTGTAGAAATTGCAGCGTGACGTTAGAAAAGCTAGTTTATATTCTTTGCGTGACGACACAAATCAAACTTGACCTTAAAGCTACTTCTGAAATGCACGATCACAATTGCTGCACACTGAAATTTCACTTTTATTAGTGCCTTTGACTCTAGCTGGTTTATAACCTCCGCTACAAATTTAACAAAGTAATCATAAAAATCGGTGCAGCAGAAACCCTAAACGAGCTTTCGGCATTGAAATAGTTTTTTAGTGGTTTATACAAAGTTTAAGTGTACTAAAGGTTGCAAGGGTGTGACAAAAACAATATTGACAATGTGTCACACAGAACACAATTTCGGTACGATTAAAAGGAGGATAGCTACACAAAACGGTGGATATGAATGCCCGAGGCTATAATCCCAAATGAAAGGAACAGAAACCGCAAGATTGGCAGAACGCTTGTTTTAAGCGGATAACTGTAGATTATAGAAAGTGTAATAAATACAAAGCCCGTTAAACGGGATAAAGGCACCCCAGTCGGAAGAACAATTTTTCAAGTGTCTTTGTGTTACCATAAAAATATCATTTTTGAATATGGACGGAAATCTCGCTAATGCGTTTCAAACGGAAAAAGGATTAATCCCTCTTTGATGAATACACACTTGCAACAAATACGTATGCTGATCGTATAAATCCCATTTAAAATTACTCCACTTGCTTGATTTAGCGATTTAATAAAATATTACGACTTCAATGCAAATCGTAATCGTCATGAATGCTACTTTATAGTTACTTACCGCTATTAAAACAACATGAGTTGCGGAAGAGTGTCCACAGTTTTATATTTTCAGCTCTTAGTTTTTGATTTAAGGTGAAGGTAAAGTAGAAATTAAATCAATATACAAGTGTTACTTCTAAATTTGAGCTATGTACATACATTTTCAAAAAGGGATCAAATGTAGGAATTAAAAATTTCTATCAATTTATTTGAGAAGTCGTACGGGATTTATTAAACCACACACAACATCTCTCCCTTCTGCGCCCTTCGTAAATATATTTATAAAATTATAGAAAAAATATATTTGTTCAGCTCCTGAAGCAATTTAACAAAATAATTGTTAATTATTAAGTGCCGTATAGTCAATTAGGTTCGGTTTGCGTCATATTAAAATATGTACGACTGGAGGGCTGATAAAATAACTGGAAACTCTAAATAAGGCAGTGAAATATGAAGAAAGTAGAAAGACGACCTGGCGCCAGAATTTATGCCTCTATAAGCATATCTAAAATTTTTTCGTCCTTTTATTGGCCAACCCTCTTTTTTCTGCGTCTTTTCATGTACTATGAATTAATAAGAAAGGCAAAAGTCATGGCATGAAAAGCAAAATGCTGTTTTAAGATTCCCTTAGAATCATAATGAAAATGTTAAAATGCCACTATTAAATACTTGTCATCGCTATTTTTCGACAATTTGCTAGCAATCCAAGCCTGCAAAAGGCAAACATAAAGGGAGCAGAAAGCCTCGGGCTTTAAGGCGCGTGAATGATAGGAGTTCAAAGATAACCGCAGAAAATCATGATCAGAGATTTTAGATTAAGATCAGCTATTCCAAAGGTGTAGAGGGTAACTCCGATCGATGACGACGAATAAAAATCTGGAGAATTAGAATTCCACAAAAACATCGCCATAAACGGCACCAGTGGTTGTTATAGAATCATTCGACTATTTTTTAAAGTAATTCTGTAATATTCGTCGTTAATTTGTGAAATGATAAAAAATACTTATTTTCTTATACATGTTTTTACAACGAGTTAAGCTAAGCGAAATAGGACGAAATTATTCAGAAATAATTTCAACTGAAATACAGTGAAATGGATTGAAACTATATATAAACGGGTCAGACGCGACGGTTATATATTCGACAAGTCGACAACCCAGTCGTGGCACACCTTTAATTAGGTGATGCGGTTATCACTATGCCTCCGATGACTGACTCACACCTATTTCCACAACTGTAGTTTCGGTAACGAACTTTTAAAGCAAGTGGATGGGCCGCCATCCAGTTGTCAAGTGTGAGGATTGAACCCCTTACCTTTAGCACTGTAACTGAGTTCCATAACTGCTTGACCAAGCTGCCGCGATATGAAGTATGAGTATCTTTAAATTTTCATTTTCTAATCATTAGGAACTGATACAGGAGGTGCGATTCTCGTAAAAACCTATAATATGTAAACGAATTTTCACGGTTTTAAGTTGCCAATAAAGCACTATGTTGCTGACATTATTGCCAACTCAAAAACTGAGCAATGTATAAAACTGAAAGACTGTTGATATTTTTTTTCAACAGTTGCTGCTCATCTGACAGTTGATCAAAAATACTACATCTAGGTCTATGGGAAGCTTTGTGAAAGAGAATTAGAAAAAAGTTCGTATCTATGGAAGAATAGAATTTCGTACGTCATATATTTTTCGTCTGTCTATTTTGCATCGATACTTTTTCTAGTTTATCAAATATAGAAAGGAGACCAAAAGTACTGAGTTCCATTTTCGATACCTGCCTTGTTATTGTGCCCTTTCGCCTTTTAGGCTCACGATACATCTTTTTAATGTGCGATATACATTAAAAAATGTTGGAAACTTCCTTCTTCTTCGATAATTAAGCCTGTCTTGTATATTACAGTCAGCCTATCTTTGATCTCTTGCTATTTCTGTTAATCGCTCTGGGTCAGCCCCATCAACATGCCCATAGCATGCCTCTCCTCGCTTCTTTACTCATTTTCCATTGTCTTGTAGATCGCACTGATCTACAATTTCTGTGTTTAGAACTCTGTCAAGTTTCGTATTTCCTACAATACTTCTTACGGTTCTCGTTTCGGCTGTATCATTATAGGGTGCACTGTTGTATTTTATATTTAAATCTTGGTTTTTGTAGTTATATGCCTGGTTGGCCAAATAATGTCTCTAAGATATCCAGCAACCATTTCGGTGAATTTTACACGATATTTACAAATTCATGTTTTTGAGCTACAAATATCTTTTTGATCATGACCCCTTTCCTATCGACTTGCTCCTCTATAATGAGTTGCAGAGCGTTTTATTTGTCTTCACTGTAGTACTGCTAGTATACGTTGATTTTTTATATCTCTCCCTAGTTCTTTTTCTTCATATTCAGTGTATTCACTACCTTTCCTCCCCAGTAGAGATTTTTGATACCATGTATGCCTTCATTAATAAGTCGTTTTCTGCTAGTAATATCATTAATGCGGTATGTAAACACCTTCCAACCTCTCTCTACATTTTGAAATTTTGTAAATAGCGCTTTCCGTGTTCTAAACTCACTTTGAACTTCAAATTGGGGGTAATTTAGATTTTCTTCACATTTTTTGTATATTCTGCGGTGTGCGACTTATATTTATTTGAATTCGACTTCCTCGGCGAGGCTATGAATCCCAGTTTGATAAAGTGTATTAACGTTTTTTTCATTTACAAATTTTAGATACTCATACAGTTTAGGCGATCAAGAAGAAAACATGATAATCTTAAATAAATCGTACAAACTACCATCTAGGATATTTACGCGTGGACATCTTATTATTATGCAGGCCATATGACAGGAAACCAGATATATTGTATCTTAAGTGACGGGAGATACAGAAACGGGTTAAGGAGGGTCAACAGTCAACACATACCCTGGTAGTGAGGTATACCCGGACCATAATCCGATTATAGGAAACATCAACATACGGCTTGAAACTATGCAAATCCGATATGACAGAAAACGGAATATAAACAAAAGATACGCTAAATGGAAATCTTAAGATAAATGGGGCAAATGAACAAACAAATACCCAAAACACCCATCAGAAGATCCTGGATCCAGAATTTTTTACCATTACTGGATAAAAAAAGAAGTTGAATAATAATAGCCGATTAAGGATTAACATTAAAGATGCCTATTACACGTTATTCTAAAAATTGCAATGGTAATAAGATTATAAATAAAAATAATCAATTTCCAGCAAAGATCAATTGACCAACTCAGGGG
The DNA here is from genome assembly GCA_940337035.1 of Agriotes lineatus. Lineage (NCBI taxonomy): Eukaryota > Metazoa > Arthropoda > Insecta > Coleoptera > Elateridae > Agriotes > Agriotes lineatus. Next base: position 50,761,621 of record OW679202.1, on the reverse strand, counting down.
AGGAGTGTATAAAAGACATGTTCGATGACAAACGAACAGAACAGCAATTATTTTTTTTATAACATCGATTGCTAAATGTAGAAACCATAATAGTACAATAGAGTGCAAAAATTGTAAAGCCATAGAACCCAATTATACCTTGAAATTGTAAGTTCGTACATAGATAAACTGAATGAACTTGGCTTGCAATATGGAAATCAAAAAGAAATGCTTCTAAGGAAGATATTCAAGTTTGTGCTAAAATTTCTTGCAAAACTAGACTTTTTGAAGAAAACATTTGCACTTTTTACATTTCTTTCGTTTTCGTTAGGAATAAAGCGATTTGAAATACCAAATCCAAATATATTTTTACTCTACAAAAATAACAACTACAGGCAAGATGTAACATCAAAACAACAAAATAAATTTCGCACCAATCTCACCACATCATTCTTTCAATAATGTAGCACTGTTGCCAAAAATAACTACCCATGGAAAGAACATAATACTGGATGTTTGTACATTAATCAAAGATCTCAATACAAAAAACGCTGTTGACTAGGCAACCTAACACGTTCCTGATATTTTTAAGCTTTACGCAAGCGGATTAAATTTTTTCAGACTAAATTAATAAAACAAAAGTGCGAACTTGTTTAGTATGCGCTGTATATCTATTGATATCGAAACTTCAACATATACGATAATTTACTATGGAAACTAATGGACTCGATAGTAGATATTTCTTGCCCCCAAGTCACTGCAAATAGTTGGAATAACTTGCTTGTAAAGTCAACCGAAACTTTTGCAAAGTGTGGTTAAAGTCTCAATTGCAAAATATTTTTATTTATCGCTCTTCACCTGTCTTTTCACGCATGTATTTAAAGTCTATGCGCACACGAAGATTCTTTAATTATTAAATTTTTGAACTTCAATATTAGGCATTCTAGAAACATTTCTTCATGCCGCCAAAGAAGTTAGAAATTTCTATAGAAATATTAGAAAAACCAATAACGAATACCAGCCCAGGAAAACAATGTGCAAAGATGAAGATGGTAAAATCCTAGTAAACTAAGAGGATGTTATTAAAAGATCGAAATCTTACTTCCAACTTATACTAAATAGACCGCATAGAATGATATCACAAAAAGGAAGTCCACCCACACAACATGCCTCCCAACCGGAAATAGCAGAACCCACCATAGAAGAGGTAGAACATAGCATACAAAGACTAAGAAATAACCAAGCCCCAGGAGTGGACAACATTCCTTCAGAGCTAATTAAATATGGGGGAAGCGACTTGAATAAACAGATACACGAACTGATAATTAACACATGGGAAAATGAGAAAATACTCAAAGAGTGGGAAACCGCGTTAATCTGCCCTATATACAAGAAAGGAGAGAAGCTAAATTGCAACAGAAGAATATCGCTCTTTTGTATTGCATACAAGATTCTTACGAACATCCTAAGAGAAAGAATAGTACCATATACCAAAGATATTTTGGGAGACTATCAAGCGGGTTTCTGCAGCAAAAAGTCAACCACTGATCAGCTGTTCATTATCCGCCAATTAATGGAAAAAGCCTGGGAACACAATATAGGCCTGTATCAAATCTTTGTCAACTTTAAGCAGGCGCATGATAGTGTGAACAGGGGTGCTCTCTACGCTGCAATGATAGAGTTCGAGATTCCAACAAAGCTTGTTAACTTAACACGTCTATGAGAAACACCAAATGCCAAGTTAAAATGCAAAATACGAAATCAGAAAGTTTTGAAGTACATCAGGGGCTGCGGCGATGGATTGGCTCCCATCCTGTTTAATATAGTGTTGGAGAAGGCAGTAAGGGAAGTAAACATAGAACGAAGTGGAATCATAATAACCAAATAATGCCAACTAATCGCCTATGCGGATGATGTGAACGTAGTAGGAAGGACGTTACATACCGTAGAACAAAGTTTCGAGGAACTAGAGGAAGCAGCTGGAAAAGTGGGACTGGAAGTAAAGTATGGAAAAACCACGGCAATGGGAATAAAAGCAAATAGAAGAATAGGACAAAACTTGGCAGTGGGGGGCAATAACATTGAAGTAGTCCGAGAGTTCACCTACCTAGGAAGTAAGCTTAACGATACCAATGAATGCCTACAAAAAATAAGAAGCAGAATAGTCAAAGGCAATAAAGCTTACTATGCTTTGCAAGGGCTGATGAAATCACGAAGCATACAAAGGAAAACAAAAATTGTAGCATACAAAACCTTGATAAAACCAGTAGTCATGTATGGTAGTGAAACCTGGACGATCACAAGGCAGAGAGAAGAGATACTTCTAGTTTTCGAACGAAAAATATTAAGACGAATCTATGGACCTATAAAAGAAAACGATGTGTGGAGAATTAGGTTTAATCATGGGCTTAAAGAACTATACCAAGAACCTGACTTGGTTACAGTCATAAAAGTACAACGACTTAGATGGGCTGGCCACGTGCAAAGAATGCAAGACAACTGCATACCAAAAAAAGTGTGGAAAGGGGAGGTATTTGTTAACAGAGCTAGAGGAAGACCTAGAGTACGCTGGAGAGACAATATCCAGAAGGATGCAGAAAAACTATTGAATATTAGAAACTCGAAAGCGGTGGCAGCGGATAGAGACGAGTAGAGGCGTCGACTGAAGGAGGTACACAACTCTGCTTGCAGAATCAATAATTTAAAGCAACTCAATAAAGCACAGAGCTGAGGGTAAGCAGGCATCTGCAAGAAGTCACATTAGAAATTTTAATTTATGATTACATCGGTCAAGCATTGCCAATATTAAATGAAATTACTTTAGAATAAATGGCAATAAGGCAGAGCTCAAATCTTAAATTGGATTTACAGTTTTATCAATTAACGTAAATTAAGAGGTTGGTGCAATGTAAAGCAAATAAATAATTCAACAAATCTATCACCAAAGGGATTTATTACATGTAGGTTAATTAAATTTGCATATCAGTTTAATTAAATAAGTACAGTTCTATGAACTTTTTAAATAAAGGTAAAAAGGGCAGAATGATCAATACAGTGCAAAAAGAGCACAATACTAGATCGAATAAGGCTAGAAGAAAAGGGAGCAGTGATATTTGAAGATTGGTGAAATTCAGAGAGGTTGTTATAAAACTGCAAGAAAATAACACTACAGAAAAATGGACAAGATTTGTGTTTATAAAAATAAGTCAGTGTAATGACAGAAGTGAACAGACAATTAAAATAAAACTTGGTGAGTGACGCTAGAACTTAGATAAATTGCAAACATGAACAAACAATAATTTAGAAAGTAAGATTATGTACAGTTTTATAAATTAAGTTGTAAATTTAGATTATAAGTAATTGCATTTTATTCAGTTAACATCCGTTTTTTATGTAGCCAGATAGGCAATTGTTGTTAATGAAAAAAGAAAAAAAACAATTGAAATAAATTAATTCCATGACAAGCTAATTTGCGTCTCCAGTTTATTTGTATTTTATACCATTTAACATTAAAATAAATTAATAAAAATTATACCGGCGTTATCAGCAGTTTACAGTGCACATGTGAGTGTGGGTGTAAAAATCCATCACATAAAAAATATTTTCTCCGGTGACCGCTTCCGACAAGATCGGCAGCCCAGATCCAGCTTACGAGCACCGGTTGCGGGCTTCAGCCAAGTTCCAGAGCCTGAGAGAGGGTGTCAGCAGTTCTGCCCGGTGTGTACGAGGCCAGCACAGCAGTTGCAGCATCCCGGGGGTTCAGCATCCAGCCGCAAGCATCAGGAGAAGCTGTCCGAGGAAGTTGCCGCAGCCTAAGAAAGGTCAGGTTGGTGGTTCCAAGCGTATAAGCGTGCTAGAACTACGAAATTTACCATGAGGAACGAGCCCTATGAGAGGAAGCCGATGCCAGTATTACAATACGTCAACATAGAGCAGGAGTTCCAGAAATTGTAGAAATATAAGTTGCGGTTATGTAAGGGACGCGTTGAAAACATCTGAATTGCGAAGGAAGCCGCCAGAGATCTAAAACAAAACACGATTAGGAACGCTTAATAAAGCACGAGATTAGAATTACCTGTTAATTTGTTCATGGATTTGCTTTTGAATTTACTATAATCACACAGAAGTGCACTGCACGTAAAATCGATTTGCTGATAGATATTATTGACAGAACAGCGAGTCTGCGCGTGTGCTACTTCTAAATTTCATAGCCCAGTGGCGTAACACGGGGATTTTTATTTTGAACAAACAGGAGAACCCAACCAGATTTTGAGTCCATGCCTATCGAAAAAAGTGCTAGCCATAACTTATCTAACTTGCAGATGTGCGCAATACTACAAAGGGCAAAACACTGAATTCAATTAACCCATTGATACAGATATTTATTGCTTTTAATCAGTAAGAAATTGATATTAAACAGAAATAAAAATATGTGTAGGGTGTGTATTTGTTTATTAAATTAAATCATAATCATAATAATATAACATAAGCCTTTACAATATACCACATTTTTGTCAAGTTGTGTAAAGCAACCATTTCAAGTTACAGCTACTATTTATAAAATCATCAGTAACTACTTCTTTAGCTTCGTAAGTAATTAACTGTTTATTAACTGTTCTTTTACATTTAGTAACTCATCAATGCGCAATGCGTACAATCACTACAAAATATAGGGCTGTAATAATAATAATATCGTATAGCTGTGGTAGGAACTCTAGTGTCACATTTTTTTTTGTCCTAGCGCCCCTGGCGTAACTTAACGACTATTACCGAAGTTACAACTGACTCAACTACTTAACGTGCTCTCCGAGACACGGGTGGCTGCAATTTTACCAACATTATCAGTCGGTCACCCAGCGTTGTGCTGAGCGCGGTTAACGTTGCTTAACCATCGAGAACGTTTGATCGGAGCCCGCAGCACTTTAAGAAAAGAATCACTTCGAGCCGACGTTTCGATTTATTTTCAGTCATATTTAAGACATTTTCATGCAATTAGAACTGAAGTTCTTATCATTATACTCAGTTGAATACAAATTTACTCTCTTATAACCTTTTCAATACAAATTAGTTCAAAAAATTGTTGACGTCATTTATACAGACTTTAGAAAAGCTTGTGATAAAGTCGACCACAATATGTATACATATATTATCAGAATACCCTTCTACCATATGATGGTGTAGGGTTGAACTCTACATCTAATTCTACTTAAACCTATCCAACTTAGATTGTAATTCTAAACCTAAATAAATATTGTTAGAATGAAATAAAATCTACTATTTCTTGTAATAGTTAACTGATTTGCACTGTTTATTCAGTTGCTCACATGCATAAACTTATTCCACTCTTTTTTATTTCTAGCCAGAACACTTGCCTCCTGCCATGTTATACCTTTGTCTGACAGTAGTTTTCCCACTACGTCGTCCCACGTTTCTTGGGGCCTTCCTCTGCCTCTTTTGTACGCCACTTTTGCTTGCCATACTTACTTTACTGGTCTGTTATCCATCCTCTGTATATGTCGATATGGGTGGGCATCAAATTTTTGTTCATTTTATCAAATCCTATTTAACAAACCGTCAGCAATTTGTGTACTGCAATAATTCCTGTTCCGAATATTTTGTAGCTACGTCGGGTCTACCGCAGGGATCAATTTGTAGGACCGTTATTATTCTTAATTTTGTATAAATTATATTTGTAACTGTATACGATTTTCCGAATGATTTTTGTACGCCGATGATTTAAACGTTTTTCAGATGATTTATAATATTCAAGATTGTGAGATGTTGCAAGCTAACATAGATGCAATTTGTAAATGGTCAGAGAATAATACTGTTTTTTAACGTTAATAAATGTTTCACTATGACCTATTCCAGAAAGCTGTCAGATTTTCATTTTGGTTGTACTTTATATAACGTATCAATATATAGAGTTTTTAGTTTCAAATATCTTGGTATCATATTTGATACCAAATTGTCATTTAATGATCATATAGATTCAATAATACTGGAATCTTATGGAAAAAGAGCGCTTTATCTTTCGAAATACTCAAGATTTTTCAAATTTTAGTGCCTTATGTAACCTATTCAGTAGCTTAGTGAGGACTCAACTGGAGTATTGTGCTGTTATTTGGAATCCTTTCTATAACTATCAAATTGATAGACTTGAAAATGTACAAAAGAAAGTTTTTGCATTACCGTGTTAATGGTTCGACATATAACTACAATGAAAAATTTACAAAGATTTATTAACGGACCTAAAGCACATATCTCTCAGAAACAGACGGTTGTATACTATCATAATTTCATTGTTTAAAATTTTAAGAGATCTAACTTGCACTCTTGGATTGCTATCAAGATTTTGTTTTCAAGTTCCTTGCGTTAATACGATTAAAAATCCAAGAACAAATTATAATTTCAATAGTCCTGTTATACTAATGTGTCCCGAGTGGTGTAGCTTGAACAAGCATCCACGTTCGATCAGCAGAGTTAAGCAACGCTGTCTCTGGTCAGAACTTGGATGGGAGTTCCACGGCTGCATCTCTCGGCGCCTCGTGGTACGGCTATCACGGAAAAAAGTTGGTCCCGGCGGTCATACAACATCATGACAGTCGTTAGTGGGGTTGGAAGTCCTCATAACTGCACAGCGACGCCTATAATTGGCCTAACGGCTGTTGGCTGAGTGCGAATTAAATAAATAAATTAAATAAATAAATAAATAAATTATATAATTCTTATTTTAGTGACATTGATTTTGTTTAATTTAAGTTTGAATAAATTTAAGACCATTGTATCTACTCGCCTCTCGGCTATTACTAATTGATTTTGATACTTTTATTTTACATTTCTTCTGTAATTGGGTATTTTTACCTGTTGAATAAAGATTATTATTGTTATTATTATTATTATTATTATTATTAACATAGATGTTTACTATGAGTGTTAATAACTGGTGCTTCAATTATTCATGTTTTGTAAGCTCATACTAGACTTCCTCAAGGAATCATGTTGGGTCTCTGTTGTTCAGAATTTACATGAACTGACTTTATAAATTAAAATATTGCGAAGCAAATGCCTGACGATTTAAAACGAGTCTGTCGCAAACTCAATTTGCGATTAAAAAGTCCTCTGGCGTATTGCACAAAATGAAAATCCGTCACAGAAGTGTAATGTGCATGTGAAAACTGCACGAAAACTGTTTTAATGAAAAGTGCTCGGCCGCTTTTCGAGGTTTATTGCAGCAGATATGCGCATTAACAGATTTAATGCCAGAAAAACTCACGTCCACAGCTCCAGATGTAAACACGAAAAAAGTACCTAATGCACACGTACAATTTTTCTTTAATTAATGTAACGAGCTTAAAATTAAGGCCTGTTTTCATTTCCAGAAGCGCATTTTCCAAAAACCTACACGTACGAACTTTTTGAGGATTTATTCGATCGTGTGGGTCGAGTTAATGCAATTTGCTAGCGCTGAAAGCTGAAAGCCCAAGCTGACTGCAGCGGAGGTGCAAGTTTTTGCATTGTGAACTGTGCACTGCGTTTCCGTAATGAGGCCATAACGCGTGTGGAAATTCGAGGTTGAACGCGGCGTAATTAATGCAGTTTCTGCGGGCAATATAGAGACAAACGTTAATATAATCGGTCAGTTTGCTTGCTGTTAACATCGATGGCCGTGAGTGATTGATAGCGGAGAATTCCATTATATTAGGAAAGGAAAACAAACTTCTCCAAAAAGAAATTTGCTTTGCTTTCCGTAGCTCTATAATTCGCTGCGCAACGTAAATTAATATTTGACATAAGTTTAATTGAATTTAGACTGACTAACTTGTGCTAATGCTTTTTTCTGTTGCAGGTAAGAATTTGTCTTCGACTGGGTTGTTCGATCGTGTTTTAACGTATGGTGAGTTCTGTTCACATCGAAAAGACACTGTTTCAAGCAAGCTGTATAATTCGCCAGCTATTAATCATTTTCCAATAAAGCGGATTAAATGTAGTAGAATAAAACCTATTTATCCTCCGCTAGATAAATATTAACTACCTACTCCAGCTCCAGAGTCAACAGTCCGATGTGTACTAAGAATTATATGTTGTCCAAAGATTGATGGAACTCCACTGCCCGTTAGTGGTCTGATGTCCATTTGTTTGCCAGCCAAAATAAATCTAAGACATCAAAAGTGAGATATGATTTGTAGTAAACTGTCCACATTAATTTGGTACAACCTCTTTGCATTACTGTAGTTATCGATCATTTGTGTTTGGTTTCCATTAACATAAACGAATTATTATGCATTAAAAAGGTTCGATCAGTACTATAAGTGACTGCTTGAGCGGCTTTTGTTTAAAGTGGTCTTTCACATTCAGTATTTGCACTGCTTCCTATATAAGCAGCGTTTTTAAACAGGGTTTTGATACTACATAGAACTATTAGAACAAGCAGCCAACTTTGTATCCCCGTGAAGTTAGCACCACAACTTCAACAAATGTTATTTTTTTCAAGAGTTCCCGTTGCACCCCAAAGAGTTCTAGAGTTCCTTGCTATTTTTAAAAATAGTTCTATGTATTTAAGAGAAAAAAATGTGGATCGAAAATTTGGGGTGCTCACTTCACATTTTCATCGGACAAATACCACTATAACTTTTTTTTAGTCATACTTACTGAAAAATGTCATTACACTTTTTGATAGAACTCGCCGGGGTGCTACTAGAACTCTAACAAAAATAAAGATTTTAAAAAAATTATTCGCCGGAAAAAAATATCTTTTTAATTTTTTTAAGTTCCGGTAGTTCTAATAAGATTTCTAGTAGCACCGTGGTGAGTTCTATCGATAACTTTAATAACATTTTTTGATAGGACCGGAAGTAAAGAAGTTACGCCCATTTCTGTGTTACTATTTTTACAAAACGACGAAGTCCTGAAAGCATTTTTTTCAAAGTTCCGGTAGTTCTAATGGGAGTTATAGTAGCACCCCGGCGAGTGCTATCGATAACTCTAATAATATTTTTTGATAAGACTCGAAGTAAAAAAGTTACGCGTATTTCTGTGTTAGCACTTTTACAAAACGACCAAGACCTGGAAGTAATTTTTTACAGTTCCAGTAGTTCTAATAGGAGTTCTAGTAGCACCCCGGCGATTTCTATCGATAACCCATACTACCCATAACCTTTTCAATTCCAGTTCTATGAAAAAACTTTCTTCGACTTTGCCATAGAACACGCCACAAGAACTGCCGAAGAAATTTAAAGAAATTGCTTCTAGGATCTAGTCGTTTTGTAAAAGTTTTAACACAAAAATGCGCGTAACTTTTTTACTTCGAGTCTTATCAAAAAATGTTATTAGAGTTATGGATATAACTTGTCCGGGTGCTACTAGAACTCTAATTAGAACTACCGGAACTGTAAAAAATTACTTTCAGGTCTTGGGTGGTTTTGTAAAAGTGCTAACATAAAAATAAACGTAACTTTTTTACTTCTAGTTTTATCAAAAAATGTTATGAGAGTTATCGATAGAACTCGCCGGGGTGCTACTGCAGCTCCCATTAGAACTACCAGAACTTTTAAAAATTTGCTTTCAGGGTCGTTTTGTGTAAAGTGGGTTGGTTACGGTGTTTGTTAGAAATTCCACACACGAATAACTCCACCACTTTTAATATTCTTTATTTACGCAACGGATTACAGACATAAATTAACTGGTTACGGATTTGCTACTATACTATTACAAGTGTGGATCGAATAGGTCTTTTTAATCAGCATACATGTGAACGTTTGTGGATCTGACACTTAGCTCCTGAAACATCCCAAAATGAATGCTTCAGTATGTATGAGATTAATATTAAACATGTGGGAATCTGACCCGACATGTGCCAGACGACCAGAGTGGTTGTTGGGCTAAGACCTAGTACGCAATGATCCTCTTCAACCCCATCGCTCTGGTTTATATACCCATGTTACACAATTTACACAATATACAAAAAGGATTTTCTATTCTAGTGACAACAATGGTATTGTATTCACAAAACGGAGGATGCGTTCACTTTCACTTGGGACGCAACGGTTGGGTTTTATGAGTTTATGACACACTTGAAATTCACTAGATTTTTACAGATGCAGTTTTGTATTGTGACTTCACTTTCGCTTCTGATTTAGGAAAGTGTATTTTAAGAAACCCTTTTAGTTCGAGGGACGTTGAATAATTTCTCTCCATTGAATTCCGCGCACAAATCACCTTTTTAACTGCGTGCATCCGTTTGCTAGAAAGTTTTCTAATGGTACTTAAGCTAACTGCTTGCATTTCACAAATATTCATTTCGGACAGGCACTGTTTATTTTATAGTCGAGCTTCCTTTCTTTGGAATTCTTACGCTAACTGTTGACAACGAGTTATTGCGATTTATGGCTCCACTACATGTGAAAATACTAACATAGAAATGGGCATAACTTTTTTACTTCGAGTCTTATCAAAAAATGTTATTAGAGTTATCAATAGAACTTGTCCGGGTGCTACTAGAACTCCTATTAGAACTACCGGAACTGTAAAAAATTACTTCCAGGTCTTGGGTCGTTTTGTAAAAGTACTAACATAAAAATAAACGTAACTTTTTTACTTCGAGTCTTATCAAGAAAAGTTATTAGAATTATCGATAGAACTCGCCGGGGTGCTACTATAACTCCCATTAGAACTACCGGAACTTTTAAAAAATTGCTTTCAGGACTTCGTTTTGTAAAAATACTAACACAAAAATGAGCGTAACTTCTTCACTTCCGGTCCTATCAAAAAATGTTATTAGAGTTATCGATGGAACTTGCCGGAGTGCTACTAGAACTTCCATTAGAACTACAGGAACTTTAAAAAATTAAAAAGATATTTTTTTCTAGTTACTTAATAAAAAAAAATTTAAAATTTTTTTTTTAGAGTTCTAGTAGCACCCCGACGAGTTCTATCGAAAAGTGTAATGACATTTTTCAGTAAGTATGACTGAAAAAGAGTTATAGTGGTATTTGTCCGAGGAAAATGTGAAGTTAGCACCCCAAATTTTCGATCCACATTTTTGTCTTAAATACATAGAACTAATTTTAAAAATAGCAAGGAACTCTAGAACTCTTTGGGGTGCAACGGGAACTCTTGAAAAAAATAACATTTTTTGAAGTTGTGGTGCTAACTTCACAGGGGTCAACTTTGTTCTATCTATTTCTCGTCAATGAGTGTATTTGATTGTTAAACTTGGCTTGTTTATTCAATCCTACAGTACACTAGTAGCGGCTCATAGAAAATGGTAGAGCCAACCACCGAACGTAAAATGCATTTTCCACCCCCTTACAGGCAAACACAGATTCCGACATCCCAAGATTTAAATATTTCGCAGATAGACTGGCAAAAGTTATCATAGTGCCACAATTTTCCAAACCAAGGCTAATAATAGATATTATTTCAAGACATTCGACAAGTTACCAGTAACTTATGAGTGTAACAACATAGATGACACCGTAATTATTTTGCAAAAATTGTACACAAGGCCGCCTTCATATGCTCCACAGCTCGACTTTTCCTCATCTGAATTTGACAAAGTTAGCATACTTGTCACAATTGTCAACGACAGGTTATACTGAGCCTTTATTGTAATGGCTCACATTGAATATAAAAATATCATTATCTTTTGACCTACTTTGTGTCGCTTTGCACCCGCTGCAGTCTATAAACTGTCGAAAAGGTGAAGAACTGGCACAGCAGGAAGCAAGCTGCTTAAACTTTAAAATAAAAAGAATCTTGAAAAATAAGCAAAAAAAATTCTTTCAGAATAAGAAAATCATGAAGGACTAGTTTATTATGGTAGGTAAAGCCAATGCCCCTTGGCTCCTTATAGCGCGCCGCCACTTTACTACCGTAATATTAGAGACGCTCTCTAATTTTTTTAACCAAGTTGATGTGTTTTCCATAGTCCAGTTCAGCATTATGATAATATCTTAAATAGACCAACCCCGGTTTTGTTGTCCCAACGCGTTGGCTGCCATTCAATATAGTTTTATCCAGCATTGTGCACTTGTTGCGTGCTTTACACTATAGTTACATATCGCCTGACTTTATGTACAGTCAGTCGATTTTTAAATATATTGAACCGGAACAATCTTGTAAGGCAACAACCCCTATACTTTTCAATATTCTATTAGTAATAATGCAAGGATGTATCAATATCTTTAGTCTAAGCTTTGCAGCTTTTCAACGTCGGTTGGGCAAATAAACTCGTTAAACATTTTTCCTGCTCTTAAGGCTATGACTCTATATCTACAGTTGCTATCAACATCTCATTGGAATATAAGATTTATTTTTAAACTGTTTTAATTGTGTCAAACCGGGAGAATGAACTGAGTATACCGTAATATTTGTTGACCTTTAAATGATCTCGTTACTATTTTTTGCTATAATTTGTATATGCAAAATTGCGTTTCAATTATTTCCATTCCATCAGCTATTATTTGTTTCCGAAGTTTATCTACTGCTTTTCCCCCCGCTTGACATATTGACTTTCTCGTTAAAAGATGGCGAAGATCGCCTCTGATTTGGTTTCTGTTGTTTTGCTCAACATGCAAGCATTTCTGAATCCATTTTGCTGACATTTTTAAAGTTCACTTGTATTATCTTGTTAGCATCAAATCGATTCGTCGGCTAGTTCTCTCAAACAAACTAAACTTTATGACTACTTGGATACAATTTCCGGCCGGCCAGTTCAGGAAGACGGAGTGCAGCTCTTTATGTGGTAACAAATGATTAAAAGCCTAAAGGACGCCAACGAGTCTTTACCAATTAACGACAAGTGTATCCAGGTATTCAAGTGAGAATTCGTAAATTCAAGTAGCACATAATTTCCTGAAATAAAAGCTCAAATCACGCACATGTAGCAGTAACAAATAATAATACCAAAATGCTAATGTCACAGTATATTAAAATGGTATTTAGTACAAATTTCAGGTAATTATTAGTACAAATTTCAGGTAATTCTTGGCCAATTTAAGATGCAACTCAACAAACTCGACATGCGACAACAATAGCTTACAACTCAGGTGAAGCAGAGGTACAAATATAAAGTATAACAGTTTAAAAATAAATTCAATGGCCATCGGCTCTATGGTCATCGTTCAGGTACACAGCTCGTGAAGCGAACTGTACGTAGCGGCCGGAGTCCGAAATCCTGACTGACTTCGGTAGCAATCAGGTGAAGCCTTCAACGTCGATTCACTGTTCCCAACATCGTATAACTTCACTCAAAAAAAGGAAAACAAAGCCTGTTCTTAGTTTCCGCTGGTTGAGCCCCTTCTGCACGTTAGGGGAGATTATGTGATGGCCCAGATAAGCAACACCGGTATGCCGCCCAAACATCCGAAGATCGGAATTGCATTGTTAAATTCAAACCGGTCAATGCCGACGTGCTCAATGGCGAGAATTGCAATTTTCGGGAAGCTCCGAACCTATGATTTTCAGGGGCTCCGGACTGGCTGCTAAAGAAAGCGACGAGCCTGAGATAGAATCATTGATGCTTTCGATAAAACACAGCGCGAACAGCTTCGAATGACTTACCCCAGATGGATATGGGCCACTTGTAGATAGCGATTGGTGAAGCGCTTTCAAAGGGCCAAAAACCACAACTTCCATGCCCGCAAAAACCACTAGATAATGTTTAAAGGCGCTAAACCAAAGCCACCATCATAGCCTCAGAAAGGAAACAGCCACGCTCAGAACCAAAAGCAACAATTTGAGAGACGCTGTCTGGCCGGAATCGAGGAAGGCGTGCAACTGCTAAATAATAATATAAATCGAATCATAATAGTATAATATAATCAAGCGATACATATTGCAATCATTTAGCCCTATTTCGAGTAAAGAATTAATTATATCCAAACCATCGTATCGAATCGAAACGAGAAAATGACATTTTAGTAGCTTTTCTTTTTTTTGAGAGAGAGTGTGCTCGTATTAGCAACGTTATCTCTTCCTGATGATAGCTTCAGAGCCAACCTTCAACTGTTTTGGTTTAGTCCAATTCTGATTAGGTTTATTTAAAACATGACTAAATACGTCTTCTTTTATCTTCTACAGCTAAAATTTCATCTTGTTTACAACGCTGTAGGACGTTCTGTTTCTTTCTCATTATCAGTTGCTGAAATGTTTTCAATCCCTTCACTTTAAACTGTCGAGATGTTTTCTCCTCTTTCAATTGTTGTGATTTATTCAGCATTATACTGAGTCTGTCTTCGTTTGGAATGCGTGTCATATTTTGATTGAATAGTTTTGGGTAGCAATTATTCAAAAGAAACGTTTTTGTCCATCCTCTCTTCTCTTTGTTCATATCCAATAGTAGCGTGTCGAGCGGCATTCTTTGGCCATTTCTGTTTTTGCACGTCTTAGTGCTGCAGTGTCACATTTTTGTCTGCTATGGCACTTATGTTAAAAGGAAATATGCCTGCAGTTTGAAAACTATTTTAATAACTTCAGGATTTCTGTAACCAAATTTTACTCGAAAAACTAAAGAAATTGCGTTTAGATAACTCTGAACCTTATCATCTTTGTGATCTCAATTATGTCAAGTCAAGTGGCTGCAGTACGTGGCTGGAATAAGGTGGTAGTTTCAAAATATGAATATTTCCATTTCTTGTGGTCTCGAAATATCTACATGGGAAGCGTATCCATCGTATATTACAAGAATAGGTCATTTATTGTCCACATACGGTAAGTTCAAAACAGTTCAAATGTCATCCAACCATGTGGGCTTGCTGTATACTAGGTCATCCCTTATGATATTGTCTTTCCCAGAGCCCGGGTATTTCGAAATTTTTCTCTTTCACCGACTACTTAATTCGTAATCAATCTGTACACACCGAGCTCTGTGAATTAGTGATTAGCACGTCTGCTTACCATTTGAGAGGTCGTGGGTTTGATTACCGTGGCCGCCTGCTCTGATTCAGGATTTTAGGTGGTTTTCCTGAGTCAACAGAGTACCTTCTCTGAGGCGATTGACGGAGCACTACTTTAGCCTTATGTCCAATTCATCTTTTGTATTTTCCAAGGGGCCAAAGCATCTGTTGATGATAAAAAGATCTGATCTGTTTTCTTGCAGACAAAGAGTGACGCTTTTTAAACTTAATAAACCAGTCCGTTCCTGGTCTATTATGTTTAAATTGTTTTGATATATTATGTACAGTCACCTGCTCTCAAACTTTTTGTTTAATTTACAAACAGGATAGTCTAGAACCCCACATTGCTATGATCTCAAGATTATCTGCTCATTTACATCTACCTCCAATGAAACAGCTATTGGTCATCCCTATGCTTTGCTGTTCATACCGTGGTCCTTTGATCCCACTAAATGATGTATGGTATGTCAGAAGGCGGGTGTCCACCATCCTGGAATTCCTTGAATTCCTGGAAATCTTCTCGAATGTCAAAACTGGCAGTTGAAATACTTGAAATTCCAGAAATACTTGACATTCCTCGACATTTTTTATCCTCCTGGAATTTCTATAACAATTTGAAATTTTTATTTATGAAATTTATGATTTCCAATTTGAAAAAAAATGTTTCCCTCACAATATGAAATTTAACCCTTCAGTGGACCGGTGTCATTATGAAATGCAAGCACGGGGCCCTGGTAACACTTCACGCTGTAAATATTTTGTTTATATTTTTATGACTATTCAACTCACCCCCTATTGTTCACACAATGGAGTCTCTTTGTTTCGTTTTCCCTTCTAGCAGATTAACAGACAGCGTTGTCGAGGCATGTGGTGTGAAAGATTTAGAACCTTTTAGGAGATAACCACGAGTTCAAAGGGTGCCGAATTGGTCGTGTTCAATGGCAAGTTTTCCCTGTCTGTATGGTACCGTAGAGGAATTATTGCCGCTTGCTCTACTTTCGTATCACATTGAAACTACCTGTCGTGTGGGCGATGAATTTTTAGTTTGGAGGTTTATAAAAGGGCGTAGCTCTGGTAAGCGTTTATTTCCCTTGTCGAATTGTCATTTAATTGTATTTTTTGTTAGCCTTTTTGTAGCGGAGCCTTGAAACCGTGTATTATGATGCCTTAAGTCTGGGTATCTGCTGTTGTGGATTGTTGCGAGGTGTCGTGGAGGCATTTTGGTGGTCCCCCAGGCGGAATCTATTTTTTGCGGCGGCATCCAAGATAATTTTCTTAGCTACGGCGGGGGGGAGGGGGTTATGTCTGAACGTAGCCAGGTTGGAGGTTGGTTGTTACGCTGCTCCTTACTGGAGCAAAGCAGGTATTTTCGGTTATATATTTGGCCGTACTTGACGTACTATCAGTAGAGGTTAAATTCGATCATAACGGTGACGTGGACATTCGTTCTGCCCGCAACATGTAAATCAAGGCTTCACCTCGCGCTGTAAGAACTATCATTAATTATCATTTACTAATCTAAATTCTTGTTGTATATATTATGTTTTATATATCTGGGCTTCACTCTGTTAGTTAATTCATTGAGTGATCGAAGAGAACGACCCATTCTCCCGAGATTAGCCGGTGACATATTTCCGTTCAAAAACCGACAACAAATAACGTAGCAGTACTTTTCTTCTTCTTTTTTTCATCTTCTTCTTTTTCGCCTATTTTCCAACAACTACTGGACGTAGACCTCCTTCAAGGTTTTTCACGTTTCCCTATGCTGTGCCGTCTAATACCATTAACTGCCTGTAGATATTCTTACAGCCTGTAGATATTCTTACAGCCTGTAGATATTCTTACATTCATCCTCTCCGTGGCCGCCAACACTTCTTAAAGTGCTTAGTCGTCAGTGGGGGATTCTATCAGCTATTGGGCCATTCGTCTATCGGTTTTCTGGGCTCATTCCTACCCAATTCAATTTGGTGGTTACTAAAAATATCCTTAATGCCTGTTCTAGTCCCGATACAATGTTCTTGATTTGGTCTCTTATACTCACTCCTAACATACCTTCTCATAGTTATCTGTACCGCCCTTACCGTTTCGTGCTTTCTTTTGCTAAAATAATGGTTTCCATATCGTATGTTATCACTGACTGTATACTGTTACCATAGACGTTTCGTTTTAATGACTTTGGGATATCGGTGTTTTTAACATCCACCTCAGCTTTCTAAAAGCAACACACCTTAGTCTAATTCTTTTTGTTATTTCTGTTTTCTGATTGTGTCTACCTAATTGAAGGAGGTGTCGTTTGTATATATATATTGGTTAACTGTCTTTTTCTGGTCTAATTCAAATTCTTTGCTGCTCTCTGTTTCATTTCAACTTACTGTTGTCGATACTGTCTTCAGGTCTCTCACTATCTGTTCTAGTCGCTTTGGGTCTAAGCTGTACTACCGTAGAAGTCACATTTTCGACATTGAGTTAGTAACGCGATATTAAAAAAAACTGCTTTACCTAGAACTTCCCTCGTTGACATTGTGACAATAATTTTAAAAATCAAATTAAGTTAGGAGTAAAAATATCTTCACGTCTCTAATAAATTAAATAAGTTTTCAAATAAAAAAAAACGTTACCGGTGGTCGAATTCTAACGGCAGGCGGACCGAGTGTGCAGCCCAAAACGTTTTTTGGGATTTGTAAGGGACTGGGCAAGTTCTACCTGCGCCACGAAGCACCGACCTCTCGTGTTCCTGCGTCGCAGCTATATTTAATAACGCGCTAATTTGTGCCTCGTTTTTGTATCGTCAAACAGTTATTCTGTATATAATAGCTCCCATTTTTGTTAACAATAAAGCCTGTACACTATGTACAAATTATTACTTGTATCTATTACTAAGTTGAATGAAAAATAAACCTCGGACAAATATTTTTTGAGTTATACCGGCAACAGACAGACAGACAGACAGAGAGACAGACAGACAGACATAACTACAGACAAACAGACAGACAGACGGAATTGAGAAAACCTGTTTTTCGTCATCTAGGGACCCTGAAGCATGAAGATAGGAAGAAATCTCAGAAGGTAATTTTTTCGTGATTACAGTACTTCCTTCGTCTTTCAGACGAGGGAAGTAATAATATTGGAAGGAAAAGAGCTATTCTTATTTATTTTTTGGTATATTGTTAAATCAGAGTAATTAGGGTATTAGAATTGTTTTCCATAGCTAAATAGGATTTTCATGTAATTCGAGATAATATGTAGTTTATTACTGAGCTTAATGGATTTGTGTATATATTGATGCAACGATTTTATAAATTATAAATTACAGTGCAGCACACTATTTTATGCAGTAGTGCTTTCTATTAGAATCCTCTTACTGGATGATCTTTATCCTGCATATTTCCCGATTTAGCTCTTGTTTTTATTAACTAACCAGAAACTATCGTAGCTAAATTTAAATTTAGCAATTAATGTCTTTAAAACCCTTAATACTAAATTTACTACTACTCAGATGCAAAATTGTATTTTGTCCTGCAATTAAATGTCAGAAGATCTGGTTTGAGCTACAAATCATATTTCATACTTTGTAACCATATAGCTATGCGTAATTCTGCCTTTTTATATTCAAAAGAAACGGTTCATGACTTAAGTAATCTCTTTTTAGTCGACTTACTTTTTATAATTGTTAGTATATTTGTATTCATTTTTATATAGCAAAATGTAACCGGAAAGTCGAGCATTGTCTGGTGCAGTTGCCTGTTATAAAGTATTGAAGAGTCATGTGTCGGTACAAAACTACAGATTATTTTAGTTTTTACACAAATTACACATAGTAAATCTAAGAATCAATACCATAATTGTAGTCGTTAAGCGATTTCTCATTTTCCATCACAACGTGATAATTTTGTCCTTATAAGCATCGAGTAGCTATAACTGGATTTGTACTTAATATTCTTTTAGCACATTTTCTTCAGCGACAGCATTTTACCAATCTCTCAGAGATGTCCTGATCTGAATCATAATCATTTATTACAATTCTTTCTATTGCTCCCGTCCCATTGCACGCAACTCCCTTTTTTCACAGTTCACTTACTACATTACTCATTTTGCCACCTTTTGCGATCTGCTCTATCACCTGTTGTTGTGGAACTGTTTTGAGGAGAACCTTACGTTTTACAATGCCAATTCTACAGTTTGCACGTGATAAAATTCCAACTTTTTAGTAACTTCACTACATCCGCTTGAAGTCAACAGCTGGCTAAAAGTGTGGAAGTATAATGGAAGCTATCTCAAATTGAAGTTTTATAAAACAATCTTTGGAAACGGCCCAAACTCCGTGAAGTATTCTCTTTGTACCTATAAAATATGTACAAGGACTGCAGAGGGAATCGCGAATGAATTCAAATAGGTTTCGACGACGCCTCTTTCTACTATAATTCAATTCTTCGTTCTCTATAATTGGTTGCCATTATAGTAGTATCCCTACACAGAAGAGATAATTGATTTAATTAACATTCCGGGTATGGAATCGCTGTAGAGTCTTCATGTTTAGAAGAGCGCTTAAAAGGCTTTTTAACAGTACCCTTTCTCTTTTACCTGTTACCTTAAGTATCTGCAGTGTCCGGCATTTTATTTTTGTTGTTGATTTTTAAAATTGAATTGATGTTTTTTGGTGGAATTTTCTATTTTAAAGTAAATTATTTATTATTGCATTTATAGCATTTATAACATTGACAAGGAATGTTTTAAAATAATTTCTCTTAAGTGGTATCATTTTATTTGTTTGGATTGTGGTTTCACTAACGTATCTAATAAAATACGAAGTAAATAACACGAAACTAGTTTAATCATAATCAAACTATACCCAGTCACAAGGAGACAACAAGTAAAACAACTCTGGGCGGCTGCAGATGAAATTGGCTGGATTGAGAGCGAACCTAACTTTACAAACCCTTTTATACAATGCTGCCCATTGTCTGTTTTATAGGAATTAGATAATGTCAGATTTCCCTAGCTAACGACCAGTGGGAGATACAATATTCTTAGAGGGTTTGTCGCGAGCTGTTTGAATTTTCCTTAAGCTGCTGCAAAGTTATTGCAACATCTACATGAACTGCAGTATGTGCAATGGTTTTCAACTTTGTATGCATCTCTGTCATTGTTCATTTGACGAAATTTATCTCATAGCTTTATTTCCTTCACCTGTTATTTTAGGTTTTTTTTCACCATGCTGCGATTTCTATGAATCGACCAATGTTTTAAAATATGTGATTGGGGAAAATAAACCGCTGTTGAAGTCTGTTCCTTCACATACTAGGGATGGGTGCGTGACGTGAAAACAGTCGGGTCACGCTGGGTCACGGCGGGTCATGTAAAAATTCGTTAAATAAAAGACTGCAGCGTGCCCCGCTCCCCCGCTGCCCCCCATGTGGGAGATCTAGAGCTGGAGCTTCTTCTGTGTGGCAGCCTTCAGCGACGGAACTTCGCACCTGTGTTGCGTTGTGAATGTTGTGTCTACAGTCAATCTTGTGTCTGCGTCTATAGGCGACCAAATAGAACTTACTTTTAGTTTCTCGGACGTAAAAGTACTTTTAAACCGAGGAAGTAAAAGTGTTACCTACCAACATACATTTGTACTCGTATCAGTAAGTGAAACGTCAATTCCAATGACAGCTTTTGGTATTAAAAGTAATGTCTTTGAAGACGGTTGCAAGAAGTGTTTTTGCGAGGAATCTATATTTATCCCTTGTTGTAAGCTATTGTACTCAATGTTCATTTATTTCTTTTTGTGTCTACTATTATGATTGCATCATATCACGTAATTATTGCACGTGCAAAACATATTTTATTTTATAGTTTTTAGTTCTGTTGCGGGCCCTTTATTCGTTTTAAATTTGAACATTCTATTCTATCTGAATTTGAATTTTCAAATAAAAGCTGAGTGGAGTGTTTAAAGCAAACATGAAACGTGCATGACGTGAGTGAATACTCACTCATGCGCTCATCTCTATTACACGCTATTCCGTCATTCATTACTAGATTCGATTTTTGTTTAAGTATATTTACAATGCTATAAACGCTATGATGATGATGATTGACAAATTCTTCACCAAAAGGCCAATTGAATTATTACAAGCACGCCTAAGCAGTTGCAAGTGAGTACTAACATTGCCAAAATGTCATAGTACGAGTATGTTGCCATGCTAACCGCAATTGATCCAAGTTGTGCTAAATACTAAATATCTAGCGATAACTAAATATCAACATCATCTTGCATTACATTAAGTTGTATTTATTTCTTTCTTCTTCTTATTTATAGGCCAGCGATCTATTTTTAACCATGCAAAGTAAGGTTCTATTTTACTGAAAATCTTCGTAACCCTTGCAGCTCTCTTTGGCATTTTTGCAGTCAAATTAAATACAATCAGGAAATATTAAGCAAAAACGAACGAACAGAAGACGCATGTGTGACCAGTAGAAGCGCTGAGATACAACTGACGCTTGCCACATCACACCTCGAGTAACATGGTGAGTGGGTGTGATGTGGAGTCAGCTGTTCGTGCGCCAAACAAGCCTTATTATGCATGTATGTACTACATTTACTGATATTTTAAGAGAAAGATTTAAACAAAGCAAATTGTATAAATACTATAGTTTCGTTTTGCATTAATCTAAGCTTTTCATTTCTTTCTAATATGCGCTCTAACATTTTTTGAGTTCTTTTAACTCGATTTCTTCGCTGGAATATGTAATTGGTTTAAAATTTTATGAGAATGGATTTGAAAGATAGTTTTGCCTTACTCGTTTTGTATCATATCAGTTTCACATGCTGTGTGATAGTAAGAAATTATTCTTCTCCTTGTTATGGGGACAGAAAATGCCCATTGACGAATTATTCCTTCAAAAAATTTTGAGCTGACTCAAATATTGTCGACTGCATTTAAAAACAGTTATTGATATTCGAGAACGAAATCTCATTTCAACTCTAGTTATAAGCGACTTGAAAGGGAAATTCGGAAGTTATTCAATCGATTAATTACGTTGATTTAATTCTGGAGAAACTTTTTGGGGCAAAATTGTAGGAGATTATCTGAATAATGCAAATTGGCCTAAATATACGCATAAAGATATGAAATTGTTAAAACTCCGTACCCTTCTCTAAATGGGTCGCCTCATTTAAATTTCACACCGCCATTTGAGTATTCTCATTTTATAACTGTGATTATGCAGATCTATTATTTGAACTTTTAACTGACCAAGGTATAAAATATCGATACCTTTATTTGATTGTTTATAATTACAATATAAACAGAATAAAAGGTTATGCGTGTTTTATTTTGCAGTTTCCAAGGTCCTCACAAAACCATTTTGCTTATTAGTATAGCGACTATTTTGGTCTACGAAAACTCAGATCATAGCTCCTGCGATCATAAGGAAAATATGTAAGCATTTTTTAAGCGGTGAATGTTTCTAGAGGTGAGAAAAACTCGTCGGTTAAACTTTTTATTGCACTTAGCAGGTTGGCGAACATTTCATGTTCCTGGCCCACTATAGCCCCATCGATTACAAAACGAAGTGCATTTCAGTGTGAAATTAAACTCTGTTCAAAAGAGCGTTCATTTTACCACCACGGCCTTTTGCAGATGCTCCCAAGTACTTCTCATTATTCCGAATATACGGAACAGATTCCCGGAAAATGCAGCTGTTCATAAAATAATTTTCTGGATGAATTATTTCCATCTTTCACCGGCATTAATGCTGAGTCCGTATAATAATCGAAGAAACGGCTCTCGAACTGATAAGAATTAATTATAGGAACGCGGATTTTATACTAAAATGGTAATATTTCCGATTAAGCAAATATACCACCCATTAAGAAGATAATTGAAAATACGATGGTTGCGTTATTGTTTGTAAGGAGCACTGAATTTTCTTTTCTTTTGTATTTTAGGACTAATCAGTTCTAAACTTCTAAAGCATGAATAGTATGGACTTAGTATTTGTTAAAGTTGCATATTATAGTTTAAATTAACATTCTATGAGTAACTGATTCCAATACAAAGACCTATAGACATTCTGGTAAACACGACATATAGTTAGAAACTCGGATTTTGCTCTGAAAACATATTTTTCTTAGATTGTAATAATTTTTTAATTAACTTCTGACTATCAACATGGCTTCATATCTTATCATTCAATTATTATATCGAAATGTAATCCATGTCATATGCCTTGATTATAACGAAGAACTGACATAGGCTTGTTATGAAACTTGACCAACTGGATATAATATACACTAACCAATAGAATCGACAGGAAGTTATCCTAACCAAAAATTCCTAATAGTGGAGGTACGCAAGACTCTGTGGCGCGACCTACTTTATTTTAAGACTACACTGATATAATGAAACGCAGTCCCACCGACCTTGTCATGCATTCAGTGACTGGGGAATAACTAGTACCTTTGAACATGCGTCGCACCCTATGTGATAAAATGATATCCTTCATCCTTCTTATAAAATACGCAACTTCTTAGAATGGAAAACATTACAAGAGACGAAATAGGAGCATAAAGCACTTCCATACTAACTCTGACATGTGACGTAAGGCCTGGGCAATGATGGAGAGAAGCAAATTACAAGGAATAAAAATACAATTCTTGCAAAAAGTACAAAGAAAATACAGAAAACCTAATACTGAACTCGTTACAATACACAATACAATAAGCACAACTAAAGTGATATAGACATGTGCAAAAGTTACCAGAAGATAAAACAGCTAAGAGAATGTACGAGGCGACCCACGTTTTCCTTGGGGTTTCAAGGAAAACGTGGACGAAAGGAATCAAAGCAGCAGCATAGGAAAGGGATGTGGCGTGGGAAGAAATGAAGCAGCTAGCCAGAAGTAGGCAAAAATAGGTAAACATGCAAAGAAGAAGCACAGTAACAGCCCAACCTCGACACCGACACCCTTTCGGCCCGGTCGATTTTAGCGTCCTTTTCCATATTTCTTTTCATTTTCTCCTGTCTTTTGCAATTCGTTTCGCCTCTTCTCGCTTCTCTACTTCAGTTCCCTTTTCTACCCAGGTTTTCTCGGTCTTAATTGTTATTTCTTACTTGATATACTTTTCTTGTTGTTCTTTCCCCGCTCATGCGACTTATGTGGCCAAACCATCTCATCTGAGTTTCTTCGACAGCAGTTGGCTGTATTTCCATGTTTGCTCTATGCATCGTATCTTGGCCTTTTCTTAATTTTTCCAAACTTTTATTTACTGTTCTAGGACCAGCGAAAACATAGGCTCAATATGCATTCCTGCCGAACTCCTTTAGTCGTTTCAAACACTTTTGGTTCTTCTTGTAGTGTTCTTACATAGATTTTTGTATTTTCCTACAGACTTTGTATATATCTAATTAACTTTTGCTGTTTTCCTCTTTTTCTGAATGCCTTTCATATGACTTCTCTGTTTAGCTTGTCAAAAAATTTGTAGGTCTATGAAAAATACATGAGTATTTTCCTTTACCCGCTCTGATTTTCACAGATGGCATCTTGACCTCCTCTGTTCTGTCTAAATATATATTGGTTATCTTCTCCAGTCTCTTCCTTACTTTTTATTCAATCTTGCAAAATTTTCTGTAACTACGCTGAGCACGGTAACGCCCCTGTAGTTCTGGCATTCTTTTGTATCGCCCTTTACTATTGCTTCCGCCTTGCTGTGATTGATTTAGATATTGATCTTCGCTAACTCTCTTCTTACTTTTCCTAAATTTTTGTTTACCGTTTTTTCCTGCCTGTAAAATGACATGAGTATTTCCCTTTTTCAGTTGGGGGAACCCCAGACGTTGTATACTTCTAATTTTCTCAATATCTTCCATATGTCTTTTTGTTTACCTTGTCCAAAATGATCTCTAGATCTATGAAAACTACATGAGTATTTCGTTTTCCCGCATTGATTTTCAGTTATGTCTCTGTCTGAGAATAAAGATGGCATCCTGAGCTTCTTTATTCGGCCTGAATCCATATGCTTTATCTTCTCCAGTTTCTTCATTATTTGTTATTCAATCTTGCAAAACGTTTTGTAACTAAGTTGAGCAGTGTAACACCTCTGTAGTTCTGGCATTCTCTTGCATCGCCCTTTTTAAAGATCGATATTATTATACCAACTCTCCTATTGATTAATTTCAGTTCTTTCTATTGTATTGCTTTCAACATTTTTGTTTTTATTTGGTCGTGGCCAGGTTGTTTTACTTTCGCTTTCTTAGTTGCCTCTTTTATTTTCATATTTGTGATCTCATCGCGTTCGTTGTTCATATTCCTCTACACTTTGTGTGTTCACAATTTTGTTTTCTTCGTTCCTACCATGTGTTGTATCCCAACCATATTTATATAATTCTTTAAACTATTGCCTCCTTCGTTGTATAATCCCTTTTTCCTCTGTGAGTATTTTCCTTATCTTCTTTTGTGGAAAATAGATTGTATGTTTTTTATACTTCTCAGCACCGCGTAGAATGGATTTTCCTTGTAAGCGTTTGCTATATTTTTTCTAAAGCTGATGTTTTAAGATTCTTAATCTACTTCAATATTTTTTCCGTGTCCCCTTCCTTCTCATTACTGTGAGTTTTACTTTTTCCATCGGCCAGTGTGTGTTCTGTTTATATTCTTATATATTATTTTCGAAGTCACATAGCTTTCTTCTGCTGTTTCCAGTATTACTTGTTAAAGTTATTCTATATATCCTTTATATGTCTCTTTATCTAACCGTCTTAACCTTTCTTTCTGTTTTTTTTCTGATATTATTGCTTGTTATTTTACTGCCTTTTTCTTTAATTTATTTTTAAGTATCATTGTTAGCAGGTAATGGGTAAAGGTTACTTCCTATCTCTGGTTTTATTATGTTTACTAACCAATTATTAAATTTTCTTTGCTGCTTAGAACTTCTCTCGTCATTGTGTGAACTTCTCTATGCATCAAATGGATAATTCGAATCACTAATTAGTTTTCTATCCAGAACTCATTAAGGTGCAAGATGACCTGACTCTGTATGTATGTACCAAATATTTTCAACAATCCATCGTCAGAATTAAGTTGTAAACTATATGCTTGCTACGGATGCTTGTTACTTCTGCTCATTTCTCCAATAGTCCACATGTCTAATAAAATATATCAAACGATGGGTGAATGTACAAACGGCTGCAACTCGACGTCCTCCATATTTAGCATACCAAAATAGAATTCGGTTGTTGTTGCATCCCTCATTACAATAGGGATGATTTAAATGCGATATGTATGGATTTACACATAACACCTTTCATCTAATTGGCGATACTCTCAATTATCGTTTTGTTAATCATTATTGACGTACCATCATAACTTATAATTAAAATATGCAAAACTACTTTCAAAATTGGAGAACTTAAACCGATATAAATCGTGGTCGACATCAAAAATTTGCAGCAGGAGCTACGAGCGCCGCTTGTTTTTACGGAGAGTGCAGAAAGTCTATACTGTTATGTCGCCACTTAATTTTCTCATTTACCCTCAGATTGCGGCCATTTCAGTTGTAGTTCACACGCTGTTAACATTAACTGGTTGCGATAATACTCACTGGTTTGGATTTTTAAACAGAAAGTTATTGTCGGCTTTTTATGACTCAGCAGGGTAGCAACATTGCTGCTGAATGAAGTAAAGTTCGCTTGTGTAATTTCGAGAGCGCATTTAAATATTTGCTGTCTTTTATTTGCTGTTTCGTATATTAGTCCAACATTTGCAACTTGTGAAATGTGGAGTATGTAAGTTACGAGATTCAATTTTATGTGTTACATTTTATTTTAAATGTTTTATGAACGTGTTAAAAAGTTGCAATGTCGATACTGTAACGGGCTATTTATTTATGAAATCTAATCAACATCATTATTACCTGCAATTGTAGTTCAAATTTCGAAATTTTTATTATTATTGTGTGGTTTAATTTAAGTCAGTTTTTCTTTTAGCTTTTTTTATTTTTCCTTTTTTGCCAGCCTATTAAGTATTTATCTACATTGCTTGTAACGTTTCTCACTTATTCATTTTCTTCATTAGGAGTCGTCTTTCAGTTTTATATTTAGACTTTGCTTTTCACGAGAAATCATCATTACGTGGAATGTGCTAAATTGATCTGTATTCTTATTATTCTTGTTAACATTGAATTTCGGCTTAGATCGCGTAGTATTCGTGCCTTGCACCTTATGAACTCGAGCAAGAATCCACGTGATGACCATGTTCTTTGGTGGCTCGTGTTGTTTGAGTATACTTTTGAGGATACGTAGGTAAATTTGGCTTTGTTGCTGTTTGTGCACCCATAACGTCACTAAAGTCACTCCGATTATGCAAGCTGCAAAGTCTTGTGAAACGTTAGTGAATATAGGTGCACAACAGCAACAAGGCCAAATCTGCCTAAGCATCCTTGTTCTCAAGATACTCAAACAACACGAGCCACCAAAGAGCATGGCCATCGCGTGGATTCTTGCTTGACTTCACAAGGTGCAAGGCACATTGAGCCAGAGAATACTGGGTGTTTATCCACGAATACTGCGCGTTTTAAGCCGAAATTCTATGTTAACAAGAATAATTCGAGTAACAGCGAAAGCCTCAAACAGTATGTATTCTTATTCCCGCATTCTTTATTTCACTTGGAGTAAAAGAGGCTTTGTATTCCTTTGTTGTTACTCTGTATTAGTCTGTTACCCCATGTCAGTTTAAGAGTGATTTACATAATAATCATTGTGATCATGCTTTGGTTACATCCGCTTCTGCTAATCAAGAAATTGGATCCATTAATGTCACTGACAAATATAAATTACGCTAAGTTTATGGACGCAAAACAAACACAAAAGTAAATTATTAGCATGTTAATTAACGTAATAAATTCGACGCACGAATAGTATGGAATGAGTGAGTGCGTCAACCTCAATCAAAGCTTTAAATCAAACTGACTCTTGCATGCAGTCGTTGAAAAGGCCTTCTCGAACGCAACGCTTTCATAAAAAGAATTACTAATATTGGTCACTTCTAACACACCGCCTTCCTTTTAATTGTCAAATAACGCATGCGATTTTATACAATCAGGTTAATTCGTTTACTATTCTTGTTACAATTGAAAACATAAAACGAAATGGAGTAGTTGACCATCGACAGTAAACTTTATATCGTGCGTTAGTTCTTCGATAGAAATGAATATATCACATTTAATTCAACTCCACTTAAATTAAAATAAACTTTAGTTTGGCGGCAGCTTGTTCCAGGTGAGATCTTTTTAAAACACACTCAAATTAATTTGAGTAGTGTCGAATTTCTATCCAAGGCCTACTCTAAATAAGTTTTTTAAACGCACGCAAAAATTGTAAAATTTAATCGGGAAACGACTGACGATAGGATTCCGTTTATAAAAATTCAATGCTTCAGGACTCAGGTCTTCGTCAAGTAACTTTCGTCAAGGGGCTTAATTCTGCAAACCAGGAAATTTCCTTGGAAGCGTGAGACGCGTTACTAGGCACCCACTATTTGAGATATCTAACCTTTGTGGTTACTTTTCAAACTGGAGAATACGTGAAGGATCTCTTGCTGCAGGTGGCCACTTCGTTCAGCGATCTGAAGCGTCCACCGGCTCTCCACTCAGCGCCAACCTCTAAAGCTAAAATGACGAAAAGTAAACGGGAGAAAAAGCGAAATAGAAGCAGGAAGGCAACAAACGGAAAATAAAAGCAAATAAAAAAGACGAAAGGGCAAGAGCATAAGCCCACGTCAAAACCATTACGAACGGGTCTTACCTCAGACTGCGGGTGGCCAGTCGATATTTTGCTGCAAACTGAAAACTATCATATACGGAAGTAATCAGGCAGCAGCGGCGATCCAACAACAGGACCAAGACTGCCCTGTGACCATTTTCGTCTAAGGAAATACGCACATGGCGTGACGCTTAAAGGAAATCCGGTACGAACACGTCGTGAAACTTCAGAAGCAGTAATAATTTTCGAAAAATCAAAATGGCGGGTGGAAAGATATCTTCCATCTTCAAATTGCGCACTCGAAATTTTTGGAGGTAAAAACGCGTTGCTCTTAAATTCAAAGGTTGTAAACGGATTAGGCGGCCCGAAACGCCTTCGGTTTTCCAGATTGTCAAATCTGCGGATCGAATTGTAACAAAGTAGTGTAAAGTACGTAGATACGGTCGTCTGACGTACTAAAATATAGCTCGTTATTGTTATGACCATATGCAAGAAGTAACTATAGTGACGATAAATAGCAAGCGAACCAAACAATACAAACGAAATAATAGTAGGACGGAATAGAATAAATTGCATATACCAATTTAGAGATAATTACAATTTTTAAAAATGTTTTAAAATTAAAATTAAGTTTCAGTGACCCAATTTTGACGTTTAAATTTAACATTTTAAGAAACATAAAATGTGTGAAGTGAGAAAAAGAATAGCTACCTTGCCGCAGTATAAAAATGCATTCTCTTCGAAACGTTTTCGAAGTGCACGCGCCCTAATTGTGACAGTTCAGTAATTAAGCGGTTGAGGTAGTTCGTTATTAAGTTCTGATCGCGCCTGTAGATCAAAAGCATTCCAAATCTAATTCCGAGGTAACCTGTAAATAAGAAGATTATCAACCAAAATTAATTTCCGACCGAAGTCAAACTCACCTTAGGATCTGCTAAATCAGCAAACAAAATTGGTAGCACACACAGCTGAAATACCCCATGAATTTTAAATCGGCATTAAATTAAACATTTCATTAAAATGACTGCAGTAATTAGTGAGTTTAGATAGTCGAGCAATTTATACGCTTTGCGTGTCGGTCTGCATAATTTATCGAAATAGAATTTGTTGCTCAACCCGCAAGATCGGCTTGTTAAAGTCAGAAGCAAAGATTTGAATGAAACTGCTAAAAGCTGTATACCCTCTTTAAAATTTGACCTGATCGTTGGGTTGCTCCCGATGGCTGAAACAGAGGTTTGATTACTCATATTGTCATTCCAACGGTATAGATTTATATATTTGAATTTTGTTTTTCAGTGATAGTTTGGAACTAGTCCATATACCTTTAAGCATTTCGATGCAGTTCTTTCTTTCTTTGTGCGTTGCTGTACAGCCTCTTTCGCACCACCATCTACTGTCAATACACCGCCAACGCTTCGGTCTGAAATATTTATTTCAACGCCTAACAGTGAGACCTGGAGTTTTAATAAGTAGGTTAAGTTTAGCTTGCATATTATTGTAAGTATGTGTCATGTACCTAGACTAGGTCATGTAGATACGTTTGTAGTCTACATATTATACCTCTTTGTTGATGGACTGTATTTTTCGTACCCCAATCTAATGCACCGTTGAATAGAATTGGTAACAGGAGCATTTCTATTTAACTCCATTTAAAACTGAAATGTTGTTGCTGGTCTTTTCTCTGTGTCACACCCTGCAGGCGGCATCTGTGTACAGGGCCTTGATGATGTTAGCTATTTTAAGCGGAATACATTTTTGTACCCGTTTGTACCGTTAACCCTTAATTTCGACAAGTAAGGCTAGCCATCTATCCGACTCACGAGTTAAAGGGCTCATAGAACCACAACTGTGTGGTATAAACAAGCCACTGGCCTAATGTAAGAGGAAGAATACCTTTTTCTACTAGAATTTGCTATTTGGTTGAGATAATCAAAGAATCGTTTGCATTCTATGAATGTTACATAATACGTGGTACTAATTCTCGCAATACATTTTCGAGTATATTATAATTTTCAAGGCCTTGATATGATCGATACATGACTTCAGATTCAAACCCAGCTTGTTCACTTCTGATATGTGGTTCTAGCTGTTCCATTAGTGTGGAGTTGACGACTACGTTATAGTTTTGATGATAATATTTAGAACCCCCCCCCCCCCTCCCCCGTTGGCACATCTAATGATACCTGCTTTTTTAGGTAGTTTAATTGTAAGTCCTTCCCATTCCATAGGATTGACTTCCTGCTTCACAGTGACGTGGGGGTTTGATGTTGAGTCTCAGTTGGGGGGCTCTTCTTCCTACAAGATTGACATTTACTGGAGGCACGCTCAGTATGCTAGCTTAGAGTTTTTGCCATTGCCTGAGTTGTCTATTCTCTGCTGTAATGGCTCTTGCTGATTCTAGAAACTTCTCTTAAGTTTTCCTTTTGTTTTGCTTTTTCGACCCATTGTGTTAATGCATTTATTCATCTTCTTTTATCTGTCCTCGCTGACCTTTTAACTCTTTTATTGATCTCATTTAATTGTTATACAATATGTGGTTCTCTTTCGTTAGTTTCGGCTGAATTTAGGCCGTTTTTCACATTTTTCTTCTCACTTATGGGCTCCCATGTATCATTAGATATCCACCCATTCCTTTTACAGGTCTTTAAGCGTAAAAGGTTAAACTGAAACAGTTTTAGTGCAGAATTTAATTAATTCACTTGTATGAGACTTTCAACGCCTAGTAGCTAGGCAACCGTTGTTGCAATGGAGCCGTAAGGTGCAATGGACAGCCGCTAGGTTGCGTTGGAAAATTTCTTCGTTTCCGGTAAAATTTAGTCGAAAGTGGTGCGTGTACATTTTCACTGCTCAATTTTCTTTTAAGCTCAACGTGCTAATAGGGCACTTTTATGCCTTAGATATATGTAGAGCTCGACCTTTTATTGAGGTGTAAATCCACTAGTCCACAGAGTCGCTTTCATGTGATTCTAACCTAAAAGCACATGGCAGAGGCTATGCTAAGTTCTTGCAGTAAATGAAAGGCAGATTTGGTAAGAGCACCTATTTTGTATGGGCTAACTTTCCTAATTTGTGTATGCTTTAATTAGCCTTTCTTGTACGGAGCCTTCGATATTTGCTGTTAATGTGAAGGCTTCGGGGACGCTGTAGAGCAGGGGCCCATTTTTAAGCCGTGCTATATCCCGAGTGAAGGAATCGTGATCGTAGAGGCAGTTTTGGGGATGCTACAGCAGTCCAGCCTTTGAACAAGCGAACGCGATTTCCGTTCCATGCACTGCACTCTGCCAAACGTTTTGGTTACCGGACGGCTCCAATATTTCGTGATTTGGTTGCACTGTATTCTGAGGTGCAAATAAGATAACTAAATTGATTTATTAGCTTCACCGTTTAGATAAAACTGTATTCTGTGTGTGGCACTGTAAATAATGTTCTCTCGCTACCTGTTGCTGAGGGAGTTTTTCAGGCATAAACCAATCCTTAATGTGATTTTGAAAACTGAGTGGGCAATGAAATAATTTGCAAGCTCTTCATGTTTTTGTGGTTTATAAGCGAACATACAGGCTTGAATGCTAAGCTACCCGGGTTACATTACGTAGGTATTTGGGAAGTGGTATTGAGTTTATATTAATTCAGCAAGCGGGTTATTTTCCTAATTAATCAAGTTTCACTATTGGTTTAGCACGGCACGGTTCGTAAGCCAGTAATTTGTTATTTACCCCTGATTCTTCAGTATCTATGAATAGATGATCACTATACGATTTTGCTTCGACTTGGGTTTCACTGTTATATTGTTTTTTTGTTTGCGATTTGAGTCACTTAGTGGTTTGTTAGCTCAAGAAGTCTTTGGGAACAGTGCCAATTGGAAGCACTTGGCGCCCTATACTTTAGTTCTACTTCTTTTGAAGGAAAGTCGACCCTGACCGTTTACCGAGTTGGTGTTTCCGTTTCCAAAAAATGGATTTATTAGTTTTTGTAAATTATATATATCTATAATGGCTTTTTAGTGTGAAATGTTATCTGTAGTTTCTGCTAGCAGATGGTAGTCGCCTGCGATGCTCGCACCTCTTTTAACTATTACGTACATCAGTGAGAGAATTTCTCCATTTTCTACTATGGAGATGTGACATATGTGATTACGTAGATTATTATTCGAGGAAAACTATGAATCACTCACCATTTGAGTTTCTATTGTGTTCCCATGATTCTTTCAAAATATGTATTATTAGACCCAGCCTTCGCATTTATGTCACCCATAACTATTATTATATTTTTTTTAGTTGATTGCTTACTATTTTACCCAGGGTTCATAAAAAATTTGGCTTTTCTTCATTTTCTCCTGCTTTTGTTCTGGCGTACAATTGATTTTTGTTATTTTTTTTTACTTTGGGGAAGAATCTAGTGTGATTCTGTCTGATAAAGGTGACCATTCGAGTAGGCTGTTTTTGAGTTCCCTAGATACCAACATTTCCAGTAGATTTGCTCGATTTTGGTTGTTTAGAAGTCCCGAGTACACGAAAGTTTTTTCATCAACTGTTACTTTACTTAGTCGTAATAGCTGCATCTTATATTTATTCAGCTACTTAGTAACTTGTCTAAGTAGAGAATGTTTGAATTGTAAAAATTCGTCAGTAACTGCTCTTCTTTATATACATTAACAGTCTTCCCAGTTTCGTATTCACATTCCATCTTACAATCATTATAATGCTAGCACTCGTTTCAAACAGCCAGTTGCCCACATTTATTAGGGTATATTACGTTATATATGAACATATATGAACACATTGCTGAGAGCTTAAGTATTTAACCTCATTTCTCCCTTGTATATTACTAACTTATTGCAGTGTTGTGATTTGCCCCAAACTACGTCGAATAATTACTTACGTTAATTAATCTGTCGGACTCAAGTATCGACACGTGCAAACGTTTACAAGACTAAATCTAATCAGTGTTGCAATACTTTACTAGCAATTTACCCCGTTACCAATCCTTAATAAATTGCATAACATAACGAGTTGAACATTAAAGGCGTTCCCCCTTAAAAGGCAATGGAACATTTGCTTT
This sequence comes from Agriotes lineatus, assembly GCA_940337035.1. Taxonomy (NCBI): domain Eukaryota; kingdom Metazoa; phylum Arthropoda; class Insecta; order Coleoptera; family Elateridae; genus Agriotes; species Agriotes lineatus. The sequence continues at coordinate 50,727,942 of OW679202.1, read as the reverse complement.
ACAAAGGTGAACCCTTACAATTACACTAGTTTATATGTGAGCTTTCCGTATGGTACTGTTGTTAATTGTAACTTACACATATGAAAAGCTTTCAGGGCGCACCGAGATATTTCTGTTGATGACGCTTTTATTACTATTGGCGTATTACAGTATTTTTATTATTTTGCACATTATCTCTATATTACGTCACAGTAAAGTTCAAGGTGCTACACTTCATGGGGGAATTTGGCCTGCGAATCTGCGTGGCAGGACCACCGATCGTTTCTTCCGAAATACGTCTAAATTATTTGAATATCTAGTTTCAATATGCTGCAGCATTTATTAAATTTACTGGATAGGTATTTTTGACCTCGTGTTTGAAATACTTCGTCTTTCAGTTGTTTTAATTTCCTAATTTGAAACAAGCGTTGAAAGAAACTGCGTGTTATTTATTTCCCTAGGTTTGTCTTGAAAGAGCCCCCATTCGTTCTTTAAAAATTTACACTTGTCATCTCCCAGGCGTTCAGTAGAGCACTTAAAAATTGATTTAAACGGCTTTTTCTACCGCCGGAATCCACGTTTCGTCTATTCGCATCACGAATCCACAAATATATCACTTACTAGTCTGTACGCTACCGAGTGCTCGCCAAATCCGGATTCGTATGGTTTTCTATTATTTACCCAGCGCTCAGGACCAATTCAGCGTTACCCACCCACTTATGAGCCTGCCTTTGAAATGTTCAACAGCTTGACATTTGATATGCGAATGTCAGAGTTTGTATTGAATTGATAAGTCTGTTATGTATCGATTGGGTCAAGTACATTGTTTATACCGTATACGATTGGGATTTGGTTAATGCGTTTGAAAGTTGAATGGGCACTCGAATATGCGGTTACTATTGCTGTTCCAGTAATTAGTCATTGTTGGAATTTTGTGTCTTTATTTTGTTTTTCTATATTGTTTCCTATCAGTGCCTTGAGTATTTTGATAATAATTACTTTTATTTTAAAGTAAATCTTTAGTGCTATTTTCAAGACTCAAAGAATTTTAAGTACTTAACTAAGTCATATTTTTGTGCAACGTGGACCATAGAGCAGCTGATTTAGAACCCAAGTTTCAGCTTGTTTGTATTTTGTAAATTTCAATTTTTGTGTTCATTTCAATATTTTTCGCTATTTTTAACAACAGTTTTTTTCAAAACTAACATCCAGCATCCACGTTTGTGACAAAAGTAAGTCAATTCTTCCTTTTTACCAAATGTTTCTATTTTAGGTTAGAACTGTCGATTGTAATCATGCCATTTGCACTTGAGGAGGACAAATTCCTTTTACAATGGTATCTCTGATGGAAATAAAGATGAAAATGGGAAGTGTGTTCACCCAATAATGCCGTGTGTTGTCGAATTCTGGGAAAGATTTCCCGAAGCAGAAGTAGAACATGGCGTTTTATGCCGTCACATGCACAGAGTTGTTGATCGCTTTCAAAGTACAGGAAGCGTTGTTCGAGGAAAGTCACCTGGTCCTCCCACAGTGATTACTGAAGATTTTGCGCAAGATGCACGTGCTCGTCTTGAACACAGTCCGAGAAAACCTTTACGACAATTAGCCCAACAAAGTGGTTTGTCGTATGGCTCATGCCATACCGTTGCTGTATTTCCACCCCTACAAGGTTTCAGTAGTTCAAGAATTATTTCCACCTGACTTTGAGAAACGTCTGCAGTATTGCAATTGGTTTAATGCAAATTTACGAACTGATAATTTGTTAGACAAAACATTTTTTTCTGACGAAGCCTGGTTTCATTTAAGTGGCTATATAAATTCACAAAATTACAGAATTTGGAGTGCTGAAAACCCTCACGTATTTCATGAGACACCGTTGCATCCAGTGAAAGTTGGAGTATGGATTGCAATTTCCAGAAGAAGAATTATTGGCCCAATTTTCTTCAACGATACTGTTAATGTTGTAAATTTTTATAGATCAACTACATGATTATGGGCTCCAGGAGAGTTATTTTCAGCATGACAATCCCACTGCGCATACTGCCTGAGCAACTTGTCGGTTTATTGAAGAGTATTATGACAACAGAGTAATCGGGAGAGGACGTTTTCCGGCAAGGTTGCCAGATCTTACTCCTCTGGATTACTTTGTATTCTGTCATTTAAAAAATTTAATTTACCAGAATCGATTGCACACATTGGACGAATTAAAAGAAGCGATAGAAGGTGCTGTGCAAAGAATAACCGAAGAACAGCTGTATGCAATATTTGAAAGCATGAAAAGAAGGGTAGATTCATGTATAGGCAATGGTGGTGCACATTTCGACCATCAGTTGTAATGATCTGGGCAGGTATTTCTTTGGAGGCCCGTACATACCTTGTAGTCTAGGAACGCGGAACAATAAATGCACATCGATATATACAGGACTGTCTTGCTCCTCATGTGGTCCCCTACGCCCCATTTTGGCCCAGTTTGGCCTGCTCGCAGCCCAGATTTTAATCGCATGGAACACGTTTGGGACAATTTAAAATGTCGCCCGCGGGGTCGATCATCGCTCCCGGAAACACTACAGGACCTCCAAGCAGCTCTACACGAAGAATGGGAATTGATCGACCAGGAGGAGATTATGGACCTCATTCGCAGTATGTTTCGACGCATGAGAGAGGTCATCAGGGTTCGCGGAGGAAATACGAGATATTAGTGGTTTCTGAAAGAAATGATCAGGGTTGTCTCTCCTTTATGATACTATAGTATAATATGTGGAGGCAGTATGAAATGGGATGAGTTCTAGTATTAAAGCCAAACATACAGTGTGTTTCACTTTACATGGAAGCACTCCTGTATTTTCTTTGTTTTTGTACGAATCGATTTGAATTTTTTACCAGTTGTACAACTCACCAAGAGGCATTTATTCATGTCCTTGAGCGCTAATGACGTTATTAGCCTGGCCTACTACGATGAAGAACGTGGGTCGTATTGTCAATATTTTGCGTCGCGTTAGAGTTACAGCAAAAAGTTATTAAGAAAAGTTGTTTAGAATCACAAGAGTACCCCAGATACCGATTTTCGTTTAATAATTAGAATTTTTAATTTTTATTCATAAATTTGTCCAAGTCCCAAATTTCAACTTTGAATTTGGTATCAAATAGTGCCATGGAGAAACAGCATTTTTATTATTGTTGCAAACGTCATTAGCTATTAATAATGGCTGAATTAAGTTTAACTGTAGCTGAGAAAGTAGAAATAATTAGAATTACTGGTGAAAATGCAAGATCCAACAGAGAAATAGCTAGAATATTTAATGGAAGGCATCCAGGGCGTGCACCTATTTATCCTGACACAAATTAAAAAGTTGATTAATTTTTTAAACAGTTCCAGGTTAAATAGGTGCACGCCCTGGATGCCTTCCATTAAATATTCTAGCTACTTCTCTGTTGGATCTTGCATTTTCACCAGTAATTCTAATTATTTCTACTTTCTCAGCTACAGTTAAACTTAATTCAGCCATTATTAATAGCTAATGACGTTTGCAACAATAATAAAAATGCTGTTTCTCCATGGCACCATTTGATACCAAATTAAAAGTTGAAATTTGGGACTGACAAATTTATGGATAAAAATTAAAAATTCGAATTATTAAACAGAAATCGGTATCTGGGGTATTCTTTTGATTCTAAACCACTTTTCTTAATAACTTTTTGCTGTAACTCTAACGCGATGCAAAATATTGACAATACGATCCATGTTCTTCATCGTAGTAGGCCAGGCTAATAACGTCATTTGCACTCAAGGACATAAATAGATGCCTCTTGGTGAGTTCTACAACTGGTAAAAAATTCAAATCGATTCATACAAAAACAAATAAAATACAGGGGTGCTTCCATGAAAAGTGAAACACACTGTATAAGTGGCCGGCTTTTTTTGTCCAGCAGTGCATTTAAAGCTAGTTATTTATTATAAATGAATAAATCATTGTAAAAATGTAAGTAGTGTTATTTGACTTGAAGTTAGCTACTATAGTTCAGACCCAATCAGCGCAAGGCGGCACATTTTTACTAAAGACATATTTTATTAAAGCGGCCAAGTCAATCGAGGTGACGCGTAGTAGTCTTCTACGATCCCGGTAGAGTATAGGCTGCTACAGGGTTGGCAACCCTGCCCTACGTTAGCTACTGGTTTTTCTTCCACCTCCCATACCCCGGGAGATACTAGGTCACAAACCCCAATCCCACCTCTTCAAACTACCCCCCTACCTATTCCCAAGCACTTGCCAACCCGTTTACGGCCAGCGTGGCAAGTTACAAATAGCCAAAACCCCCTTAAGATGAGAAAAGCGACCTCCGAAAAGTACCTTTTACCATATAAGACACGAAAATAAATCAAATGATGAAATAGGGTTCTTCATACACCAGAAACATACAGATAATATCGTGTCCATACACGCAATATCTACCAGAGTGGCTTACCTCATCCTAAAACTAAATACTCGGTACACCATAAAAATTATCCAAGTATACGCATCCACCTCAGAACACAACGATGCTTAAGTAGATATATTCTATGACGATATTTCCAAAGCTATGAAAGAAACTAACACACACTTCACGATTATCTGAGGTGACTTCAACGCAAAAACTGGAATAAAATCCAACCCATCTGAAATCGTACTTGGTAATTTTGGAAGTCCTGGAAGAATTAACGTGGAGAGACCATGATAAACTATCTACTAGAAAACAATATATACCAGATGAACAGCTTCTACAGCAAAAAACCTTATCGAAGGTACATGGCAAAGTCCCGACGGGAAGACTCACAACGAAATCGACTACTTTGTAACCGATAAAAAACATCACCGTAATTAACAGATTCTCTACAGGAAGCTACCATCGGATGGTCAGAGCTACTCTTCAAATTGATCTCGGCAATGAAAGAAATAGACTGATCAGGAAAGAAATTCCTGGGGCATGGACACGACCAACTGAAGCAAATCAATTCAGAAAACAAATCGGGAGTAGTCTAGAAATTAAACAGGACACGGAAGACATAAACACCTTAAATGGGATAATAATCGAGACAATAACAGACGCACAGAAAAAATGGTGTCCGAAAAGTTCAAAACAAGAAAAGATTAGTCAAGAAACACAAATAAAAATTGAAGAACGAAGGACACTCAAATCGAAACCAAACCCAGACCAACAGAAACTCCGAGAAATATCAAAGGCGCTGAGAAAAGACATAAGGAACTACAAAAATGATAAAATCACGCAAATCATAGAAAAAAACAAAAACATGAAAGTCTTGACAAAACAACTGACAAACGGCAAAAAGGAAATTTGTAAATTGAAGAACAACGAAGGAAACTTGACATCAAACAGAAAAAATGGTAGAGATAGTAGAATAATTCTATAGAGAATCCTAATCCCATGACACAAAATTCAAACAAAGTTCAAAATCAAGGATCAGAGATATTCCCGACATCACAAAAGCAGAAATATATCACTCATTAAAGAAAATGAAAAATAACAGAGCACCAAGAGAGGATAGTGTTGTGGTCGAGGCCATAAAGCTGGGGGAGCCCAAAGTTGATTGAAAAAATACACTAACTCGTCAACATATGTTTACGCAATCAGGAAATACCCACAAAATGGAATTATGCGATGATCATTCTACTCCACAAGACAGGAGATGCAACTAACCTGGACAACTACAGACCGATTAGCCTTCTCAACCACCTTTACAAGTTGTACACAAAAATAATAACATGCAGACTGGAGACCAAACTTACCATCAACTACGTAAGCAAGCGGGTTTCCGCTTCGGATACGGGACAAATGGCCATCTACAGTGTCTAAAATTACTGATCGAAAAGGCCGTAGAATACAACAGACCTCTGGTGTTGACATTTGTGGACTTCAGAAAAGCGTTCGATACAGTAGAAATGAGCGTAATTCTAAAAGCCCTAAACGAATGCAGAATCGACTACCGATATACAAACATTATTTACAACATCTACAAGAACGCAACAACTACCATACAGCTACACAAAACCACACAAAAGATTTCAAACGAGGAGTCCGACAAGGTGATACCTTGTCACCAAGATTATTTACGACCGTTCTGGAACACGCTTTTAAAACCCTCAACTGGGAAGATAGAGGTATCACAATAGATGGAGAAAAACTCAACAATCTCCGCTTCGCGGATGACGTAGTGTTGGCGGCGGACGACCTAGGCGAGGCGAAGGAAATGCTGAACGCAATTCAGATGGGATGAATTACAATAAGACTAAAATAATGACAAACTTAATCATCAGCGAGAACATACAAAAAGAAAATAGAGACATTGAATATGTTAGAAAATATATATACCTCGGACACACAGTAAGAATTGCCAGGGACAATCAAACATGTGAACTCCTGAGGCGAACCACTCTGGGATGGGCAGCGTTCGGTGGACTCAGGCACATATTTAAAAACTGTAGTATCCCCATTAGTTGAAAGAGAAGAACATTTAATGCATGTGTTCTGCCAGTTCTCACCTATGGAGCGGAGACTCTAAGCCTTACTAAAACACCTGAGAAAAAAATACGCATCACACAACGTAAAATGGAAAGATCGATGCTGGGAATAGCGTTGAGTGGACGGCGTAATAGAGAGAATAGCTAATGCAAAGTGGAGATGGGCTGGCCATGTGGCAAGGCAGAACGATGGCCGATGGACGAAAAAGATAATTGAGTTGAGACCAAGATCAGATAAGCGAAGTCAAGGAAGATCACCTACCCGATGGATGGACGACCTAAAAAGAATATCTACAAACTGGATTGCAACGGCACAAAATAGAGAGACGTGGAAACATCTGGAGGAGGCCTATGTTTGACAGCGGACAAATTGTGGCTGGTTAATGATGAAGTCAATTATTTTTGATCTCCCGCTATATAATATATGCTTTTGACTTCTCCCCTATTAATCTATCTTTGAGTCTCTACAAAGCTAATTTCTGCCTCTTATACAGATATATTATCTAACAACAGGGACAGGTCATATCATCCAACTCTAATATAATTTCAATATATTGAAGTTATATTTAGCAATAACTACCCAAAATAAAATTTGGAATTTGGATAATACTACAGTTTGGCAAGTCAGACATTAAAGATAAAGAGTTGTAGCATGAGCAGCCAGACGTAGAGCGCTTCTGGCAAGCTCTAAGTCCGGTTACTAAGACTATCAGTTAGAAATGTCGAAGCTGTAGAAAGTCTCGACTAGTAGTTTCAGTTTGTTTATATAGCATGTATTTGTGTCCAGAGTTAAAGTCAAATACTAATAAGCTCCCTGTTAAAAGAATATCCGATAGCAAAGTTTAGTTTTCAGTTAGCTTTTTTGATTCAAAGACGTCTTTGCCCTCGACCTAGAATAAGCAATGGTAATATCAGCAGATACATACGTATAATGCAATAAATATGAAGGCAAAACAAGAGAATTTAAAATAATTTCAGCGAGGTTTGCCACCATGATATCCTTACTAATTAAATTTCGCTATCGCGAAATAACAAAAATTTGTGTGAAATTGGATAGGTGCAGGTTCCAAGAAGCGAATATAAAATTTTCCCTCTTAAAGTGCTTTTCCTCATCCTTTGTCTTTCAGTTCGTTTCCACCGCTCATCAAATTTACCGCTACCAACGGTTCAGTTGTCATGCAAATCTAGCTCAGTGGTAGCAGCACTGGAAGATATTCGCTTGCGACAGTCAGAGCAAATACGTTATCACTTATCGAGCAACGAAGTAATTACTCAACAAGAATTCAATTACTACTAACTGCGCAGTGTCGATTTTTAGATATCGTTAAGGGCCTTTCAACATTTTAATCTGAAAATTCCAAATTAAGTTGAAATTACTAAACTATCGCAACGTAGAAACAATGTGAGTACTGTAAAAAATTATTAACGAGAATTCCATACCATTGTAAAATATTTGGTTTTGTTTTATATATATGAAATAATTGATTAAGTCTAAGCTATTTTAAATGTTAAAAACCTTGATCAAGTTGAATATGGTTACGAAAGCAACAAATAAACTGTAACAGGCCGGAGAGAAAGAACGGTGTCGTCAACCGATAACTCCAAGTATAACAATTATGGTTTTGCGTTGTTATAATCCTTTTGAAACGTAATAAAGGGTGATCTTGTATATACTATTAAAGTTTTTAGCATGTATTGTATATTTACCACCACAAAATTTAGAATATATTCCTAGAACGTAACGTCGCAACATCACAACTGATCAAGTCCTCTTGTTCCCTTTCCTATGCATCGCTTTAACTTCGAAGCCGAACATCCAAATTTAACTTCGTAGAAATTCCAAATTGTTATATATAGCGTAAACACTGTAATAAAGGAAGGCGTTCTTTAATGCTGACGTTTAATAATATACAAGAAAGCATATCGCCCTTTAAGAATGCGTGTTATTAAATTGTAGCCTAAAAATTAGTACAGCAATAAAGCTGCAGAAAAATTAACACTTAACAAAATAAACATACATCTAGCTGGTGAGCTACATAATTATTGCTGGAATAGTATTTAATTCAGGAGGCCCAAAAGCAATTAGGAAAAGCTAACTTGCTGCTTTGAACAAGGAAACCCACTTACAATCATGCACATTTCAGCACCGTGTTTTGAATCTGTAGTTCCGAATTTAACCCAGAGTTTCCAGTTGCTGTTAATAATTATCATAATCGAATCCTAATCAAAGGCAAGTTCATGTTTCCAACTCGATGATTCTACGCCAAATTGTTCGTGAAAAAGTCCCCCATATGTATTGCCTAAATTAATGCACTGAGAAGCCAGGATTAATTATAGCATGCATGGCTAAATTCCTAAATTAAGATCTTATTCTATCGTTGCGTAATTGCTGACATATGTAAGTTATGTGGTTATTTATCGTTGTCAATTAAGCAGTTTCCATATAATTTTATTCGCCATAATTATACTTTTGCACTTCTTTTCATTTATCATAATCTAAACTGGAAAGAATTGTAAATATTTATCGAAGGTGTTTACTGGATGTATTTTTCAATGCTATCAGCTTTAGACCATAACTAATTCCTGTCTGTTAGTCATCCTGTAAACGTTAATTTTTGAACGGTAGTTATAGTATCGTTAGGTAATAACAATGCAAGCAGACGTGGCCACAGGTTATTCTGCATTGTAACTTAAAGAGAAAGTTTGTAAAAAGAGTACTTTAGTTCTAATAGACGCAATGTCGGCGTAGTAACTAACTGCTTTCTGGAGATTGGAATAAACACATCAGCGCGCGCACAAAAAGGTAGAATTTGGTAGGACGTAATATAATGTCATGTCTTAAAGCTGGTCTACCTGTACATCCTGGTAGGCGGAAAATCGGATTTATTGCTGTCTTTCTTCTGGTTGCGTCAATTGCATTATGCTCGCTGGAGGCCGGAACTCGGACTGTGCCGACTCCAAACCTCTGCCTCTTCTGAGCTGTTTCACTTGAACCCGTTTCACTTTGCAGAAGGCGTAATTATTTCTGTGTAGTGCCCTTTGTATTCCTATTCGTTGGATTCTTCCATGCCGTGACGATAAAGGGCAGTTTTTGTAAATATTGCACGTCATTGGAAAGTTTATATGAAAGGCTTTACAATTTGAATGAAACTACGGAAGCAAATTGTAACCCAGTGCTGCAAGCGCGACATACACAAATCGGTTTTTGACGTTAAAAATGTCTCTTAATGCAACGCACCCACTGGTTTATAGGCGACGCCACGTCACCCCTTTGCCAGTAGTTTAAACCACAAGATGATACAGAGCGGAATATTCATGCTAGAACCTGGAGGAGGGAATAACAGGGAAGTTGTCCATTGGTGCAGCTACGTGCCGGGACATCTTCAAGCATTGCTACGGGACGCATGCCTTGTTCGAGACGTTGCGGTCCTTGAGTATGGAAGGCCTCAGAAACAAGGAGGACACGCGCCGTGGCTCGAATTCCCGGATGCGCACAGTTATGGATGGAGTGGAGTGTTCTTGTAGCTGAATTACAGTGACGTCCGCGTCCTGAGAAGTAGGCTGGCACAGCGTCAGGACGCAGAGATCTCTTCAGCTTGGCATCCGACGCATGCGATTTTCAACGTGTTGTAGTGGATTGCGTTGCCTAAAAATGATGCCATGAGACTTGCAACAGATAAATGCGATACGGTGTCCGCGGGGACGTTTGCCCAATGAAGTTCAGGTAACGGAACTGTTTGCCCGATGCTCGGTTTTTTTTAACCAGGGGTGGAGATTCTGCTGGTCGGAATAGAGTGTCTCAGGGGTTTATCCTATTACTTGAGTTGTGTTGATGCAGGTGGCTTTCGAATTTGGACAAACCAGAGTGTGTCTGACACTCTGCAGTTAATCCGATGGATTTATCTGATTGTAACTACGTTGCTTGTGTTGACTGCGATGACCGAAATGTTGTTTATAATGTTTGCCATGTTGGCAGTGGTGCGCTACTAGAGCTCACTGATCTTCTTTGGTTGAGGCACTTGCTCGATAGCGTCGATGCGATCTCCTTGGGGCTTTGTTCCTTCTTCCGAAATAGAGTGTCCAAGGAAGTAGACGCTTGTGCTGCCAAGGCTTGCCTGTACGCCGAGTTGATCATCACTCTGTACCAGCGCCTTTTTCTTGAAGATGCCATTGTGTTCCAACATCGAGGTGTGTTGCATTTTGTGGCTTGTTTTTGTCTGTTGCCTGCTCTAGCTGAAGTTATGTTGCTAGCGCTGGTTGTGAAAACTGCAATAATACCTTCAGGTTTTCCCAGCATGCTGTAGCAAGACACTTAATTTTAGTTCACTTACACTTAAATCACGAATTGTCAAAGATTACCGAAAACACGATTTTTTTAATTCACTATTCTATGCTGTTCGATATCAACTTTAGTAATTCGAAAACGCAAAATAATACTAGCAAATACGTGCATACATGTGACACAAATACATCAAGATATAGAGTATATGAATACAGAGAATTATATACACGAACTCCAGAATCTGACTCGATTTGGCGCTAATAGGCTTGAACTCGATCTCCCGGACAATGGACCATTATAATCCAAACTAGCACCAGGCAGCCAGGGATAATAAACAACCCTTACTCTTGCATAAGATGGAGCTATTAACGGAAGAATGTCTGACGTATCCAGTCTGCTCCCATTGAGCTTTTTGAATGATCTGGTCAGATTCCGTATCAAATTTCACAAACGTATTGCCTTTCCCGGTCGATCACTTTTATTGACTGTAGAGCTGTGGTCAGATTCCAAGCTATTAATCTCGAATAATCGTCTTTACCGTTAGATACTTTGCCAATCGTGTAAACTGTAAATCTCACAGTTAAGACTTAAGCGCTTTATGTAATAGATATTTGGACCTGCTAATCAACAAAGTTCAACATATGTGATATTAAATATTTAACTAAAACCCTAAAAAGGCCGTGGTAACAGGTCTAATACTAAAGAAATTACAGATCTGCTTTGTTCTGAAATGCTTCTGTCAATCTTTCATGCCCTTCTGGCAAATCATCAATTTCTATTTCTGGAGTGTAACCAAATAACCGCTTTCTAAATTGGCTACGATGTCCTATAGGTGTATCCTAGATGTCACCAAAAGAAAAATCATCACAATCTTCCAACAACAAAACTAACTTTGGAAGGCCATATATCTTGTTTTGTTCTACTTTCTAGTTTCACCGCAGAAGATTTGATCACAACTCCGAAGTATTTCTTTGGCTTGCAATTCTTTGTTCAGTGCATTCACATATCCAAAGATATCGGCTAAATATAGGAGATGTGAAACCCATGAGGTGTTGTGAACTTATCTGCGAGAACGTGCTTTTGATCAACCATAAAAAGTAAAATTTTGAGAGCCCATACTCGATTTAGAACATGCCCACGTGAAAGCCACCCATTTCCATGTCATAAATTAAACCTGAATATTTAAGTTCTCTATCATCACATAATTAACGAAAAACTCCCATGTTGACTCATCATGGCTGAAGGTCTATCAACAGACACAGCAGTGCTGTCTTCCCACATTAAATTTGCAAACAGACACACACTGTGGTTTCATTATTCCACCTGGGGTAATTTACCCGGTTTCGCGACCCCTGTCTTAATATCTTAACCATGGATATGCCGTTCCACGAATAAAAAGACTCAAGAGGTTCGCC